>CAWUFW010006296.1:600000-1155000 GCA_963921515.1 Calotriton arnoldi
TTTTCCCGCAGAGGGAGATAATGGAGCTAGTAAGAGTAGTTAGAAGGAGATGTCCATGAATGTATGTATCTAAGTAAGATGTAACTGCAACAGGTATAGGTACCCGGGGAGGCGGGTGGGTGCATATGACTCTACAGCTCTACATGCCAAGAACAGATGCATACTGGTAAGTAGCATTTTCCGTTCGAGGCATATGAGCTGTAGATCATATGCTTGTGCATAGACTATACAGCAGTTATTTCCCAAAGCGGTGGTTAACCTGTAGCTGTTGCAGTAGTCTGAAATAGTGTACATAAAACTGCCTGGCCTACTCTAGCTTGTTGTGCTGCTAACACATCCACTGAATAGTGTTTTGTGAATGTGTGAGGGGTAGACCATGTTGCAGCTTTGCATATGTCGTCTATGGGTATATTCCCTAGGAATGCCATAGAAGCCCCCAGTTTACGTGGAGTGTGCTCTAGGGGGAACTGGTAATGTTTGTTTAGCCTTTGCATAACATATCTGAATACACTTAACAATCCACCTTGCAATACCTGATTTTGATATGGCATTGCCCTTGTGTGGTGGAGCAAAGGCTATAACAACTTGATTGGTGTTACGGAAAGGTTTTGTCCTTTCAATGTAATACAGCAATGCTCGCTTGACATCCAGTGTGTGCAGAGCACGTTCTGTCACTGAATCTGGTTGAGGGAAAAAAAACGGTAACTCAACCGATTGATTAATGTGAAAGGCAGAAATGACTTTAGGAAGGAATTTAGGGTTAGTCCGAAGAACTACTTTGTTTTGGTGCATTTGCAAAAAAGGTTCTTCTATGGTTAATGCCTGGATCTCACTGACTCTTCTGAGTGATGTGATAGCAACTAGAAAGGCCACTTTCCATGTAAGAAATTGAAGATCACATCTGTGCAATGGTTCAAAGGGTGGACCCATCAGTCTGGTGAGAACAATATTAAGATTCCACACTGGGGCAGGTGGACGTCTTGGTGGAATAACTCTTTTGAGTCCCTCCATAAATGCTTTAATGACAGGTACTCGAAAAAGAGACAGTTGCTGTCTATTTTGGAGGTATGCAGCCATTGCAGCAAGATGTAAACGGATAGATGTGTATGCTAAATTGGAACGTTGTAGATGTAACAAATAGCATATAATGTTTTGTACCGAAGCATCAAGCGGGTTGATGTGTTTGTTGTTACAGTAAATCACAAAACGCTTCCACTTGGCTGCATAGCAGGCTCTTGTAGTAGGGCGCCTAGCTTCCTTGATGATATTCATACAGTCTGGCGGTAGATCTAGATAGCCAAATTCTAGGACTTCAGGTGCCAGATCGCTAGATTGTGTTGACTGGGATCTGGGTGTCTAATCTCGCCATGGCTCTGGGTGAGGAGACTGGGTGAAAGATAGTTTTTGATGAGGAACTACTGATAGCTTCAATAGGGTTGTGAACCCATGGTTGATGTGCCCATGTGGGAGCAACTAGGATTAGCGTCAGGGACGTTTGTTTGAGTTTCCGCACCACCGATGGAATTAGTGGGAGAGGCGGAAAAGCGTAAGCAAATATCCCTGACCAATTCATCCATAGTGCATTGCCTTTGGACAATGGGTGTGGATACCTGGACGTGAAGTTTGGGCATTTTGCGTTTAGATGCGTGGCGAACAGGTCTATGTTTGGAAAACCCCACATGTGGAAGAATGGGAGGAGGACTTGAGGATGTAGTTCCCATTTGCGGATCTGTTGTGTCTGGCAACTTAACAGATCTGCCATCCGATTGTCCACTCCTGGGAGGTGTTCTGCCAGGAGATAGATTTTGTGATGAATGGCCCATCTCCAAATTTCCTGTACTAGCTGGGACAGTTGTAGGGAGTGTCCCCCCCCCCCCCCCTGTTTTTGAATGTAGTACATGGCTGTCATGTTGTCTGTACGAATTAGTATGGTTTTGCGTGCTAACTGAAGTTGAAATGCTTTGAGAGCCAGAAAAATCGCTAGGAGCTCTAGGTGATTGATGTGAAACTGTTTCTGTTGGGGGCTCCATAAGCCTTGAATTGTGTGGTTTTGGAGATGTGCTCCCCAACCTGTTAGTGATGTGTCTGTTGTCAGTACTATCTCTGGAACCGGGTCGCTGAATGGCCGCCCTTTTAACAGGTTTTGTATGTTCCACCACTGCAGAGAGCGATGGGTGCCGCCCTCCACCAACACTAGACCTGATAACTGAGCCTGGTTCCACTGACGTGCTAAGCATTCCTGCAGGGGACGCATCTGAAGTCTTGCGTATGGAACTATGAAAATGCAAGACTCCATCATTCCAAGTAACTGCATGAACACTCGAGCTGGTAAGGAGTGTTGAGGCTGAAACTGAGACAGTACATTCGGAGTCTGGCTGGAGTTGGATATGCTACAGCTTTGTGTGTGTCTATGGTAGCTCCTAGATAGTCTTGAGACATGGAGGGTTGGAGATGGGATTTGGCTTGGTTTATAGTGAACCCTAGTTGGTGAAGGAGTTGAACAGTTTTCTCTGTGTGTCGCAGGCAATTGTCGTGTGAACTGGCCTTTATAAGCCAGCCGTCTAAGTAGGGGAAGACGTGAACATGTTGTCTCCTCAGGTGGGCTGCGACTACTGCCAAGCATTTTGTGAAAACCCTGGGAGCAGTTGTCACTCCAAAGGGTAGGACCTTGAATTGATAATGTTGGCCTGCTACCACAAACCGGAGGTATTTGCGGTGGGCAGGGTGTATTGGTATATGAAAATAAGCGTCCTTTAGATCCAGAGTGGATAGAAAGTCGCCCTGCTGAAGGAGAGGAAGCACTTGTTGTAGTGCCACCATGTGAAAATGGTCTGATTGAATGTAGAGATTGAGTTCTCTGTGGTCCAATATGGGCCTGAGAGAGACATCCTTTTTGGGAATCAGAAAGTAGAGGGAGTACACTCCTATTCCTTGATATTGGAAAGGGACTGGTTCTATTGCACCTTTTTGCAATAACGAAAGAACTTCTTGCTTTAGAAGCGCAAGATGTTCTTGTGACAGAAGGTGTGACCTTGGAGGAATATTAGGTGGAGTGCTTGTAAGTTCCAGGCAATAACCAGATTGGATAATTTGTAGAACCCATTTGTCGGATGTAATCGTATTCCAAATGGGTAGAAATTGTGAGAGACGTCCCCCGACAGGAGTGGAATGATCGGGGGTATGGGAAATAAGTCATTGTTTGTTGTTGGTGGCAGGGAAGGTGCATGTTGAATTACCTTTGCCTCTTCCCCTGCCGTTATTTCCTCTATATCCTCCTCGAAAATAACCTCTTGAAGAGGCCGACTGATTGCTGCCCTTGTAAGAGGAGGAGGCATGGTCTGTAGAGATGTTTTTGGAGCCGCCCCTGTAGAATGAGCGACGAAAGGAACCCCTATTGGAAGGTGCTTGTAAGGCCCCCATGGACTTAGCAACCTCTGTGTCTTTTTTAATCTTTTCCAAAGATCCATCAACAGCTGGGCCAAAGAGATGTTCCGAAATCAACCTTTTGATACGCATAGAGGCTTGTACCTCAGGTTTAAACCCAGAAATCCTTAACCAAGCATGCCTTCGGAGCAGTACACTAGTGTTCACTGCCCGAGCCGCATTATCTGCCTGATCTAAGGCACATCTAATAGAGGTATTGGTTATTAATTCACCCTCTTGAATAAGGTCGCTGGCTTTAGCTTTATGCTCATCAGGAAGGAACTCAATGAGCTTCTGGAGTTCATCATAATGAGCTCTATCATATCTTGCCAGTAACGCCTGGGCATTGGCAATGCGCCAATTATTAGCCGCTTGTGATGCTATCCGTTTACCGGAAGCATCCAATAATTTGGACTATCAGGAGGCGGGGCATCCCGTGGTTTGGGAGTTAGCCCTCTTACGATCATTAGAAACGACCAAAGAGTCTAAAGGTAACTGGCCTTTGATGTAGATTGGTTCATTAGGTGCAGCTCTGTATTTCTTCTCTACCCTGGGAGTGATGATCCTAGCTTTGACAGGGTCCTGAAAGATATCCTCAGTATGTTTAAGCAGGGCCTTTAATATCGGTAAGGTTTGGGTAGCCCTTTGAGATGAACTAAGGGTCTCCAATATAAAATCCTCTTCCAGACTCTCCTTATGTTAATGAGCTCAATGTACCCAATATTATCATCTGGAGGGGAAGGTCTAGATGGATACAAATCAGGGTCATTATCAGATTGAGGGACATTATAATGATCCCATGGATCAGGATCCTGTGGGATATCTTGTGGTGCATAAGCATCTAAATCATCATCATCATCCCCTTATCGTGTGGGTCAGGTGATGGTGGTGTTGGGGAATGTGCAGGTGAAAGAAGAGGGTCTTCAGAAATGTAAAGAGAAGAAAAGTCAATAGCCACATTTTTCTTTTTTAAAGGAATGTGGTAGTCCTCTGATAGGCCCATTTTCCTCTTTTCCAGAAGTTTGGCATGAATGTGACCAGTTTCTGGGTGGATTACTATTTCTTTCTGTTTCGGATCCGGTGGATTTTCGGTCCGAGACTCATTAGTCGCTGTACTGTCTTTAGACGTCGGTTTCGGCGTCGAAAGTTTTGACTCCGAAGTTTTTGGCTCCAAATATTTAGCTTTCCGTAGCAGCGGAACGGAGACCAAAGGGTGTTTCGGTTTCAACGCCGAAGGTTTCGGGTCGGCACCGGTGTGGGGACGGGTCGAGCCCGAGCCGGAAGGCTGTTGTCTGTGCTTCGGCGCCAAGCCCGAAGGCAGGGTTCTCGAAACTTTTTCTTGGTGCCGACCTTCTCCCGAAGGCAGAGGAGGGACCGGAGCCTTTTTCTTGTAAAGGAGATGATAGGGAAACGAAGGCTCTTTACTCGCGGTCCGTTGTGCCGGGGTGAGGTCTTCGGCATCGGAGTCAGCATCGGATACGGAGACGTGCTCCTCCTCCATCTTGGCTTCCTGCGCTTGTGATGCATCTTGATCAGACTCTTCTGCGAGGAGATCCGGCGCCGGGCCGCTTTGCTGGTACATTTCGTGACGTCGAGCCCGACGATCATGGAGGGTTTTCTTCGACCGAAACGACTGGCACACATCGCAGTCTTTCTCGTCGTGTTCCGGGGATAGGCAAAGGTTCCACACTTCGTGCAAGTCGGTGCGCGGGAACTTAGGGCGACACCCTGGACATAACTTGAATGGAGTCCGTTCCATCAGCTGCGACCGATCCAAGCGCGGGTATGTCCAACGGCCTTCCCCGAATGTTCCGATCGAAGATTTTCAAGAGCAAAACGATACGCGGAGAGTGGGAAACGCAAACGATAAACAATACCGTTGAGGGCAGTGGATTGCGCGTCAAAGGGGGCCCGAAGGAACGGTGCCGAACCGGAGCGCAACAATTCACACCCGAACCCGATGGCGGAAAAAAACAATCTAACAATGGAGTCGATGACCATGCGCACTATCACCTAAGGGAGGAGTCACCTACCTCGTGACTGGAAAGACTTCTTCGAAGAAAAACAAAGTGCAAACATCCGGACCCAACACTAGATGGCGATCTATGCACAAGCATATGATCTACAGCTCATATGCCTCGAACATACCAGTTTTTCTGTAAAGAGATATAAATAAAATGCAGCAACTGCAGGATGAGTGTGTGTCGAGAACGGAGATTCCTGCGTGGTTGCAACTCAGTGAGAGAGTGATAGAGAAAGTCTCCTCTGGTATCTAGCTGGCTGGCCTGCTGAACTATCAACAACAGTTCCTGCACATATATTTTGCATTGGAACTGATAAGGCTTGGGTCTGCAGTATACGGTTTTGTGGCTGGTGATATGATACCTATGTGACTGAACCGGGCGATCATCAATAGGCGGGCAAGGTTCTAATCTACATGCACGCCTTGCCCCTTCATCTATTCTATTCGATACCCTTGCCTTTCATATTCTTTTAACATCGATAGCTCTGAGGAACATTGCTTAAACTTCTGATATGAAGTATTCTGGATAACCGTGATTTAGATGGGGAACGAGAGATAGGCAGTTTCTCTGGTTATTCTTTTGACTCTTCCTCCTTGTGGTGATTGACCTCTTTAAAGTTATCAGCGCCCTGAAGAAGTCCTCTAGTAGGACGAAACGCGTCGGCTGTGGCTGTATCACTGAAAATTTGATGCATATGATTACGTTTTTAAAAAGATTTGGAATAAAAAGAAATTTTGAATAATATTTGTATTGTATATAGTTTATATTTCTGTACTTTTACATTTTGTAATTAATGTGTGGTGCACCTGTGCTTGTGTTCTATATTGCTATGATCCCATGAGGATTTGCATTGTGACGGTGGGTGCGTTTCAGTGTGCACACAAACCCCAAGAAGAACAGAGGGGTAATAATACTAGAGGGATAGCAGCTCAGGTGCTGTATTTTTTGAGGGTTCCACTGTCAGATTTTGGTTCAAGGATATTAGTTTTGATAAAAACAGTCCAGGGGCATGAAGTAAGGTGCGATGGCCTATTGACTTGATCTTGTGGTGTCATGACCAAAACACATTCAAACTGCTACGAAAACCTCACTGCAGCTGAGAAACAAAACAAGATGAACATCAGCAGTCAAAGCAGTGCAGAACACTGCACGTCTTCGAATTTACAATTTTACACCATTTTTTTTTATCTCTCCTATTCACTCTACAGGAGTGACCTGATCTCCTAAAAAGCTTATTACCCCACCTGCAGTACGTGCACACCCGCCTTTCAGCTCAATGTGAAGGATACACAGCAGTGATGGCCCAATACGCAATGCAGAGACAAACCAGGAGGAACGTAATCAGTGGAAAGAACAGGGAGGACATGATGTGGCCAATGGCCCTATGAAGAAAAACAATGTTCAAGCCTCAATTAAGAAGTCACTCAACAGAACCCCACCATATCAAACAATCACAAGGCCCTCCACACAAACCCGCCTCCACCCAATCTACTCCTTCAAAACAAACATCTTGCCCCACATCCTTGTCCCTGGGAGCTTTGTCCCTTGTCAGAGGTTAGTTTCTGGTCATGGATTTATTTCTTTGCGGTTCTCAATCTGATGGCAACCTGGAGAAGGAACTTAGATGGGGAGCATTCTGGGCTGCCACAGTCGAATCATTTGAACCATGTTTAGAGTCAACAGCCACAATTTTCAAATGAACAATTCTCAGTTTGGAAAAAAAGAAGGTTCGATTCTGAGCATGCCAATGTATAAACGTTACTGCAAACCCTGTGCCCTATTCACCCTCTCAAAAGAAACAAGTTTATTCACCTCATCCAAAAGGTTAACCCCATCTCGCCCATACAAAAAAGTTGATGCCCATCTGCCCCACCTAAAAGGATCCACACCTTATGAACCACACCTTAAGAGATTTGAACCTCATTCAAAGAAGGCTTTACCACAACTCCCCCTAATCCGCATCACCCAAACTATCTGTAAGCAATGCACCTCTCCTTAAAACATGCAACTTATCTGCCTCTCTAAAAGATGCCTGCACACCACTGGCAAAACAGTCTCCATCCCAAAGAGCCTGAACCCCATACAGCCCACCCCCCCAACCACATATCCTGTTAGCCACAACAAAAGAACCTCCAACCATCCTAACATACAGAAGGGGAGCACAGTCAGAGGATGAAATGGGTGAGGGATGGTATTTAGAAGAAATCTTTTCCTTCTAGTGTCATAACATTTCCTGCCAACCCTCCAACGCCGTTCTAGGCCGATACACATAGTTCTTACCTGCTCGCCTCCTTGATCAACCCTATAGCAAGGAGGATGCGCTTACGGAGGAAGATGAGCAGCAGGATAATAATCACTTCCAAGATGCACAGGATAATGACTGCAAAAACAGGGAAAGGTCTAAGGCACTCAGGAAGCCCTCAACAACATTTCTCATGATATTAGGAGAGGGGAGGAACATATGCCCTGCTCAAAAGGGAAAGCATCATAGCCCAAGGGAACGTAGTAGAAAAGCTGATAATATGTGATGTGCATAAAACTCCACACCACTAACTGTAGGGTAATGAAAAATTAGAACTGAGCAAGCAAAGAGCAGTAGGGCAGCAGATAACAGGCATTGTGAATGCTGAGGCCCACAAATAACCACAGAGTCACAAGAGAAGCAAAGAACCAGGAGAGACCTGGAGACTCTTTGAGATAAGCCTGGATCTGCGAAAACGCACTTCATAGAGCCAGTGAGGCAGTGTCAGGGAAACAGTACTGGAGAGATGGGGAGATCTGGATTAGAGAACAGGTGCTTAGCCATGTCTACCATTTCCAAAGGCAAAATACAGGTACTGTACACACAGAAAACCACGAACTGGAGTGAAGATTAGAACAGAAGCCAAGCACATGAAGACCTCCAGACAGCCACAAAGGCCAGAGGGAAGCCAAAACAGGTGCTGCGCCCTGGGAGAGGGATCATAACCCACACAAAAGGGAGCGGAGAACAGGTGCTAGCCTCAAGGAAAGCCACAGAGACATAACAGAGCTCACTAAAAACCACCCTGTACAGAAGGTTTACAAAGTCCATGACACAGGCCAAGCAACACCAGAGAGCAGCAGAGACCAATTGAGTCCATGGAGCACCACAGGGAAACTAGAGAGGTGCTAAGAACAGGAACCGTGCACATAGAGAGCAATGTGGGCACAGGGGAGGAGCTGGGAACAGGGGTTCTCAAAAGAGGCACAACATCATATAGGAGCAGAAATCCAGGGGGCAGAGAAAAGGTATAGAGCTGAAACACAAGTATTTCACATAAGGCATCCCACAGTGCTTGGCTAATTGCTGCCCATCCCACTGCCATGGTTTCCACACAGAACTGTCCCACTCACTGAATGCCAGCCAGGTCTGCCGGATGTGGAGATACACACGCAGGTCTGTCTGCAAGCCCAGCTCCTTCAGGCCGACGTCAGAACCTTGATCGTCTTTCAGGCGGACGTACTCCATGGAGCAGTGGAATATTCCTAGAGGCGGGAAGGAAACCAAGAAAAGTTACTTCAGACCATTTCACTCTCAGGAGCCACTTTTCCTCCTATATATGGTTACAATGGGAAAAATAAAAAATAAAGACAGAAAACTCAAAAATGTAAAACTGAAATACCTTTATTTTTTTAATACTTCATATTGAAACAATGGTATGTCTTTTCATTTACCATAATTGCCTATCTTTAACACAAAGTTTAGTATTCAGCTTCAGTTAAGCAATCACCTTAGGGTCAGGACACCTCAACATTTGGGTTAGGGTCAACGCTAGTAAAGACATTGGGATATTACTGGACGTAAGGGTTTCGAGTATGGGCCTGTCCCGGACTGACCCCCTCCTATTGGGAGGGAGTGGGCGATGAGCTTTCCAGGGTTCTGGGGCGCCGGTTTGAACTTACCGCCCGGGTGGCCCTCCTGCGCTTGTTGGAGGAGGTTGGTGGATGGAGGGTGGAATGGGTCTTCATTGGGGTGGCAAAGATGGTGGCCCAACATGACACTGCATCCCCGAAACCCCTGTCGCTGGTGGAGTAGAGAAGGGGAGTAGACTGGTGTGCCCAGCAGCCACAGCCGATTTATGAGGCAAGGGGCTGCCCACGGAAACATGAAAAGATCTGGGGCTAGTGGTGGGAGTACCACGGGCTAGATGTTGCGACTTCATAGATATATATTTTGACCTAATGTATATGATGTGTACATGTGGAACTAGTCATTGTGTGTCACTGATGTAGTTTAAACCAAAAATTAATACCAATTGGTCAATAACAAAATAAAAAAAAGATGGGTTTAGAGTGTACATTAGACTTCAATTTAGCGATGGTTCATAATAATTCTTTTTTAAATTGTATGTACGTTGAAATTACATTTTCAGTGTTGCCTTCATAAGCACTGCAATCATGTTTTTAGTTATTTAGATTTGGATTTTTTGTTTCCAATTATTTTTGGGGATTACAGTTTTAGTATTATCATCTTCAGGTACTCCTCTCTGACCTGGCTCTTGCAAGAACTGGAAAACTATCATGTCTTAACCGCGCCAAGCTCCCATCTCGTTTGCTACAGCTCTCTCATAGTAACACATGTAGTGCAGGTGCCTAGATCAGGCAAACAAGGCTATTTCGAGAACTCGACAGGTTGAGCACCCACTACTCAATGTACGGCAAACCTGCCGGTCATAGGTGCTAATCACGGTAAGGCAGCACAAGGAGTTAACACAGACTACTACAATAAACTTGGTCCATCTTGATGGTCAGGTCAAAGGACTGCATCATTGTTAGATTGCTTAAGTGTAAAAATATTAAATTAAAAGGAAAAAGGTGCAGTATTGCCTCTGGGTTTAGAGGGCATGAGTGGCACACCAGATTTTAGCACTACATCAATTTTAAAGCATTTGTTTGCTCCTGGTTGTCACTGGTCTATTTCAGACTGAAACCAAATGTAGCTTATCCATGATGTAAGCATGCAGTATTGCAACATCCTTCGAAATGTACTGAATTATAATGTAGTCAGAAATTACTTGCCTGTAACAATCGTTTGGTAGCTTTAATTCTTATAGTTTGGCATTCTGTGCATTACTCCACCATCTTGCGGTTAGATACAGAAGGGTTTCTACTGTGCAAGTTTTTTCTCCTGAGGATGGACCTAGGCAGAGTCAATAGGACTCACTATGATGTTGACTGTAAAGCCACAATGTCCTGTTATGTGACCTCCATTTTAGATTCTTTTTTTCATCCCCATAAACCCTAACTTTCCTCCTTCACTGGAGAGGTGGGAAGGTCATATGTGAATCTAGAAGCTGCAAAAGGAAACGTATAGTTTCTTACCTGTCGGTGTAGTTTTGCAGCTTGAAGACTTTCTGGATTCACTATGCTGTGCATTATTCCGCCATCTTGTGGTTGGGTCCGGAATCGTAGTATTTTCTCTTTCTTCTTCTTTTTTCGTGGCCCAGGTGGGCGGCGACGTCCCACCATTTGGTGTCCTTCGTGACGTCGACGCGCTTCCTGCGGAAGCTCCCACCTTTGGTCGCCATCTTCGGATTCTTTTTTTTTGTTATTTTTTTTTGGTATACGCTTTGCTTGATCCCTTTAGCTATGTATGCAATTTAGCCTCCTTTGTCCTCATGTCTCATCTTTCTGGCAGAGGAGGGTGGGATCGCTAGTGAATCCAGAAAGTCTTCAAGCTGCAAAACTACACCGACAGGTAAGAAACCATACGTTTTGCAGCGTGAATCTTTCTGGATTCACTATGCTGTGCATAGACTTAGTAGCGGTTTTGTCCTTATTGCGGTGGCTGGGTGGAAGATGAGCATTGGTTACTGAAAATGTGTTGTAAGACCTTCTGTCCCACTTGTGCTTCCTTGTTCATTTGAATATCCACACAGTAGTGCTTAGTGAACGTATGCACTGAAGACCATGTTGCAGCTTGGCAAATGTCTTGGATAGGTGTGTTTGCTAGAAACGCAATTGTTGCTCCCTTCTTCCTTGTTGAGTGAGCTTGAGCTGCTCCTTGCAACTGTTGTCCTGCCGGCTTGTGGCAGAGTTAAATTGTCTGCGCAATCCAACGTGCAATCGTATTCTTGGTGACTGGTCGTCCCAGAATACTGCTGGCAAAGGAGACAAAGAACTGTTTTGTTTTCCTGCACTCCTTTGTCTTCTCTATATAGTGCATTACAGCCCTTCTGGCATCTAGTGTGTGCAGCGCCCTTTCTGTTCGTGTGGAAGGTTTTTGGAAAAAACTTGGTTTTTGGATTGTTTGGTTAATGTGGAACCGAGACACCACCTTTGGCATGAAGTGTGGGTCCGTCCTCATTACAATCCTGTCCTTGTGTATTTGCAAGTAGGGCTCTTGGAGTGTCAGCGCTTGCAACTCACTTACTCTTCGTAGTGACGTGATAGCCACTAAGAAGGCTGTCTTTAGTGTGAGCATGTGCAGTGTAGTCTTGTGAATAGGTTCAAAGGGTGCCTTCATCAATTGAGTTAGCACTACGTTGAGGTTCCATGCTGGTGCTGGCATCCTCTTTGGGGGTGCGATTCTTTTCGCCCCTTCCAGAAATCTTTTCACAACTTGAGAGGTGAAGAAACTTTTCCCCGTCTCTCCTCTTGTGTAGGCCACTACCGCAGCCAAGTGCACCCTCAGGGATGTGTAGCTTAATCCGCTTTGTAGCAGGTGTGTTAAGTATTTTAGTACCGTTGATTCCCTTGTGATCTCCCGTTGTAGATTCTCCTTGATGCACCATTGGGAGAACCTTTTCCACTTTGCTACGTAGCACTTTCTTGTGGAAGGTCTCCTTGCCTCCCTGAGTACTGCCATGGTACTTGGTGGTAGTTTGAGGTGTGCAAATTCTAAGGCTTCAGGAGCCATGCTGCTGGGCTGAGGTTCTCCGGTTCTGGGTGTAGCACCTTTCCGTTCTGCACTGTTAACAGGTCCTTTCTTCTTGGGAACCTGTGTGCTGGTTCTTGTGCCATTTCCACTATCTGTGAGAACCAGGATTGTCTGGCCCACTGAGGTGCTATCAGTATTAGTGTCATGTTGCTGATTCTGCATTTGCTGAGTACCCTGTGTATCAGTGGTATCGGGGGAAAAGCGTATGCAAATGTGTTTGACCAACTTATCCATAGCGCAATCCCTTGTGACCGATGGTCTGGTTGTCTGGATGCCGAAGTGTTGGCATTTTGCATTCTGGTGTGTTGCAAATAGGTCTATTTGCGGTGTACCCCATTTTTGGAATAGCTTCTCTATTTCCGGTTGATTGAGCTCCCACTCGTGGGATGCCGACGTCTGCCTGCTGAGTCGGTCTGCTTCCACATTGTCCTTCCCCGGGAGATGTATTGCCAGTAGGTCTATTTTTAGTGGAATGGCCCATCTCCATATTTCCTGTGCTAGCCCCGATAGTGCCACTGATTATGTTCCTCCTTGTTTGTTGATGTAGAACATGGTGGTTGTGTTGTCTGTTTGGACCAACACCCTGTTTCCGTACAGCTCTTTCTGAAAGGCTTTTAAGGCTAGGAATACAGTCTTTAGCTCCAGGTAGTTGATGTGTCTGACCGCATCTTGCTGCGACCATAGACCCCTCACCTTGAGCTTGTTCATGTGTGCGCCCCACCCCAGCTGGGAGGCATCCATTGTGATGGTCACTGTTGGAGTTGGTTGTGTGAATGGCTTCCCCTGTGATATGTTTTCCTTGTTCCACCACGCCATTTCCTGATGCACTGGGTGTGTGACAACCACAAGATCTTCCCAACTCCCTGTTGCCTGTGACCATTGCTGCTGAATCCATTCCTGGAATGGTCTCATGTGTAGTCGGATATTTGGGACTAGGTGGATGCATGATGCCATCATTCCCATTAACTTGCTCACCGTCCTCACTGTCAGAACTTGCCCCTTGCGGTAAGGACATGTTTCCTTCAGTATCGCCAATGTTCTCTTCCTGCTGGGGAACACTTTGGCCTGTATGGTGTTGATCTCGGCCCCTAAGAATATCTTGATCTGCTCCGGTTGACGATTTTTCCCAATGAATTGAGAAACCCAGTTGGCTCAGTGTTTGTACGACCTGCTGGATGTGTTCTTTGCAGTGGCTGTACGAGCTTGCCTTTACGAGCCAGTCGTCGAGTTAGGGATATACGTGTATTCCTTGCCTTCGTATGTGCGCTGCTACTGCTGCTAGGCACTTTGTAAACACCCTTGGTGCAGATTTGAGTCCGAATGCCAGTACTGTGAACTGGTAGTGAGTCTGGTTGATCACAAACCTTAGTAGACGTTTGTGCCTGTGGTTGATGGGGATGTGTAAGTACGCGTCCTTCAGATCTATAGTTGCCATGTAATCCCCTTGTTGTATTTGTGGTATTACCTCCTGTAGGGAAGTCATCTTGAATCTTTGAGTTCTTATGAATTTGTTTAAGAATCTCAGATCTAGGATAGGTCTTAGTGTTTCGTCCACCTTTGGCACGAGGAAATAAGTTGAGTAAACCCCTTTGTTCCTTTGGTTGTGCGGTACTGCCTCTATTGCCTCCTTGCTGAGCAGTTCCTTCGCTTCCAGTTGCAAGAGCGAAAGTTCCCTTGCTGAGTGAGCCTTGTTTCTTGGTTTTCTTATTGGAGGTTGTTTTTCCAGCTCTATGCAATATCCGTATTGTATGATGTTTAGTATCCATTTGTCTGTAGTGACCTTCCTCCACTGCTTGAGGAAGTTCTTTATCCTGCCTCCTACCGGTGTTGTATGTTCGAGGGACTGTTTCTTGTGGAACGTCAGGTTTTTGTTTTTCTCTTTGTCCTTGCCCCCACCCCGAGGTGTTGCTAGGGTGGTTGTTGGCTTGATGGTGAAGTCACTTGGAGGTGGGCTGTTGGCCTCCTCTTCGAGTCTGTCCTCGTCCGTTTCCGCGCCCTCGAAAGGACTGGCCCCGGGGCTGGTACTGCCAGTTTTGCTGCTGCTGGCCTTGGTTGTTCCTTGGATAGCCTTGCTGGAATGTTTGGTGCGATGTGGCAGGCACGTTGCCTCCTCTACCACCCGGCCTTCTCGTGGGTGTCCCTCTTCTCATCCCTCTGAACTGCAGCGCTCCCATGGACCTTGCTGTCTCGTTGTCCTTCTTGAGCTGCGTTAACTTGTCGTCAACTGGTGTGCCAAACAGTTGCTCGCCGTTAAAGGGTGTATTCAGGATGTTACTTTTCACCTCTGGCTTGAATCCAGAAATTCTGAGCCACTCCTATCATCAGTCTGCTGGACGTCTCTGCAGCATCCAAGGCTGATTTCAAGCAGGTGTTCGCCATGCTTTTGCCTTCTTCTACCGGGTGAGCTGCCCTTTGTTGGTACTGATCTGGTAGATGCTTTAGGAGCTGCCCCACTTCATCCCAGTGTTGGTATGCGTGCCTGTTGATCAGGGCGTTGGAGTTTGCGATGCGCCAATGGATTGCCGCATTTCTCTCCACCTTTCTCCCTGTAAGATCCATCCTCCTACTCTCCTTGTCTGGAGGTGGTCCGGCATTAGTGGGCACATTGGCCCTCTTCCTAGCCGTTGCTGTAATTATGGAGTCGGCTGGCACTGATCCTTGTATGTATGCAGGGTCCTGTGTAGAATATTTATACTTCTTCTCCGTTCTTGGAGTCACAGCCTTGCATACTGCTGGTTCCCTAAAGGCCTCTCTTCCTTGATCCAGCACACTAGGGAGCATGGCCAGGAATTGGCTCCTGGTTTGTTGAGGCAGTAGAGTCTCCAAGAGGAAACATGCCTTGGGCTTCTCCTCTTCCATTTTTACTCCATAGGTTTGTGCAGCCTTTTGGACGACCATGTTGTAGACCCCAATGTCGTCTGGCGGCGAGGGCCTCGAATGGTAAGTGTCTACCCCTTCTTCCGGCGATTCTGCGTCGAGGTCTTGCCATTCCAGGTCTTGTGCCTCCGAGGACGTCGAGTCCCGGTAGGATTGCAGATCTTCGTCGCCTTCTCCCTCGAAATAATAGTCTTCGTCCCCCTGTTCCTCAACTGGTTCGGGTGTTTTCGGCGGTTCGGCGTCCTCATCGTCTATTTCGACCTCGAGCGCGGGTCTCGGCGGGATGGTGTATTGGCTCATCTTGTGGTCGAAGTCCTTCTTCCGCTGCAGGATGCTCGCCATTTCGGCCTCGAGCCTCCTCTTCTTCCTCTCCATCTCGTGTGCCTGTTCGGCGTTGAGGGCTGGAGCGACTCTCTTTGGGGGCGTCGATGTCGACGACGATGTCTGCCCTTCCTTTCTCGGCGCCGAGGTGTCCTTTTCGGGGGCAACCTTCAACGCCCTGGGTTTTTCGAGGGCTCTTGCCGATTGGGAGTCCTTTTCGAAGGATCCGCTCGGCTGACTGTCCTTGGTTGCTGTTGCCTTCGTCGAATGTTTCGGCGGCAATGCTCCCTTCGAGGACTTAGCTTCACTTCTACGAGTGTCGCTCGGGGCTTTAGCTTCACCCTTTCGAGTGTCGCTCAAGTGTTTAGGGGGGTGGGGGGGGGGTCGACGACTCCCTTACCTCCTTCGACGTTTTCTTATGGACCTCGACGACCGCGCAGTCCTCCGGTCCTTTGGCGATGTTGTCCTCCTCTCCACTGGAGAGGCCCAGGTCTTGGAGCGATGGAGGTGGTCCCTGCATGTTGTGGTTCGCCCTTCTCTGCCTCTCCCTCACTCTGAGGGTCTTGGGTGTAAACGCCGAGCACGCGTTGCAGTCTTCGCTGCTGTGGTCGAGCGGCAAGCAGAGGTTTCAGACTGGATGCTGGTCCTTCTGGGCGTACTTGTGGTGGCAGTTGGTGCAAAACTTGAACGGTGTTTTGTCCATACCCGCGCTCAGGGAGCCCCCTGCGAGCGCATTCTTCGTAGAACGTCGAGATCTCGGTCGTAAACCTTCTCCCTCGTCGTCCCGGTTACCCGACCTGTAGTCCGGTGTAGTTGAAAACTGATTTTCGTCTTTTTTTGTGATTTTCCTGGATTCCTCTTCCAAAACTTCTGGAACTCTTCGGCAACGATCCAGACAACGGCGGAAAAAAGAATCTGAAGATGGCGATCAAAGGTGGGAGCCTCCGCAGGAAGCGCGACGACGTCACGAAGGACACCAAATGGTGGGACGTCGCCGCCCACCTGGGCCACTGAAAAGAAAAAAAAAAAAAAGGAGAAAATACTACGATTCCGGACCCAACCACAAGATGGCGGAATAATGCACAGCATAGTGAATCCAGAAAGATTCACGCTGCAAAACTAAATGGTTACCTACCAGTAGGAGTAGTTTTGCAGCTTGAAGAGTTTTCTGGATTCACATGCTGTGCATTATTCCGCAATCTAGTGGTTGGGTCCGGAATTGTCTTTTTTTCTTTTCGGTTTGTGGCATCGTCGACCACCAATTGGTGCTAGGTCCATCCCTTGTGTGATGTCAGACGGCACCCCGGAAGTTCCTGTGCATGGTAGCCATGTTCAGATCTTTTTTCCCTCTTTTCTTGTAGGGAATGTCTTAAATTCTGTTGCCTCTAGAGGTTAGTTGTTTCGTTTCAGTGACATCGTGTCCCACCTGTTAGTATTCCTCCTTATAGGGGAGGTGGGTGGGTCGCATGTGAATCCAGAAAACTCTTAGTTGCAAAACTACTCCTACTGTTAAGTAACCATTTTGTTTTGCAGCGAGAATCCTTTTCTGGATTCACATGCTGTGCATTAGATTATGCAGCGGTGTCCCCCTCCTTGGGGTGGCTGTGGTAAGATGAGGAGGACTTTGTGAACAGGTGTTGAAGTACCTTTTGTCCTACTTGAGCTTCCTTAGGCATCTGGATAGCCATGCAGTAATGTTTTGTGAATGTGTGTAGAGATTCCCATGTTGCTGCAGCACATATGGTGTCTATTGGCATATTGGCCATGAAAGCTAGGTTGCTCCATTTTTCCTTGTAGAATGTGCCTTTGGCCGTGTGTTTAGAGTTTGACATGCTGAGGCATAGCATATTTGGATTGCTTCTACAATCCAACGTGCAATTGTCCCTTTTGTCATGGGTGCTCCTTTTTGGGACTTTGAGAGACGAACAATTGATTGTTTTTACGGATTTGTTTTGTCTCTTGTAGATAGTACAATAAAGCCCTCCTTACGTCTAGGGTATGGAGGCTTCTTTCTAGTCGTGTTTGTGGATCTTTGAAGAAAACTGCTGGCTGTATGCTTTGGTTCAAATGGAATCTGCTTACTACCTTAGGTAGGAAATGAGGATTTTACTTTAGGATAACTTTGTCTTTGTGAATTTGCATGTATGGTTCCTCAATGGTTAACGCTTGGAGCTCACTTACTCTTCGTAAAGATGTTATGGCTATTAAAAAGGCAGTTTTTATGGTAATGTATTTAAGTTCTGCTTTGTGCATGGGTTCGAATGGCAATGTCATTAGTTGTGTTAGGTCTGTGTTTAAGCTCCACATCGGGGCTGGAGACTTTCTTGGGGGTGCAATTCTTTTTGATCCTTCAAGGAATATTTTGATGACTGTTGCTGTGAAGTAACTTTTACATGATTTTCCCCTGATGTAGGCTACAATTGCTGCCAGGTGCATCTTGAGGCTTGAATAGTTGATGTTACTGTCAAGTAGATGTGTCAGATATATGAGCACCGTTTCCTGCATGGGAATTGAGCTTAGGGTATTGTTTTCTGTGCACAATATGGTGTACCATTTCCACTTTGCTGCATAGCATTGTCTTGTGGTTTGTTTTCTTGCCTCTTTTAGTATTTCCATTGTTCTTTGAGGTAAGTTCAAATGTCTGAACTCTATGTATTCAGGCGTCAGGTTGCTAGGCTGAGCATCGCTGGTTCTGGGTGAAAGATTCGGCCCCCTTGCATTGTGAGGAGGTCTTTGTCTGCCTTGAGCTGGATCATTTGTCCCTTGGACAGTTCAAGTAGACTCTAGTACCAGGTTTGTCTTGCCCATTGAGGGGCTATGAGTATTTGATTTGTTCCTGGTTGTCTGGCTTTCCCTCGGACTCTTTGTATTAGAGGAATCGGAGGAAAAGCGTATGCAAATGTCCCTGACCAGTTTAGTGACGGGGCATTCCCTTTTGATAGGTGGTGTTGAAACCTGGAGGCGAAGGATTGGTATTTCTTGTTCTACATTGTTGCGAATAGGTCTATCTCTGGGATCCCCCAGAGGTTGAAGATTTGCTGCAGGGTCCTTTGTTTTATTTCCCACTCGTGCGAGCTGCTGTTCTGTCTGCTGAGTGGATCCGCTTCCGTGTTGTCCTTCCCTGGCAGGTGAATTGTCTGTAGGCGGATTTTCCTTGAGTTGGCCCATTTCCAAATTTCCTGTGCTAGTTTGCTTAGGGTGAATGACTTTGTTCCTCCCGGTTTGTTGAGGTAAAACATAGTCGTGGTGCTGTTCGTTTGAATTAATACTGTTTTCCTTACTATGTGGGCTTGGAATGCCTTCAGTGCCAGGAACACAGTCTTCATTTCTAGGAAGTTGATGTGCTTTATGGAGTCTGCATCGTTCCATTGACCCCGTACTCTCAGGTGTCCTGAATGTGCTCCCAAACCCTTGTGGTACGCATCTATTGTGATGGTCACTGAGGGAGTTGGTGTTTTGAAAGGTCTGCCTAGTGTTATGTTCTTGGATGCCCACCATTGTATCTCCGTCTGAACCTTTAGTGTTACAACCACTAGATCTTCACATCTCCCTTTGGCTTGTGACCAACTGCTTCATAGCCGCTCCTGAAGAGGGCGCATGTGAAGGCGTGCATGAGTGAGGAGGGGGATGCATGATGCTGTCATGCCCATGAGTTTCATGACAGTCCTCACTGTCAGAGACTGACTCTTCTGGTACAGGTGAGTTTCTTGTTTGATAGCTTGTATTCAATGTGGGTCGGGTATGACCGCGCAACCTTGGAGTTTAATCTTGCTCCTAAGAAGGTTTTTTCTTGTTCTGGTTTTGTGGATGATTTTTGGGGTTTATTGAAAAACCCGACTTTTGAAGTGTGTTGATTACTTGATGGACATGTGCGTAACAAGTTTGCTTTGAATTTGCCTTTATTAGCCAGTCATCTAGGTAGGGGTAGACGTGGATCCCTCTCCTTCTTAGGGATGCCTCAACTGCTGCTAGGTATTTTGTGAAGACTCTTGGTGCCGATTTTATCCCGAAAGGGAGGACATTGAATTGGTAGTGAGTGTTCTTGTGGAAGAACCAGAGGTATTTCTTGTGAGCTTGGTTAATGGGGATGTGTAGCTAGGCGTCCTTTAGATCTATTGTTGCCATGAAGTCCCCCTTTTGCAGCTGTGGGATCATTTCCTGTAGTGTCGACATTTTGAAATGCTGCGTGCGAATGAACTGGTTTATGAATCCGAAGTCGAAGACTGTGAGATCTTGCTTTGGGACTAAGTAGTATAGTGAGTACTTTCCTTTGTTGTGTTCTCTTTTTAGTACCTTCTCTATTGCTTGTTTTGCAGGAGTTCCTTTATTTCTAGTCTTAATTGAAGGAGTTATCATTTTTTGAACTTTTTCATTTTGGTGGGTTTGCTGGGGGTTTGTTTGTTAGATCTATACAATATCCGTGGCTCACCAAATTTAAAATCCAACTGTCTGTGGTGATGTCTTCCCATTGTTGTAAGTGGTGTGCTATCCTGCCTCCCATTGGTGTTGTGTGTGGGTCTTTTGCTGTGGGCCAGTCACTTGGAATTTGCTCCTCCACCTCTTGAGGGCTGTCCCCTGCCTCTTCCTCTGCCCCGAAAGGGCTGCTTTGGCTGTTGTTGCCAGGCTTGGTACCCGGACTGCTGGTTTGACTGCTGTCTGCTGCCTTGTTGATGTTGTTGGCCTGTTGAGAAGACTCCTCTTGCTGTGGGTCTTCTGGTGTTAAAACCTCATCCTTTGAAGGTGCCCCTCTGTTGTAGGGCTCCCATATCCCTGGCCGTTTCATTGTCTTTCTTTATTTGTTGCAGTGAATAATCTACTTCCTTTCCAAATAGGGCATCTCCTGTCAAAGGTCTGTTAATAAATTGAGGTTTGGACCTCTTGCTTGAAGCCTGATATTCATAGCCAGACGTGCCTTCGCAACGTTGTGCTTGTGCACATTTGTCTGCTGGCTGTATCGGCTGCGTCTAGGGCTGATTTCAGGCAGGTAATTACCTATGTTCTTATCCTCTTGTATGATGGCTTTTGCTCTTTTCCTATCTTCCTCCTCTGGGAGCTTGCTCATCAGTTCTTCAATGTTATCCCATTGTTGGTGGCCATACCCGTTTAGAAGAGCACTGGAGTTTGCAATGCGCCATTGTGTTGCTGCTTCTTTCTCCATTTTTCACCCCACCATGTCCATTCTCTTGCTTTCTCTCTCTGGAGGTGGGCCAGTGGAAGAGTGGGTGTTACCCATCCTTGCCGTGGTGACAATGATGGAGTCTTGCACTGTGTTTCCCTGAATGTATTTAGGGTCCTTTGTTGAGGGTTTATATTTCTTTTCCACCCTTGGTGTTACCCCTTTAGCGGAGGCAGGTTCTTTGAAGGCCTCTTTTCCCTGGTCCAGGATGCTTGGTAGCATTGGGAGGTATTGTGTCTTCTTGGTGGTTGGTGCCAAAGTCTCTAGGAGGAAGCAGGAGTCTCGTTTTTCCTCTTCTAAGGGGACCCCAAAGGTATCAGCTGCTCTCTTGAGGAGGCTGTTGTAGAAGGCTATGTCATCTGGTGGGGAAGCCTTCGAGGGATAAAAACAGACCTCTTCTTCTGGGCTTTGTGTCAAAGTCGTTGCATTCTTCCTCAAAAGTCTGAGGCTTCTTCCTCTGCTGGGGCGTCTAGTTCTTCTTCAACGTCTTCTTCGCGTAGTTCGGGAGTTGCCGGCGAATCGAGGATCTCTTCCTCTTCTTTGGCGTCGACGGCGAGCTTCGCGGGAATACAGAATTCCTTCAGCGCTTCAAACTCCTTTTTTCTTTGAAGGAGCGCCACCATTTCCGCTTCGAGGCATCGCTTCTTTTTCTCAACCTCGTGGGCCTTTTCGGTGTCTGAGGCCGGGGAGATCCTCTTCTTGGGTGTGGTGGTTTCTGGCTCCGAAGATGATGTCTTTACCTTCGTGGCCTCTTGTTCGGCATTTGCCTTAGTCGTTTTCGACGATCTTCCTTAGTCGGTATCTCTGGGGTGGGATCCATGGGGTTCTTTTGATTGCGGCTGACCCTCGATTGTCATTTTCTTCTACGCCTGGGCTGCCTTTTGTGCCTTCTTTTCGTGGCCCTTAGGTTCCGACGGTTGAGGGTTTCTTACCTAGTCCGTCTTTTTCTCAGTGTCCTTCATCGCCTTCTTAACAGTACACCTCTTCTCGGCGTCCCCTTCGAGTATCTCAACGTCAGAGCCCCTGTGCGTCCATTCTGCGGGTGCACATTGGTCGTCCTCATCGCTTTAGAGGCCTAAGTCCCTCAACAAAGGTTGTTTCTGACTTTGTAACATGGCTGCGTAGTGGTCCTCTCTCTGCTTTCGGCTTTCCTTGAGTGTCTTCGACATGAACACCGCGCAGGCCTCGCAGTCCTTATCCTTATGATCCTCTTTCAGGCAGAGGTTACAGACGTCCTGTGGATCACGCTGGGTAAACTTATGGTGGCACTTTGGGCAGAATTTGAATGGGGTATTTTCCATGGCCCCTACCTCGCCCTCTGATGATCCATGTGCGTTGTTGTTTCTCGACGGAAATGGGTATCCGGAGGTCCTTCCTTTTCTCCGGTGTCTTCGTAGTCGATGATCGGTGGTATTTTTAGTCTTTGATTCTTTCGGGATTTCGTCCAAATCTTCAGAGAGTCTCCCTTTGCTTCCAGACCCAACGGCAGAAAAAAGAATCTGAAAATGGCTACCACGCACAGGAACTTCCGGGGCGCCGTCTGACGTCGCACAAGGGATAGACCTAGCACCAAATGGTGATCAACGACGCCCCAAAAACCAAAATAAAAAAAAAAACTATTCCAGACCAAACAACTAGATGGCGGAAAAATGCACAGCATGTGAATCCAGAAAAGGTGTCACGCTGCAAAACGAATAGTTTCTTACCTGTCGGTGTAGTTTTGCAGCTTGAAGACTTTCTGGATTCACTATGCTGTGCATTATTCCGCGGTCTAGTGGTTGGGTCCGGAATCGTAGTCTTTTTTCTCTTTTTTTTTCGTGGCCTAGGTGGGCATCGACGCCCCACCATTTGGTGTCCTCCCGTGACGTTGGGAGCTTCGGGAGGAAGCGCGCCACCTTTGGGCGCCATCTTCGGATTCTTTTTTTCTTGTTTTGTGCTTTTCCTTGTTTATCCTTTTACCTTTTGAAGGTCTTTTCCATTTGTTAGTCCCCCCTTCCCTCCTGTCTCATCTTTCTGGCGGAGGCGGGTGGGTTCGCTAGTGAATCCAGAAAGTCTTCAAGCTGCAAAACTACACCGACAGGTAAGAAACTATTCGTTTTGCAGCGTGAATCTTTCTGGATTCACTATGCTGTGCTTAGACTTTGTAGCGGTTTGCTATGTTTGTGGCGGCTGGGTGGAAGATGAGCGTTGGTTGTTGAATATATGTTGAAGCACTTTTTGACCTACTTGTGCTTCTTTGTTCATCTGAATATCCACGCAGTAGTGCTTAGTGAACGTGTGCACTGAAGCCCATGTTGCCGCCAGGCAAATGTCTTGGATGGGGGTGTTTGCCAGGAAAGCTATTGTTGCTCTCTTTTTCCTGGTAGAGTGAGCTTGTGCTGCTCCTTGTAGTTCTTGGCCTGCCTGTTTGTGGCAGAATTGGATTGTCTGTGCGATCCATCGTGCCATGGTGTTTTTAGTTACTGGTCTTCCCAGGAAACTGCTTGCGAAAGACACAAAGAATTGCTCTGTTTTCCTACAATCCTTAGTCCTTTCGATGTAATGCATTTCTGCTCTTCTAGCGTCCAGAGTGTGCAGTGCCCTCTCTGCGCTTGTGGATGGTTTTTGGAAGAAACTTGGTATCTGTATTGTTTGGCTTATATTGTATTGTATTGTATTGTAATTGCATTTGTATAGCGCTTACTACCCCTGACGAGGCGTCGAAGCGCTTTTTCGGCGAGTAGCACGCTACTCCGGGACCCATAGAGGATTAGTGTTGAATTAGTATAGTGAAACATGCAAGTAAATTTTAAGTGGTGGATAGGTTAGTCAGTTATTTGGATTCGGAAGGATAGCGGAAGGATAGAAGAGGAA
Source organism: Calotriton arnoldi (assembly GCA_963921515.1). Taxonomy (NCBI): domain Eukaryota; kingdom Metazoa; phylum Chordata; class Amphibia; order Caudata; family Salamandridae; genus Calotriton; species Calotriton arnoldi. The sequence continues at coordinate 623,576 of CAWUFW010006296.1, forward strand.
AGAAGGTTTGTATTTATATAGCGCTTCTAACCCCTGATGGGGTGTTGAATCGCTCTTTTTTTAGCGAGTAGCACGCTACTCCGGAAACCCATAAAGGATTAGTGGTGAATTAGTATGGTGAAATATGAAAGTAATTTGAGTGGTGGATATTAGTCAGTTATTTGGAGTGAGAAGGATAGCGGAGGGATAGAAGGGAAAGAAAGGCTTGCATTTATATAGCGCCTGTTACCCCTGATGGGGTGTTGAAGCGCTTTTCTGGCGAGTAGCAGGCTACTCCGGAACCCATAAAGGATTAGTGTTGAAAATTAGTATAGTGAAATATGAAGTAATTTGAGTGGTGGATATGTTAGTCAGTTATTTGGATTGAGAAGGGTTAGGGAGGGGTAAAAAAGGAAAAAAGGTTTGCATTTATATAGCGCTTGTAACCCTGATGAGGTGTTGAAACGCTTTGTTGGCGAGTAGCACGCTACTCTGGAACCCATAAAGGATTAGTGGTGAATTAGTATAGTGGAATATGGAATTAGAGAAGTGAACATGCTAGTCTGTTATTTTGATTGAAAAGGATAGTGGAGGGATAGAAGAGTGAAGGATTTCTTTTTTTAGGTCATAGCAGTAGGAGGAGGCTTTTGGATAAGTAAAAAGGGTTTTTGGAGGGGAAGAGTCAGAGGGAAGAGTTTAGAAAGGTTTGTTTTGGGGGATCGGTACAGTAAAGGAGGTGTCAGAAGATGGAAGGAGGGGTAGAGTAGGAGAGAGTCAAAGGGTTATTTTGGGGAACATAGTAGTGGTATGGCGTTTGGGATAAATGAGAGAGTGGGTGTAGAGGATATAATGATAGATGTATAGGGTGAGATAGGGTAGTGAATTGGAAAGAGTAGTAGAAAGAAGTTTGAGATGAGTCAGAAAGTTGGGCTAGAAGATATATTGAGGGAAGTATAGGCTGAGAAATAGGGTAGTGCATTGGAAATGCTAAATTAGAAGAAAGTGATAAATATATAGGTCCATAAGTACATTGAAAGTATATAGATGCATAAAGGAGGTAAGTATATGCAGATTAAAGATATTGATAGAGGTAGCGGATGAGAAATAGGGTAGTGCATTGGATATGCTTTTTCAGGAGAAAAGTAAGACACACAGATCCAAGTACATGGAGGTACATAGATGCCCAATGGAAGCAAGTACATGTAGACCAAAGAAGATTTTTTTTTCTTTCTTTTCTCTTTGTTTTTATAACAACATAATTATTGTACATGTTATACAAAGCAATACACGAAGATAGGCACATATCTATAGTGAAAATCAATGCTTATGTACAGAGGGACAAATACATAGGGTGGGTATTAATGAATGGGAAAATGGGCAGCATTCCTGGCCCTGGTCCCGACCAGTTTCGACCAGGCTCAAACAGGCACTCACCCTTGTCCTGTCCACCCTTAGCTGAGACGCCCTAAGCCTTGGCCGTTTATAGCCCTAGTAGTCAGGTGACCCCTTCAGCCAATGGGAACCCTAGCCCTAACAGTATCCAATTACAGCACTAGCCCTAAAATCTAGAACCAATAGGAGACGAGGACCTTACAGCCAATCTTAGCCCTAGTCCAAGCACCCAATCACTTTCAAAAACCCTTATGGAACTTCGACACCACCTTTGGCATGAAGTGTGGGTCTGTCCTCATTACCACCCTGTCATTGTGAATCTGAATGTAGGGTTCCTGTAGTGTGAGCGCTCGCAATTCGCTCACTCTGCGTAGCGAGGTGATTGCTACCAGAAAGGCCGTCTTTATTGTGAGCATATGCAGAGAGGCCTTGTGAATGGGTTCGAAAGGTGCCTTCATAAGTTGCGTTAGAACTACATTGAGGTTCTATGCCGGCGGTGGCATCCTCTTTGGTGGGGCTATTCTTTTGGCCCCCTCTAGGAATCTTTTTACCACCTGAGATGTAAAGAAACGTTTCCCCGTTTCTCCTCTTGTATAGGCTACTATTGCTGCCAGGTGTACTCTTAGCGAGGTGTAGCTTAGGTTACTCTTTAGCAAGTGTGTTAAGTATCTTAGCACTGTTGATTCCCTGGTGATTCTCTTCTGGAGCATTTCCCTGATGCACCATTGAGTGAATCTTTTCCATTTTGCTGCATAACATTTCCGTGTAGTGGGTCTCCTTGCCTCTCGCAGCACCGCCAGCGTGCTTTCCGGGAGCTTGAGGTGAGCGAACTCTAAGTCCTCAGGAGCCAAGCTGCTAGGCTGAGGCTCTCTGGTTCCGGGTGGAGTACCCTTCCGTTTTGCATCGAGAGCAGGTCTCTTCTTTTTGGGAACTTGTGTGGTGGCCCCTGTGCCATTTCCACTATTTGTGAGAACCAGGACTGCCTGGCCCACTGTGGTGCCACCAGAATTAGCGTCAAGTTGCTTGTTCTGCACTTGCTGAGCACCTTGTGCATCAGCGGTATCGGGGGGGAAAAGCGTAGGCAAATGCCTTTGACCAGCTGATCCATAGGGCATTTCCTTGGGATTGCTGACCTGGCTGTCTGGATGCGAAGTCTTGGCATTTTGCATTCTGGTGTGTTGCAAACAGGTCTATTTGTGGGGTCCCCCACTTCTTGAATAGCCTTTGCGTTTCCTGCAGGTTGAGCTCCCACTCGTGTGAGACTGATGTCTGTCTGCTGAGTCTGTCCGCTTCCACATTGTCCTTCCCTGGCAGATGTATCGCCAGCAGGTCTATTTGTAATGGGATCGCCCATCTCCATATCTCCTGCGCTAGCCTTGAGAGCGCCACTGATTGTGTTCCTCCCTGCTTGTTGATGTAGAACATCGTTGTGGTGTTGTCCGTTTGTACTAACACCCTTTGCCCGTACAGCTGTTTCTGGAACGCTTTTAGTGCAAGGAACACGGTCTTTAGTTCTAGGTAGTTGATGTGTTTGACGGCATCTGTTTGTGTCCATAACCCCCTTACTTTGAGCAGGTTCATGTGCGCTCCCCACCCCATTTGGGATGCGTCTGTTGTGATGGTCACTGTTGGAGTTGGTGGTGTAAATGGTTTTCCCCTTGTTATGTTGTCCTTGTTCCACCATGCTATCTCTTCCTGCACTGCGTGCGTTACAACCACTAGATCTTCCCAACTCCCTGTTGCCTGTGACCATTGTTGTTGGAGCCATTCCTGGAATGGTCTCATGTGGAGTTGAATATTGGGGACTAGGTGTATGCAGGACGCCATCATCCCCATGAGCTTGCTCACTGTCCTCACTGTCAGACGTTGCCCCTTCTGGTATTGACGTGTCTCCTTCAGCAGTGCGAAGGTTCTCTTTTCGCTGGGGAACACCCTGCCCTGAATGGTGTCGATCTGTGCACCCAGGAAGATCTTCACCTGTTCTGGTTCTATCGAGGACTTCCCCCTGTGTATCGAGAACCCTAGTTCCGTCAGCGTGTGCGTGACCCGCTGAGCATGTAATTTGCATTGGTTGTATGAGTTCGCCTTTACCAACCAGTCATCGAGGTAGGGGTATACATGTATTCCCTGCCTCCGTAAGTGTGCCGCCACCGCAGCTAGGCATTTTGTGAAGACCCTTGGTGCGGATTTTAGGCCAAAGGCTAGGGCTGTGAACTGGTAGTGCGCCCTGCTGATGGTAAATCTCAGTAGATGTTTGTGTTTCTGGTTCATGGGAATGTGTAGGTAGGCATCCTTGAGGTCTATAGTGGACATAAAATCCCTGTCCCTTATTTGAGGTATAACCTCCTGTAGGGACGTCATCTTGAACTTTTGAGTTTTTATGTATTTGTTTAGGAACCGTAGGTCCAGTATGGGCCTTAACGTTTCGTCTACTTTTGGTACGAGGAAGTAGTTGGAGTACACTCCCCTGAACCTTTCCTTGTATGGTACCGTTTCTATAGCCTCCTTGTGCAGGAGTTCTTGTGCTTCCTGCCAAAGAAGTGATAGCTCTTTTGCTGTGCGCGTTTTGTTGGTTGGCCTCCTGCTTGGTGGCTTTTTTACTAGTTCTATACAGTAGCCGAACTGTATGATGTTGAGTATCCATTTGTCCGTTATCTTCTTCCACTCCTGGAAGAAGTGTTTTAGTCTGCCTCCTACTGGTGTTACATGATCGTTGATTTCTGATTGTTCTTTGAGTCTTTTCTTGTGCCGCGCCACTAGAGATGTTGTCAGTGCGGGCACGTTTGGTACCGTGGAGTCACTTGGGGGCGGGTTGTTGTCCCCCTCTCCTGGTCTGCCCTCGTCCGTTCGGTCGCCTTCAAAAGGACTGGCCCCTCTGTTGGTACTGCCAGCCTTGCTGTTGCTGACCTTGTTGCGCCTGGTTGGTTCCCTGATAGGTTTGCTGGAAAGCCTGGTGCGATGTTCCTGGCTGACTCCCTCCTATGCCATTTGGTCTCCTTGAGGGGGTGCCCCTTCTCATTCCTCTGAACTGCAGTGCCCCCATGGACCTTGCAGTTTCATTATCCTTTTTTAGCTGTGTCAGCTTCTCGTCCACTGTTGTGCCGAACAGCTTTTCCCCTTTGAAGGGTATGTTCAGGATATTGTTCTGGACTTCGGGCTTGAACCCCGAGATCCTCAGCCAGGCATGCCTTCTTTCCGTTACTCCGATCATCATAAGCCTGCTTGATGCGTCTGCTGCGTCCAAGGCCGACTTTAGGCAGGTGTTGGCCATGTTCTTGCCTTCCTCCACCAGGTGCGTTGCCCTCTGCTGGTATTCGCCTGGGAGATGTTGGAGTAGCTGCCCTAATTCCTCCCAATGTTGGTAAGCATGTCTGTTTATTAGGGCATTGGAGTTTGCAATGCGCCAGTGAATTGCCGCATTCCTCTCTATTTTCCTCCCTGTGAGGTCTATTCTCTTACTCTCCTTGTCTGGAGGTGGCCCCGAGTTCGTGGGAACGTTGGCCCTTTTCCTGGATGTTGCTGTTATAATAGAGTCAGCTGGTACGGATCCCTGGATATATGCTGGATCCTTCGAGGAATGTTTGTATTTTTTCTCTGTCCTCGGGGTGACAGATCTGCAGGTTGATGGCTCCTTGAAAGCTTCCCTGCCCTGGTCCAGCACACTTGGGAGCATAGGAAGGAATTGGCTCCTAGTTTGAGTTGGGAGCAGTGTCTCTAAGAGGAAACAAGCCTTCGGTTTCTCTTCCTCCATTTCCACCCTATAAGTTGCTGCAGCGTTCCCGACGACCATATTGTAGATGCCAATGTCGTCTGGCGGCGAAGGCCTCGACGGATATGACTCCACGGCCTCTTCCGGGTTTTCGGCGTCGAGGTCCTGCCATTCCAGGTCCTGAGCCTCAGAGGGAGTCAAACCAAAGTTTGTCTGCTGGTCGTCTTCGCCCTCTGTGTAATAATACAGGCCCTCTTCGTCCTGTTGCTCCGCCGGTTCGGGAGTTTTCGGCGGGTCGGCGGCATCAAACTCCTCCTGGACTTCTGCTTCGACCACCGTTTGAGGCTTCGAAGGGATGGTGTATCTACTCATCCGTTCGTCGAAGTCCTTCTTCCTCTGGAGGATACTGTTCATTTCAGCCTCGAGCCTTCTTTTCTTCCTCTCCATCTCGGCCGCTTGTTCGGCGTCGAGAGTTTCGGCGTTTCTCTTAGAGGTCGTGGATGTTGACGTCGAAGTTGCCTTCAGCTCCTTTTCCTTCGGCGTCGAGCGCGGCCTTTCGGGACCGTGCTTCGACGACCTAGGTTTGTCTAGAGCTTTCGCCGGCTGGGAGTCCTTATCTAAGGATCCGCTGGGCTGTTTGTCCGTGGACGCAGCTGTGGTCGTCGATTGCTTCGACGCCAGTGCTAACTTTGAGGACTTTGGCTCTGCTTTTCGAGAGTCTGTTGGGGTTTTAGGGGTCGACGTCTCTCTTACCTCCTTTGTCGACCGGTTATCGGTCTCTGCGACCGTGTAGTCCTCTGGTCCCTCGGCGATGTTGTCCTCTTCTCCGCTGGAGAAGCCCAGGTCCCGAAGCGACGGAGGTTGTGCTTGCCCCTGCATGGCGTAGTTCGCTCTCCTCTGTCTGTCCCTCACTCTGAGGGTCTTGGGGGCGAATGCCGAGCAGGCGTTGCAATCCTTGCTTTCGTGGTCGATCGGCAGGCAGAGGTTGCAGACTGGGTGCTGGTCCTTCTGCGCGAACTTGTGGTGGCAGTTACGGCAAAATTTGAATGGTGTCTTGTCCATTCCTGCGCTCAGGGAGCCCCCCTGTGTGCGCATTCTCCGTCGGACGTCGAAGTTCTTCCTCCTTCTCACCGTCTTCGTCGTCCCGGTTCTGTGTTGTTTGTCGTGTGATGAAGAAACTGCAATTTCTCTGTGTTTTCTTCTTTTTTCTCTCTTCTCTTTTCCAAAAAACTCTGGAACTGCTCGTGACGATCCAGACCCAACGGCGGAAAAAAGAATCTGAAGATGGCGCCCAAAGGTGGGAGCTTCCGGAGGAAGCGCGCCGACGTCACGTGAGGACACCAAATGGTGGGGCGTCGACGCCCACCTGGGCCACGAAAAAAAAAGACTACGATTCCGGACCCAACCACTAGACCGCGGAATAATGCACAGCATAGTGAATCCAGAAAGATTCACGCTGCAAAACATTCTTATTCAGGAGCTTTATCTGATTGGAGGTGGCGAATAAAGAGTCACTTATTTCGGGGAGTAAAATAAATCGGAGACTGGCTTTATTGCTGGCTTTTAGCTTCTAATAATTTCTAACCCCTCGCAGCCCTTTGGCATTTTTGATGGAGTGAGGCCTCATTAGTTTTTTGGTCTTCAATGTTTTAGTCTCTTGCTTAGCAGACCCACTTAAGACTCACTTAAAGAAGTGAGACCTAGCATTGCTAAAAAAGCTGTAGATGCATATAACTTAATGTCCTAAATGAGTCAGGTAAATTTTTGTTTAGTTTTATTTGAAAAATGATCACTTCTTGGGTCCAATGTAGCTCCAATGTCATTGTGCTCCTGTGACACAATCAAGAAGTTTGTGTCCAATATTGGGATCCTCTGAGAGCAATTGTAGATGCAACAGCCGAGCGAACCAGTTTTGCTCAGTTCAAACTGTACAAGCAGCGAAGTACAATCAGTTTGTGAAAGAGAGGAGGCAGGGCGGGGCGGGCTCTATATTGATTACAAACCACTGCCGGAAAACCACCACCGGCTCACACCTCTGCGTCCGTACCGACTCTCACGTTTTCAAATTGAGGCTAGGGGTCTTTCCTTGCGGATCCAGGCCCAATTTCACAAACAAGGCCCCAGCTCGAAACAGCCTTTCATGAGAATGAATAAGGTCCATGCGGATATGCACACATCAAAGACAGTGCAGCTTTCCGGGCAGCCACAACGCGGTCAGGCGCAGCACCTGTCAGGAACATCTCCTGTCATCCTTCCCTCCTAGAATCCAATTTCAAATTCCTTCACATTTACAGAACATTTTTCATTCAACATTGTGCATATATACTTTACTAATCCTCTAATATGATGTATTTTACAAGCCGGCGCGGACCCCCGGAGTAAGCATTACCAACGCCAGGGGTCCATGAACCACCTTTAAAAACACTAATATGAAGAATTCCTTTGTGCATCAGCAGGGTATCCTTTCTCTGCATCATATTTTGTGTTCTTGGATTTAATTTGGGTAAACATACCCTTGGCAAACTTTTATAGACTGCTTGAGTAACCTTTTCACAATTCCTTGCCCGTTGTTTTCTGCATTAAACATGGACTAACTGATCTGCTGGGTCGGGTGTTTTTTTTTATTCATTTTTTCTTTTTGGGTCTTTTTTTGGATAACACTATGATCCTCCTCTTCCAGAGCATGAGAACATTTTCTCATGGCAATAGCAAGGAGTGGGAGAGATCTTCCTCTTCAGTGATGGCTTCTCTGCCTGCACAAATGTAAAAACGTTTTTTTGCTTTTTTTTTTATAAATACAAAGTTATTACAGTTGGGTCATCAGGACTACTGAGCATTAAAAAATGGACTCTGTTCTGCATCTAGCCTACCAACTCAGCTATCAATTGTCTGGTCCAACCTTGGTGCATGGATCAGAGATGCAGGACCAAGGTGATGTTTAATCCCAAATTCAGTAACTCCATTGTGTTTTTTTTATCGATTGGCATATCATAGCCCTTAGAAAGCAAACTCAACATCACTGCAGACTGTTGTTCCTGCAGTGTATCATTGTTGCTGATTTGCATTTGTTTAACAATCTTTTATCTGTCCCATCAATTACTGGAAGCAGGGTTCTTCACTGCTACCACTATTTTACTCTTTGACACCCTTGAAACTGCCGGTGCTACCATTTGTCCAGAGGGCAGCACAAGTAGCAGCAGGGACAGAAAGTAATATATTTTCTAAGATAGTTGTTATTGTTCTGTAGCTTCCACCCATGCCTTTCTCCAAGCCCTTCAGCACCAACTAGGGGGCTGCTGAGAGGCTACCACATGTGGTAAAAGGGGGCAAATGTTGTGATGTTATCAGGAGTCCAGTGGTGTGTGATGGGGCTTTCACTACTCCTGCCATTTTGGTGAACCAGCATCACCAGCGCTCTATTGCTCAACCGCAAGTTCTCTGGTTTGTAACGCCTACCCTACTGTTCCCGCTCACTTCTTGTAATTGTTCTATATTTTTATAAAGCCATTTGGGTGGTCTTGTGATGGAGAATTTGCAATACTTCCTTGAAAGTGTTTACAGCCACCAAAGTGAGGCAGTGGTTCCATTTGTCAGTGGGATGCAGAAGTGTTGCTGGGGTCTTGAAGCAGTGGCCGGCCATGCTTAGAGCAAATGACTAAGTATGGGGCTCCATACAGGCATCACAGGAGGATCGCATTCAAGGATCCCAGTGGAGGATTTATGCAAAGTAAGCTGGGTCTTGATTATGTGCGAGGAGTCCTTCAGTGAAAGAGTTCAGGAAACATGCTGATGCTCAGTGGCAGAGTACCTGGGTAGATGGATCCTCCCGCTCCATGGCAAAGTACCAACAGAGAGTACTACTAGACACCTCAGTTAGTAAAGAGAGACACTGGGAAGTCATGAACAGTAGTACACACATGCACGCCTAGATACTAGACCTTTGATGTACAATTCATAGCAACTGCACCTCAAACATTTCAGAAAGCAGACCGAACAAGTAACAAAGTGTTCAGTTAATGCAGAAAACCAGGGGATGGGACCCATGCATCGCAAGCAATCCAAAAAGAGGAGGACAATTTTATAAATTGTGCACGGTCACAGACATGACCCGACTCACCATAGCCGAGGATCGCTATGACCAACACGATCATCACCCAGATCATGATGCCAGCCAAGAACCGCAGCAGGACCACAAAGACCAGGCTGATCACCATGGCGATGATCAAGGCTCTGAAAGAAGAACAAGAGAGTTTGTGAGCTCAAAGAGTGAGCAGATTTTAGCGATTGTCCCTGTGCAAAACAAGCACTGCTGCCTGCATGGAGGTCTCTTACTGCTTCTCTTATACATCTGCCATGGCATCCCTTCCAGGCTAGGGGGAACACCCTGGTCCTTTCCAGACTCTGTCATTGGCCTTACGAGGACTCAACCAAGTCGCCAGCAGAGTTTCCATTTCTCGCAGGTTAAAACATCCCATTACATCCCAGCCACCACCGAGTATCTTAGCCCCTGTCATACCTTCAACTCCACCTGAGAGGAGTCTCCATAGGGGGTCTGCCCAAACCCTTCCCAAACTGCTGTCAGGGGTCTCTTCCCGCCACAAGTTGTCTCGGGAGCCTCCTGCCCTTTTCCATCTTACGTTTCACCCATCCAGTCACTTGCTTGTGTTAGGGTCCCGGCCAACCCCACTCACAGGCTTCCTAATGCCAATTTCACCCACTCCTTTATACCCACATCAGCGACACTTACATGATGATCCAGTACCAGGAGACGGTGTAATCCTCAAAGATCTTCATGGCCACCTGCCGAGCTTCCAGGACCACATTGGCTTTCCTGGGAAGAACAGGAAAGAGAAGTAAAATGAGCAACTTGCACTGCTAATGCCCAGCCAGGCCCATCATTAGTCCATCTATTCACCCGTCCATCTACCTTTGACGCCCCATACATGCTCCGTCTCACAACGAGGTGAACCCACCAGGCCCCACACCAAAGATTCCTGGGCCAGGACCACACTCTTTGTCACATAAAGAACCCCCTCCAAGGGTCCACCTTTAAGTCCGCTCTCCACTTAAAAAGTATTTCCTTTGAATTCCACTCCAAGGCTCCATCAAGGCACTATAATCTCCAGTCTGCTCCTATTGTTTCTGGGGCTTGCCACAGCAGTCGGTCCGTGTTCCTGCCTGCAGCTGTCCCAGTACTGCGACACACCACCAGATTTAGCGCTGCAGCTCACTCCTGGCCTACCACACCCCTGCCGCTCCCACATTAACATTGGCATGTACACATACCTGCACCCCCAGGCCTGCCAGAGGCACTTACTTGGCACCTTCCACAAGCTCTGTGATGTTCCTAGTATATCCGGATCCATCGTCAAAGGTGGTCACATTGCCCACAGTCACCACACCTTTGCTTTTGCTGATCGCAGGAAGACATCTGCGACTCACTGCAAAGACAAAAACACAGATCTGTCCACATCCAAAGCAGAACACTGCAGCACATTTCCGCAGTCGTGGAGAGGACGAAGCAGGCCCAAAACTAAGGGTTAATCTGAATAGTCTCCAATGCAGTGGAGAGGGATAACGGGGCGCTGCTAGAAGTTACTGTCCCACTCCCTAAACCTAGCGACACCCAGTGGCCAGTCACCCCTTATATCCTGAAGCGAAGAGTCACCAGTGCAGTATGGAGGTCTAGGGGCAGTATGGTGGTACCCACACTACTGGAATCAGTATACCTCAGGAGAAAAAACCTTATTGAATATTAAAATATAGGGAATAAGCCGATTCCCTGATTCCACCAAAGATAAAGAAATATAATAGCAGCAAGGGGAAACATTGGATTGTTAGCGAAGGAATCGGAGAGAGTAAAGACAGGGCTGACAACTAAGAGTAAAATAATGGCTGGTTCTTGAATAAAGACTTGGCCGAAGATGGAAACTAAAGACAGTATTCAAGTTGGAAAAAGTCATGATAAGGCCACTAGCACAGGGGAGTAAAGTGGACAGCACAGGGAGTTAAGACATGACAGCAGAGCAAGTATAGACATAGCCAATGCATAGAGGGAAAAAAGAGGGCAGACAACTGAGAAAGACAGGCCCACAAGTGGAAAAGCATGGCCACGACGACTCAATGGCACCCTGGGTGATACACATACCTGGATATATCCACTACCATGCCTGGAAGAACAAATCCTTAGCCATGTCATAAAACGCATAGAACTCTACTTACAAATCTGAATTAACGCAGCATAAAAACACTCAAGTCTCCTCAGCGCCTCCAATTGCTCACACACCAGCATGCCCATTCAGTGCACCACTTTCTCGCCTCCAATAGTAAGTGTACGTACGTGGCTTGCTTGGCGTGATCGCCGCTGGGCATTCTTTGTCCCGCAGTACTTCTGGTAAACTCTAGTGGTGAAAGGCACAAAACACAATTGATTTTATATAAAAACTGCCATTTTGTTTTTTTACCCCACCACTTTCATCGCTTTAGGAAACAGGGCTTCAGATTGCAATTCACTGGGTACATGGACTGCTTGGACTGACTCCCTCTTTAAAGCATATCAGACTAAAAATCTTTATGGGCAATGAGCTGGAAATAGAGCTTGGACAGACAGATGAAACTAAAACAGGAACCACCCCAAACCTAAAACAGGAACCACCCCAAACCCAGGATATTTAATTTGGAAAATGATAGCCAGATTCAGCAAAATTTAGAATGCAACATTGTCCAGCAGAAGAACCTTCTCTGGAAAATGACAGACTTTCCATGCCAGCTCTAATGAACCAAGGGAAAAGTGAAGCCTAGCAGAAACTCACTGTACCTCTTACAACATAAGGCTGTCCCAGTGACTAGCTCAGAGCCAATCTGTACTAACACTGTGATGACACTGTAAGGACAGAAGTTCTCCTATGGATTGGAAGGGATGTATTGCTTTGCCTTGTTCCATTTTGTTTTCTGACCTGCCTCGTGTTCTTCCCCCAGTGAGCTCAATCATCAACCCAAGATGGCTGCTGTCTCTTTCCTCCAATCTAGAGGTTGACTAGGATTAGAGGAATGACTGCGCAGGGAAACAGAGCTGCACCCCTGAACTAATGGTGGGAAAGCAGCATACCAGCCTTCCCAATGTAAAAACTGAAGTCCCCCACAAAAGGGGGATCTTACCTTTCCCAGGGTGTTTGCAGTGTGTAGTGCTACATTTATTTGGTACATGTTGGACCAGGAGAGGAGGGCACCACGCGCGCTATGTAGGGTGCCCTTCAGGGATCCCGATTCTACACCAGATGGTGTTTCCCCTGCAGGTTGCTTTGTCATCTCTTGACTTAAGCTCTTCCTTGCCTGGGTCAATGCCCCAAATTGGTAGCCATCTGAAGGGAGCGTGCACTTTGGCTGGCAGCAGTTTCCCATCAGCGCCCAAACAGTAGGATACTTAGTTGTCCTTTACAAAGGGAATTGTGAACTTGAAGAAACTACATTCCCTGGTGAGAGAGAGAGAGTTTTCTAGAGACATGATCTTGCTAGCACTTCTTTTCCTCAGCAAACACAACAAGATGATAGACGGAGTGCTGAAACTTTTCAAACACACCCCCCCAGTCAAGGGATCTGGGGAAAATCCATCGTTCTTATGCTCACCATCCCACCCCAGTTCAGACCAAGCCATATGCAAATCAGTCTTGACCCTGCTCCTCATGGGAACAGTCCAGCCCGAACTGCCAGGCCAGGTCCTCCCTGGACCGGAAACAAGCATCCTGGGACCGGTTTCGGGGCATCACCCCTCATCAGCCAGGCTAGCTTCCCATAAGGAGCAGGGTCAAGAATGATTTGCATACAGCTGGGTCCAAACTGGGATGGGATGGTGAGCAAAAGAACGATGGATTAAATCCAGATCTTTGATCTTTGATCTGGGGGAGAGCGTTTGAAAAGTTTCAGCGGTCCATCCAACATCTTGTGTTTGCTACTACTTTTCCTCAGTCAGTCTGAGGGCCAGGCCTAGACGCTGGAGAAGCCTTGCTGTTATGACCTGTTTAGAAGGAGTAGCGGAAGTGTCAGTGTGGTGAGAGAAGCAGGTCACTGACCAAGAGAAAGGGCAGTGCCAGGCCCAGCTGACGGTAAGCCTTTGTGGCATACTACAAGAGTTCGAGATAGCCAGCTATCAGGAGGACCTCGTAGTACAGCCGGCCAAATACCAAACCAGTAAGGTGCTGCACAGACGCATTCAAAGTCTGCAAACATTGTGAATCTTCACTGGGCAGTCTGCCCCATAAATCACGCCGCACTCTAGGGGAGCAGGCGTCTGGCCAGAACTATAAATCTGATCCAATTATGCAGAAGACGATAGTGTATAAACGAGTGGCCGACAACTGGGTTCACTGCAGGCAAAAAGGCCTTCAGGTCACGTGTTTCAATACCAGCAAGGCCAACTCAGGCATGAAAGGTTGGTAAATTAGGTGTCCTTAATTTGGTTAATCGTTTTGTTAATATGCGTGCAGATGACAAAACAGCAGCATACAGTGTTTCGTATAACACAAATTATTATTATATATAAGTGTAGGACTAGAACCAGGTAAAAAACAAACAAAGATCAGTGAAATGGCAAGAAACAGCACAGCCGCTTAAATGGGTGCATTTCTAGTGCTTTAAGTATTGGGGGCTGCATAAATTATCACATTTTATTAATTGGTAATGTATTCTGGTACAGAAAGTACTGAAACTGACAAAGTGAAATATGATAGAGGTGGATGCGTTGGAAAGTAACTTTAGTTAAAAACTGACTTGAGCATGGGTTGTAGGTTTCATTGTGAAGTAGAGTAAGATTTTTTTTCTTCTCTTCTTACTTGTGTTCCAATTAATTTGCTATATTTTATGTTTTAATTGTTAATATCAGTAATTGTTTGCTCATCTTTTCCTTATATACAGTATTAAAAAAAAAAAAAAAAAAAAAAAAAAAAGGATACAGAGCTTCCCTCTTTGATTTCCATTTTCTCTGTATTAATTTACACATGCAAATTGACTTCTAGGAAAGTGTGTACAATGAGCTATACTGTCTTACAGGTGTACAACTTGAATCAAAAGGAATGTGTTACTTACCCTGTAAGCATCTATTCGTAGCATGTAGTGCAGTAGATTCATATGTTTAGCATACTCCTGCCATCTAGTGTTGGGCTCGGACATTGTAAATTATTTTGTTCGAAAAAGCTTTCGAGAGTCACAAGGTATAGTGACTTCTCCTATAGCCTGTGTTGTGCATGGTCATCGACTCCTTTCTTAGATTGTTTTTGGCCCATCGGATGAGCTTAGGATAGGAGCAGGAAAAGAAATAGTAAAGATGAACATGCAAGTTATAGTTATGAAAGTTAAATGTTGAGTAGAAAAGTGTGTTTGTCAGTTATTAGCTTCCGGGGAGGAGAGGTGCACATAAATCTACGGCACTACACGCTACGAATAGATGCTTACCCAGTAAGTGACATTCTATATGTAGCATGTGTTGGTCGTGGATACAAATGCTTAGCATCGAATGTAAAGCAGTGCTTCCCAAATACGGTGGTAGCTAATGGCTGATGTAGAAGCTTAAAAAAGTGTTTGTAATACAGCTTGACCCATTTTAGCTTGTTGATTAGCTAGGACATTAAACACAATAATGTTTGGTGAATGTATGTAGGTTATTCCATGTGGCTGCTTTAAAGATAACCACTAGTGGAATATTGCCTTGGAAAGCAATAGAGTTTCCCTTCTTACAGGTGGAATGAGCTCTTGGAGTTGTAGGTAGAACTCGTTTGGCGTTGTAGCAGCAAGTTTGTGTGCATCTTACTATCCATCTTGCGACTGCTGCTTTTGAGATTGGGGGTTTCTCTTTGAGAAGGCTACAAGAAGCTGCTGAGATTTACAAAATGGCTTTGTCCTTTCGATGTAATACTTTACAGCTCTTTTAACACCGAGTGTATGTAGAGCTCTTTTTGCTACAGAGTCTGGTTTTGGAAAGAAAACTGGAGCTTAACGGTCTGATCACATGAAAAGAGACCACTTTCGGGAGAAATCTGGGGTTTGTTCTAAGGACCGATTTGTCAGGTTGGACTTCGAAAAAAGGTTCTTCCAAAGTGAGCACTTGAAGCTCACTGATCCGTCTAAGGGATGTGCTAGCTACTAAGAAGGCTACCTTCCATGTGAGGAACTATAGATCACATGAACATAGTGGTTCGAAGGATGGACCCATAAGTCTGGTGATAACTATATTGTGATTCCAGACTGGTGCAATAGAGGGCGGAAAAACTCTTTTTAGGCCCTCTGTAAAAGCTTTGATGACTGGGATTTTAAACAAGGACCTGTGTTGTCTGTTTTGCATATACGCAACCAGCGCTGCTAAGTGTAACTAAATGGAAGTGCATGCCAGGCCTGCTTGTTGTAAATGGAGTAGGTAGCACATATGGTCCTGTACCATAAGGGAGAGCAGTTGGATTTATTTTGTTAAACAATAGTGCACAAATCTTTTCCATTTTGCTGTGTAGCATGCCCGAATGGTAGGCTTACACGCTTGTTTTAGAATTGTCATACATTTTTTTGGAAGATTTAGTTATCCAAATTCTAGGACTTCAGGAGCCAAATCACTAGATTGAGTTTTTGGGGTGTCTGACCCTGCCCTGCTCCTCAGTTAGGTGTGGCCGGAATGGCAATTTCTAGTGTGGTACAGCTGATCGCTGTAGTAGAGTTGTGAACCATGCTTGTTGAGCACATGTTGGGGCTATTACAATTAGCGTGAGGAATGTTTGTCTGAGCTTCTGAACCAGGTAATGAATCAGTGGGAGAGGAGGAAACGCATAAGCAATTTTGGATGCCGACGGGTTCTTCATCACTGATGGCGACCTGGTGTCTGATGGGGTTTTTGGAGCAGAGGGTATTTTTGGCACCGACAGTGTCTTTGATTCAAAAGATGCTCTAGTTTTCTTTGGCCCAGTATTCAGCTCTGAAGGCTTCTTCAGTGTTGATGTATGTTTTTCGACGTCGGTTCCGAGACTGGCTTCAACTTGGAAGGGGTCGGTGCTTTAGTCTTCTCAGTTACTTTTAAGGCTTGTTTGGACAGCACGATGACGGTCTGCTCCTTTGCCATGTGCTGGAAACCTCAATGGCCCGATGGTAGTGGGGTTCCGTGAGCCTGTGCTTGCTCTTTTTTTGTATTTGCAAGACTTTCACAACAGTACTTGCTTGCCCTGTCCAAGCAATATATTGGGCCTCTTCTATGCCCTGGTCAGAGTCAGACCCATCTTCAATGCTGGCGAGAAGAATGGGGACGTCCATCATAGTGATTTAGGCCTCCGCTTCTTTGTCTGTGTCGTGTTCTTCCAGTTGCGCTTGTTGGTCCCCGAAGATATCGGGGGCGTCTTCCACTCGCTATGCCTTCATCATGGTAGGCCCACCACCTCTCACATTGTTGTCGAAGAGTCTTTTTTGGCCAAAAGGCTAGGCAGGCTTCACACAACATCTTGCTGGGTTCCGAAGACAGGCAGAGGTTGCAGACTGGACGGGGATCCTGCCTGGAGTACTTCGGGGGGGGGGGCCAGAAGGAGGAAGGCATCTTTTCCATCACTCTGCATACGTTGAGTGAAGAAAGTCGATGGAGAATCGTAGAAGTCTAGAGCCGGGCCTGAGGCTGGATGGGCAGAAATTTGAAATCAGTAAACTGCTGTGTTTCTTGCGTGTCTGTCGACGGGTGATGTAAATTAGTCACCGAAGGGTCAGTGAAACTGCGTCTGAACCCGAGGCGAAGAAAAACAAAGGAGCCAAATTACCCTGCGCAATACAGACTATAGGAGGTGTCACTATTCCTTCGTGACTTGAAAGGCTTTTCAAACAAAAACAACTTGCAATGTCCAAGCCCAACACTAGATAGCAGAAGTATGCTAAGCATATGCATCTACGACCAACACATGCTACGAATACACAATTTAAAAGAGCATTACCCTTTCTTCAAGAGCCAGTTAAAATACTGAATCACGATAAAGTATGAGCAGGGTCTGGCTGAAAGAGCTGCCATTACCTTGCCTGTGTTTCTGAATCCAGGGACGCAAAAGTTCTTGTAATACTCCAGGTCTGGTGTGCGGTAGGCTGCGATGTACGTCATGTATCGGTCTGGACATTTCTCCACACATATCTGCAAGAGACATGTAGAAAAGTAAATAGCAATAAAAACTTTTTAGAAAAAAAAAGACAAAAACCTAAATGATCAATATTGGAAAAACTTTATGAAACGGACCTGAAGCAAGAGCATAGACTGATTATTTATCGAAAGCTTGAAGAATATTGAAGTCACTGCAGTGTCCGTAACAATCTCATGACTTACTCAACAATGCCTTTTGTCGATACTCACAATTTGACTGGCCCCACAATCAAAATGCTATTGCAAACTCCGAACTCCCACAAGCAACTAGATGAGATTATGCCCAAGCGCAATAACTAATGCAGTGTGAAACTTTGCACATAGCATTCACTTGGGAGAAACTGCAAAAGCTCAAAAATGAGTGCAGAAGTCTGCAGCCTGGATTTCACAACTGCGCGTATATGAACATTCTGCGATTTTCCCTAAATCTTGACAGAAGCTTACTGTACCAAAAAAGGTACCTTTTAACATCACTTTGCCTGCTTTATTAAGCCTTTCATTGTATTGTGAGGATGCCGTTACATTCTATTGCGCCAAGCCTGAGTGACTGCTGACCCATTTCCCATGACCCCCCCACCAACCTCCGATGTATAATCTGTTTAGCATAATACCATATATCTTATAAAGGTGCTTCTGTTTAATTAACAGTAAAGGTTTACAATAGCCTGCCCATGTCCTGTGCATATATTAAAAGTGCATAGTATTATTTGCTGCTGTTGCACAATATTGTATTTGTATATTAGGCCAAAATTAGAAACCGATGCGCTCTACATTGGACTACTTTTCCACAATTTCTCACGATTACAAGGTCATTTTCTCACCCATACCTCAGGGAGTTTCTACATCATTCATGCCCTTGGGTTGAGGAGACTGGGCTTGCAGGGAGGAACGGGCATTACCAAAGGAAGTTTAGCATCTTTTCCAGATATGGCTCAGTAATAAGCTGTGGGATGAGTTTAGCCTTGGTTTACAGGTAGGCGAATGTCCTATCTCATCTTTCCTAATTCGAGATCTGTTACCTACTACAAATGTGTGCTACTGCATATAAGAAATTACCTATGACCCAAAATACTACTCAGTTTCTTCATTCAATATAATTTCATCATTTTTGCTGCCACTAATTTCTTCATGATGCAGGTCATCAATATTCTACAACTATTCTGAACTACTTTGGGTCTATAATTAAAGGCTATGATGTAGTAGTCCAGGTGTCATGTGTGTGACCTACTTTGGAGAGTGACCTAAGGAGAATTCACCAACAATCTTTCAGGGCTGACTGGCTGTCCACACCTGGACCCTTCTTGAGGTAAGATATGATGGAGGGTTCATGGAGGGGGGGGTTGTCGTGGCATGAAGGTGCATGCTCCAGTTGAGTTTGTGGTTTCGTTCTACTGTAACAGAATCTTTTCTCCTTTACTGCAAAGATTTGTACTGTCAACCCTAGTGAGGCTGGTCTGACCTACCTGGCGTTTCACATGGCCAAATATCCTGTTGACCGTTGCTATGTGAATGCCCCCCATTGTCCACAGGCTTACTTGACTACCTGCCCCCATCATCTGTTATACACTTACTTCAGCAACTCTGTGAAAACACCTGCTTGGTTTTCTCTAGTTGCAATTGGGACTGCGATCCCGCTTTGCTTGTTTGCAGCAACTGAGGATCAACTGTAATTTTACTTTAACTTGAATAAAAATATAGAATTCAAAAAAATGGGAAGGTTCATGCGAGACCTATCAGTTTCCTGTGCTCTGGACAGGTGGTAGGTATGCATTTCACTGCCTGGGGGACACGAGGAATATCCCAGCTGTGATCAAAAACTTCAGAATGCAGCACTGGTGGCACCACACTTCATTATTATAAACCCTGGCGGCTTCTATGATCCGCTCTGGGTCTAAGAGTGTTCAGTCAAAAACCGTGCGCTGAACTTTAGGCAGGGTATTAGACCCCAGAATATCGGTGGGACCCAATATAGAGGACAAAATATTGAATGAATATATAATATATATATATATATATATAGTAAGATAAGAAAGTCTAGATTTATTATACCCAACTCTACATATATGAAACTACACAGTACATATATCTTCAAAGTGTGTAGATCTGGAGCTAGGAATAGTAATTCTGTACTTGCCTACATGCACCTACCTTTCAATACTTTGTCCCTCCATATTCTGGGAGTTGATATTCAGTAGTACAATCTTCAGGTAGCAAAGCACATACATTCTGGCTCTGCTGAGTGTGTCATAACATTTAAACATTTAAAAGTAGTTACACACTTGGATGAGATGAACTAGTTATGGTATACAACCTAGGCTTCTGGTCACATGTCTCTTTATAATGCCTGCTGTTTGGTCTTAAGCGTTTTTGTTATTTTTAATCACAGAGTTCACATTTTGGGAGAGGAGTTTGCGCAAGAGAGCAAGAATAGATAAAGGCCTCCAGGCGTCTATGCTTTTCTGTGTAGTCTTTCATTTAGTTTCCCCCCCCCCCCCCAAGATCTTTATTTTTGGGGAAAATAAACATACATCTTAGGTTTCTTTTTTTGTATAATATTTTTCAATTTTAAACATGTTCCATTCCTGAAGTTACTGATCAATCTTCTTAATTATGTAAGTAAAACATGTCTATAGTCATAAGCAAAACAGATCGGTAGTACTAAAGCAGAATTGCAGTAGTAAAATATAGGCTGATGTCTAAAATTGCCTGCGTCAAATATTTCCCTTCCCCAGTGTATACTAGGATGGTCACTGTTCTGATAATAAAAAAAAAAAAACTTCTTAAAGAAACACCACAACCCCCTAAATTTTAATTCGTACACTTGTGGAAAAACAAAATCTTCCAGAGTCAACCACCTGAAAGTAAAACTTGTTACCTGCGTTGTCGGGCACTGAAACTCCAGGAGCACCAGTGGGCTAGCGCACTTAATGATGTTGAAGTAAAATAGGAAAGGTTTGTTCCTGAAAGAAGTGAACAACAAGTGAAGTTACAAAAATCCATACTGTTGGCCTAGGAGGTCTGGCGTTTGCTGTGCTGACAGCAGGGGGTCTCATGCAGTGGTGCAAGGCAACCCTGGTGGGTATAGGGGCTGTCCTTATCGGACTGCTGCAGGGGACACGGTGCAGAGATAAAAGTAATGCCTCTGCCTAGGGCTGTGGAAGCAGCTGTACTTAAGTATCCACCAGGGAGTTTACATGCCTTGATTGATGACTGGATCTCACCCCACCAATTGTATTCCTCTAAAACCAATAGCAGCAGTTACTGGGTACTTACTCATTCGGGGTGCCTGCCTGTCCACAGAACTGTCCCCGGCTGTCCGTAGGGTAGATCACCTTCCTGGGATCTCCATGCGTCCACGCTAAAGAAACGAGAAGCAGATTCATAAATCACATGAGTTGCCATGATGTTCTGGTGCCAATATGGACATGTCCTGAGAGCTGGAGTGGTGTCTCTGGGCTAGCCCCGCAGCCTGATGTGCAATCTCACACTGGTCTGTGGCTAAAACCAGGTCTTGCTACTGGTTCCATGGCCTAACTGGTGCCATATTAGGAGTCTGTTGTGTACTACATGGCCAGTTTTGGGGCACTGAAGGCATACAGTGACTTTTTGGACACTCCAGGTGCTTAATGTGGGGTTTTGGGACATTTCCAGGAGTTGGTATAGAGTCCTGCACCTCCCATAAACCTTTTTCTGGACCTGGTGGTGTGCAGTCCAAGGCCAGTCTGGGGTAATTATGGAGCCTAATATGGGGATCTTAAAGTCTGGTTGGGTGAAATCTCCAGAACTGGTGGGCAAGCCCCCAGGCCGGGCTGACTAGCAGCAGGGCATAGGTCTGCCAATAAAAAGGCAGAAAGGAGGAGCAATTACAAGAACATCCCTGAATGCAATGTCATCTGCACGAGGATGAATGCTTGCTCTGCTGAGCAGCATGTCTTCCTTCGTCAAAAGAGGATACTTTTTAGGCACAAGTGTAAATTGGTGGAGCTTGTAGATCACCCAATACTGACCCAATACTGTATTTTAGAAGCTCCTTCAAAAAAGTAAAGAATATAGCTTTCAAGATCACTTTCTACTCAAGTGAATTAATAAGAGTCATGAAAATTGCCAATAGTTCATGAATTTCTCAAATGATGGCATTCAACAACTCTTGCCTGATGCGTGAATTTTCCAAAAACACTGCTCATGCAACATCTCCAAACACTCACTCATGTGCCTCAAAATTAGCTTAAAATTCCCTTGCAAATGACCAAGTGGAACCCGCTGCATTTCAGACTAACCACACGCCCTCGTCTATGGCGTAGAGAATTGCATCAGCTGCGGATGTGATAGCGTCCCTGGAAGAGGATTTGAGACAATAACCCCCTGATTTTAGCCCGAAATGCAGCGAGGAATCAGAGAGTTGAACAATCTTTTTGTAGGATTCTTATCAATTCACATGGAAATATGTTTTAACATGATTTACAGAAAAGAAGGATAAGACATACAAATGAGGAGTTAAACATTTAACTAACCTAAGGAACAATATAAACAAACAAAAAATGGCAATATTTAACCGTATTACACTGTTACCCATTATGTATTTTCTACACATTTTGGCCTTGCATGTCCAAGAGAGGAAAGGGAGCACACCCATTGTCTTGGTAGCAGAAAATAGCCTACCCCCCTCTAATCTGGCCGGGCGGCTGCTAAACACACTGGCGCCACTAGAGGTCACCCGAGAAGCACAAATTGGACGGGTCCCTGGGCGTTGTTGCTGACTGCTGTCTCCTTTGAGCAGTACAGAGATCAGAACACTGGTGCCGTTGTTGCCAAAGCATGCGTCCGCAGAATCAGATGACCGGTGAATTGTAGACACTGCAGACATTAACACCCGCCTCACCAGTTCCAGCCTATTTATTTATGCATTTTTATATAGCGCGGACTTTACCCGAGGGTGTCAGAGCGCTTCACAACAGGATTAGCAACATTACATAAGGAGGAGGATACAAATGAGCATAATACAAAGGCAAGCGTTACATTGCATGAAGAAAAGTGACAATTGTGCAAAAACAAACAAACCAAATACAAAAAGAGGAATAAGTTCCAATAGGAAAAAGTGACAGATGTGCATGAAACAAGGGATACCAAATACAAATGGAGGTATAATGCTGCAATAAGTGGCAGTCACACATGACACACTGGGAAGGCACTTCTATAGGCTTGGAGTACAGAATTTCCTATAGTGGAAGAACTTCCTTGAGGTAGTAGAGAGGGCGTGAATTCAGCAGGGGGTACATGGGGTACAAAATATATGATACATGGGGTACAAAATACCACTAAAGGCATAATACTGTAATAGCCTAAGATCTTACATTGGGTGTGATCTCCTGCCCCCTATCCAAGCAAGGAGTGCCTGTTACTTCCGAGTTCCCGTATTTACAAGCATTTCCTTAGTTACTGCCCCGCCCTTTCACCCAGTCCCTGGAGACTCTGCACTACCAGAACAGATACTTACCCACAATTCCCACGATGAAGTAGCCAATGATGCAGATGACGAGAAGGATGCAACAGATGATGTCCGTGCAGCCCCTGCCGGAGAGAAGCACAAAGTGCAGTTTTTAAATCAACGACCAGTAGCAGAATTTAGCTATTTTCTACCTCCCCAGATTGTCAGGTAATACAACTTGGATCAAGTTATTCGGCCACGATCACACAATTGGTCAAGTTCAGGCCAGGAATAGAGTTCTTCTGGTCTTGTGATGCACCAGTTAGAAACCACTAAATCAATCGTCTTCCTTCACAGTGGGCGCCCAGTAAGTACATTAGTCGAATGTTATGCCTCGCCCCATTTTAGTTAAGGCGCATTTCCCGTTCTGGCATCACCATTCCTTCTCAGAGCCCCACCCCAGAGTGCCTTCACTCCATGTGTGTGTACGTCCCAGAAGAGTGAGTTAATGAAGCAGTGACAAGACTAACCAGGGTGGTCCTTGTCACTACTGAAGTGGTGAATGTGACCAGTGTGCAAGGTCCTTGGCTCCACCTCTCACAGGAGGAAGTGTGAGGGACCCTCTGTACCCAATTTATTGCGTTCAAATTTCCAAACGTAATTTATGGGGCGCTCTTTATCTTCCTTGTATTAGAGCCAGTGGCCCCCTTGACACCACTGACTTCACCCCAGTAATAAGGTGGACTGATATTACGCCTCTTTGGGGTCCGGCTGCTTAGGCGCCTGGTGTGAGCCTGTTGCTGGCCCCGCGGACGGTGGGAGAGTCTGAACTCTGCACGAGCCACTATGCTCCTGGGATTCAGAGAACTCTCACTCCAGTCTCTGGACTCAACATCTCTGGGATGTGCCCGGCCCAGTGAAGTAGCTAGACCTATTGCCGCCTGGGGCGGTCCGTGAGTGAGTGTGTGAGTGAGTGAGTGAGTGAGTGAGTGAGTGAGTGAGTGTGTGTGTGTGTGTGTGTGTGTGTGTGTGTGTGTCTCCCACTCTAACTAACCTGGCCCCGTAGCCCATACTAAAAATAAAATGATAACGTTGTGTTGTCATTTTATTTTCCCTTTTTACACTGCTCGGAGAGCAGCAGTGGGGCGGCGCTTCTCCGCCATAGTGGGGGAGCTGCTGCTGTTTTGTGAGCTTCTCAAAAATGTACACTGGGCTTACAGCCCTCCCATTGCTTACCATTGGCTGGCCTTAATGTCGCTCTTATTTGCTTGCTTTCTTTTTCAATGGCTTGCCTTCCTCCTCTTGTGCATGTCCCTCCCCTGGAGCACAGCCTCCTTATTACACTTTTTATTGGACTTGTATTGTATCCTTCAACTGCTTATTTTTTGGGAACTATATTTTCCTATTTGGTTAAGCGCTCCATGAGAGCGGTGTTTCCAGCTGTCTCCCTTGTGTGCTTCTCTTCAGCCAAATACCCGCCCCTTGCAGCTCTCTCACCCGTGTACTGCTAGCTTTTTCCTGCACATGCTCCTCCTGTGCCTCTGCTTTGCTCTTTCCCTCAAGTGTTTCTCCCCATCTCCTGGTGGTGCTTTTCCTCTTCTCCTCCTACCTGGCTATATTTTATCCCCGCTTGCCCACCCCCAGCTGCTTCCCTTCTCACCAGCTCCTTCGTTTTACTCCTCACTCACAAGGTCTAATTTTTATGTAAATTTTTTGTGGTGCCAAGCAGCAAATTGTTGCTGGTCCCGCCACCATATCAAATGCAATTTTGCACTAGTGAAATGTAATCATATCTTATGAGTGCGCATGCTTGGTGATGCATGCGTGCACTTGACGCATCTGCATTTTGTAGGAAACTGTCTATATATATACACACTACACCAAAATGAGGTATAGTGTGTATAGAGTCCAGGTGACCCCAGAGGTAGGCAGAGGTTAAAGTTCGATAGAACCTTACTCTCTATTTGTGGTAGAGTGGTTGAGCAGTAAGGCAGTATCAGAGGACAGTGTTAAGCATTTGATGTACACACTCAGTCAGCAAATGAATTCACACACTCAAGAACTGAACTCTAAGCCAATTGTTTTTGTATAAAAAAATATACTGTTTTATTTTAGAACCAAGTAAGCCTGGCACAGGTAAGCATTAAATACTTTACAGTAATACGTTGCTGATTGTAGAACAGTTTGAAAATGTAATAGGAATTGTACTTTGTTTGATTTACAGGGGACGCAGTAGGTTGCAATACTTAGCAAATACAGTACATTGAAATGAATAGGCTTTTTCAGTAAATTACAGGTAAGTTACTTTTTACGTTACTTTTCTAACTCAGTGCTGGATACCTAGATTCAATGCCAGCAAAGGCAGAAGCAGGACGCTCCCGTCTGCACAGCTCCAGGCTCCCATTTAAAGGCCCTGCAGTTCGTTTTCTAAAAATACAAAACCAATCATCCCGGCCAGCTGCCTTTCCATCCCGGGTTCCCTCCAAATAAGCAAACACGAGTCCTGGACAGACATTCCCACTCAGTTCTTTGGCGCCATTAATTCACGCCTTCAGCCCATTTTAAAAATCAGTACCAGCTGCCCACATCATTAACAGACGAATGGGCCAAGGATGATTTTCCTTTCTTCTAATTCAGCTTGCTCACCCTTGTCCTGAAGATGAACCCCACTTATTGGGTTCGAAACGCCGTCGACCACCATACAACATGAACTCCTATTACTCCTTGTAAAATAACTGTGGAGCTCATTATACTGTTGTCAATGCGATGCCTTTTTAAACCTCACTATCACCCTGCATGTCACGCTTCCTTTCACTTAAATATATGTGAGCACCTGAATACTATACAAAAAATTGTAAAATAAATGTCTATCATTTATCTGACCTACATGACCTTCCTCTGATCTTTCCTTTGCTCCCTCATGAATTAATTTCAAAATCTTAGATCCAAGTGTTCCCTGCTGGGTCACTTTCTCGCTTTGGACCATTTAGGCCACACCTGAACCACTGTTTCCTAGATATCTCGCCACCCCAGGTTCACATATTGGGGTACCCTTGTCTTCTCAAAAAACCCAGGATACCTAGATTCAGCACTGGGACATTTCCTGCAAACAGGTAAGTAAATAAGTTTTGGTTATTCGTGCGATTTTTAAAGAATATTTTCAGTTTTCAAAACTCCACACTTAGAAACTTTTGGGAAGAAAATTGTCAATGTTATCCTATGGAGGAAAAACAGGTTATCGGTTCACAGGTAAGTTATCGACTGTGGGAGTTAAGGTTCTGGGGTTAGACTCAGGGGTCCCCCAAGGTCAGTGATGCACTTTTGTTACACCCTCAGCGGCACTAGGGCGGCCGGGTGCAGAGTGTTGAGGCCCAATGTTATCCAATGGGGGATAGGGGGCCTCCGGTTGGTGGCTGCTAGCAAGCAGGCCACTGGGTTGTGGGAGCAAAGCTCCTAGGGTTTAGGTCAGGGCAAATGGGGAAACAAAGTAGCACAAAAGGTGCGGCACTGAGGCGGCCGGGTGCAGAGTGCTGTTTCGACGTCGGGCGCCCTGTTGTTTTCAATGGAGAACCTCCGGTTTGCAAAAGCACTGCAGGAACAGAGACGAAGGACTTCTGGGTGCGACCACCACTTCGAGAGGTAAGTTGGGAAGGTAGGGGTTGGTTAGGCACCGTTGGTTTGGGCACACAAGGCCGTGGGGCGTCGGGTGCAGTGGTGCCTTTTGGGGTCGGATCTTCTTACCAGCTCCGGGTCGCGGTCAGGGGGGCCTTCTGGATTTAGGCTGCAGGCGTCGGCTGGAGGCTTGAGGCAGGTCAGGGGTCGCCGGATCTCGGGTCAGGATTGCTGGGGTGACCTCCTCGTGGTATTTTTCCACTCGAGCTCGGGCTGGGTTCGGCGGGTGCAGAGTGGGCTGGATTCGCGGTCTCCGGCTGCTGCCAGAGGTTGCAGTTCAACAAATCCGGTGTTCACGGGAGAAGCAGTCTTTGGAAGTGAAGGCATGCAGGTCCTCCGGGGTTTTTGAGGTTGCTGGCTGCAGGACACACCGGGATTTCGCAGGAGCAGGTTCGAGGGGAGACAGGCCTGTAGGGCTGGGGCCAAGTCAGTGGGCGTCTTCCTCTTGTTAGCTGGCTGCATGGCTGTTCGGTCCTTCTTCTTTTCTTCTTGTCGTTTCTGGATCTGAGGAAGCAAGGTTCAGGGTGCCCACTAAATACTAGATTTAGGGGCGTTACAGGTAGGTAAAGGGCAGGGACCAATGGGTCCCTTCCCTGGGGTGGGTACACCCCCTATCGTGCCACCCTTCAGTGGGAGGGGGGCAGGAGCCTGTCCCTGGTTGGTTGGGTCCCCCCATCCTCAAGATGGTGGGGACTCGGAGTTGCGCTTCACCTCGCCTCCCCCACCTGAGGGGTGGAGTTGGCAGAGGTGGGCACACCTCTTTCCCTCACTTGTTCTTCCCGCCGGTTCTCCCGCCCCAAAGTGGGGGGTAGAACCAGGGGGACCAGTTGCTGAAAGCAGCAAATGGTCTGGGGAGGCTCACAAAGCCTGTATGCCTTTGAAGCTTCCCCTTCGTGAACCCTGCCCATCCTGGGGGAGGAGGCTTGGCACCTCGTCCCAGGATGTGCATTGTTTCAGGCCCCCGAGAGCAGCAGGATCTCGACCCAGGGGTCCAGAAACATGTCTGTTGGTGGCAGCCTAAGCAGCCACTCAGTCGGGACACTAGAAGTTGGTCGAGTTTCAGGGGGCATTTCTAAGATGCCCTCTGTTGTGCATTTTACATTAAATCCCACACTGGAATCAGTGTGGGTTTAATGTGCCGAGAAGTTTGATACCAAACTTCCCAGTTTTCAGTGTAGCCATTATGGTGCTGTGGAGTTCGTAATGACAAACTCCCAGCACCATATACTCTTAATGGCAGCACTGCACTTACAATGTCTAAGAATGGACTTTGACACTGTAGGGGTACAGGGCATATGCACCTGTACCCTCACCACTGGTATAGTGCACCCAGCTAGAGGGGTGGCTGATCTGTGCCAGGGCAGTGGTTTGTAGGCATGGCACACAGGGATGGGTGCCATGTCGACTCTTCACTTGGTTCTGCACCAAGACACGCAGCCTGCACAGGCAGTGTGTGAGTGAAAAGGTGCAGGGCCTCTAAGGGTGGCACAATACGTGCTGCAGCCCTTAGGGGCCTTCCCTGGTCACAGTGCCCTGGGTACCTGTGGTACCACTTACCAGGGACCTACCTGTGGCCAGGGATGCCAATTGGGTTTAGGCTTCAATGCAGTTTTAGGGAAGGAACATAGGCCCTGGGTATCTGATTAGCAGGAGCCCAGGGCACACTCAGTTAAAGAACATCAGCAATTCAGCAAAAAGTGGGGGCATACCATGCAGAAAGAGGGCACTTTCTCACACATTTGTGTTATCATGCATCCATCCACCAAATAATGCTGCCAGGGCTGCATCGTTGTGCCTTTGTTTTTCTTCTTTTTTTGGTTGATGCTGTCCGGCACTGGCAAAAAAAGCTTTTTGCGGAGGCTGCACAACATCTGCAAATAGCTTTGCCAATGCCAATAGGTCGTAAGTGCTGGGCCTCTAGGCTTTGCCAATGCTTGTTCTGGGGTGGGCGCTGGCCACCATCCTGGGCGGGCCACACCTTAAATGTCCTACAGCTGGCGTCCTACGTTTCCCATTCCACTAGCTTGTGAGCACCCAGATTTAAGAATGCCACATGGACTAGCCTAGGGAGCTCAGTGAGAGGAAAAACCCAGAGAGTTCAGGTGACATACTGACCCATGGTTGTGTGTTTCCTAAAGGAGTTTCGACGTTACTACACTGGTCTTAACTCCTCCTCTAATCTGTTCAAAGAATCTATCTTTTCTAGGTGGGAGTGCAGCCTGAACGAATGAATTTATCTGGCATGTCTATGGCGCAAACGTAGCCAAAAGGCAGCGAGCACTGTACATGGTCAAAGACTAGAATAAAGTCAACGAGTAATAGAAGAGGAAGCTGAGTGGTCAATGGTTAATGTATTATGATGTACTGTTCTTTAACGAGACGAGTCTTCAACTCTTTCCTAAACTGGAGCAATTTGGGACATCCTGACGGATACAGGGGATGTTGTTCCAGATCCTGATCGCATCCATGGAAAAGGCCTGCTGACTTCTTGTTACTTTTTTTTACACTTCTTAGTCTGCAGTCTGATGGGGTCCTGACTGGGGATGTGCCAAGAACCACCAGTGATAGTTAGCTTGTCTGCATAAGCAGTGGTGCTGGTCGTGATGGCTTTGTAAATTATGCATCTGGTTTTGAAGATGGTGCATGCTGGAGTTCCATCAGGATGGGTGTGACGTGATATATTTCTTCAGATCCTGGATGAGATGTGCTGTTACGTGTAGGATGCTCCTAAAGGC
Source organism: Calotriton arnoldi (assembly GCA_963921515.1). Lineage (NCBI taxonomy): Eukaryota > Metazoa > Chordata > Amphibia > Caudata > Salamandridae > Calotriton > Calotriton arnoldi. Next base: position 652,630 of record CAWUFW010006296.1, read on the forward strand.
TGCCAATGTAGCGTCTGGGAGGCCATGGCATAGGGCATTACCACCATCCAGATGTGAGTACGAAAGCTTGAAAAGCAGTTCTGAAGTTGCTTTCTGGAAGAAATGGTATGACTTTCTTTAGAAGAGAGAGTTGGTAGCAGGCCATCTTTGTTTTATTGGCAAGGAGTTCCTTGAGGGTGAAGTTGGTGTTCGAGCTGAATCCAAGTGACTTGGCATTCAGTGAAAATTGGGAGATCGAAGCAGTCAAGGGTTCAGATCATTAAGCCAGGTTTGTAGTGTATCTGGTTTGTTGTTCTTGACAAATAACAGGAATTCTGTCTCGGTTGGGCGGAGCTTCAGATTGGTCCTGGATATCCAGGTTTAGATGATGTGCAAGCATTGTGTTTGAGGAACTGGGTGTCTGAAGCAGAGGGACTTATAAGTAAAAGTTGTGCATCATCAGAATATTAGTGCATCTTGATGCTGTCATCTCTGAGTAGACCACCAAGCCAGTCCATGTAAAAGTCGAAGATGACAGGAGACAATTTGGAGCCCTGGGGGACTCCAAAGAGGATAGGAATCTTTTGTGACTTGCAGGTGCCCACGTGAACTGGTGTCGGTTGTAAAGGAAGGCGAACTAGGGAAGAACATTGCCAGTGAATTCCATTTGAGAGTCTAGGGAGTGATTGAGGGTAGAATGGTCGACTGGGATATAGGAAGCTGAGAGGTCCAGTAATATCAGGAGGCAGGGAATATCCTCATTTGTGGTCAAGAGGGCATCGTCTACATTGTTTACGGTACCAGTCTCTGTGCTGCAGCATGGTCTGAAGCCAGACTGCCAGCCGTACAGGAGATGGTTAGCACCGATTTGATATTGGAGTTGAAAACAGATTGCTTTTTCAATCCTCCTGCCGATGAATGGAAGGGGAGTGGTGGTCTGGTAATTGGCGAGGTCATCAGTGTCTAGTGTAGGTTTCTTTTGGAGTAGGAGAATCTGGCCTGTTTTGAGAGTTTCTGGGAAGATGCCTTGCGCGAGGGAGTATGTAGGAGTAAGTAAGACTAGGAGAGCATCAGAGAGAGCTTTGATGAAGGACAAGGACAACAATTCATAAGAAGTGGCTTTTTTCTTTTTTTTTTTTACAGAGTTTTATATAGCGCAAACTTGACCCGAAGGTATGGGTATCAGAGCGCTTTACATAGCACCAGTTGCGTTACATGAGGACACATTCATTTTTTTTGTTAGGCACGGGGAGATTAAGTGATTTGCCCAGAATCACAGGATGTTCAGCGTCATTGCCGAGACTCGAACCCGGTTCCCCAGATTCGAGGTCGACCGCCCTAGCCGTTAGGCCAACTCCTCTCCTCTCTGAGGGAGTGGAGTATGACTGTGAGATCTATGAGAGATACAGCTTTGAAAGCTGGCCATTGCTGGACTCTAGGGAAAGCGGTGGGTGTAAGAGATGAAGCATGCTTGGTTTAATTAATGTGCTATCAGATCTTCTGTATTTTTTCACTAAAGAGTCAAATGGCACTGCCCTTTTCTATAGAGTGATGAATAGACTGGTTCAGCCGGGGGCTGATGAAGGGCTCAATTGTCCTGAACAGCGTTCTGCTTCGGTTAGTGGCTTCATTGATGGTGTTGGTATAGTACTTTGCTTTGGCTGGCTGATGTAATGAGCTGTCTGTGTGTTGCATGGAGGGACTTCAGTATCAAGAGGTAAGGAAATCTTCCAAAAATTGTTGAAGTTCTTTAGAAGGGTTCTGGTATAGGACAAAGCGTTGGTAGAGTGAGAGAGGAGTTCAAGCATTAGGGTGACTATGGAGAAGTATTTGAAGGATCTGAAGATCTGGTCTTTTCTTTTGTGTTGACCTCGATTTGCTGGTAGGATGCTGGGAAGGGTGATATGGTTGGCAAAGTGGTTTGAACAGTCGAGAGGTATGAGCGATTTCCATTGTATTACTACTGATGTTGAGAAGACAAAATCGAGGATGTGGTCTCTGGAGTATGTTGGTTGTGTGACATGCTGTAGCATGTTGAGTTTGAGGAGGCTGAAAGGGGTGTCTTTTAGCTTGTTTTGTCTGGGAGGTTGAATCACCAAGGAGGGTGGCGTGGGCATGTCAAATGGACGAGGTAATGAGAAGGTCTGAGAATTTATCAACGCAGTCCTTGCTTGCCTAGGGAGTAGGACCACAGCAAGGCCTCCTCCTTTCTTATGTGCACAGTCCATGCCATGGATGCTGTACCCTGTGAGAAGAAGGAAGTATAGGATGTTCAAAGAAGTGGACGTTAACCATGTTTCTGTGGTTACAAGATAAAGCTTGTGTTAGGTGATGATGGTTGGGATGGCTGGTGCATCGAGTACTGCAGGACGCATGTTAATGAGCATGAGTTGAAGTGTGTGTGTTCTGTAGTTTAAGGGTGTATGCCCTGGTCTGTGTCTGCCTTTTGATGAGAACGCCTGGATGCCCTTAAGAGTGGATTGAATAGGGAGAAGGTAGAAGGTGATGTCACTTCCTGTGCAGATGAATATAGGGAAATACAGCGGTGTCACTTCTTGTGCAGATGGAAGATGGTACATTTAGTGATGATTGAGCCTGTTCCCAGTGCTTCATTTGTATTGGTGGGTGGAGGTGGCAGGAACCAGCTCACATTTTTGGTGATCAGTACTTGATTTTCATCTCATCATCAGGCTTAGACCCACATCAAAAGAGAGAACAGCAGAAATTGAAGAAAAAAAGGGGAAGAGAAATATTGTACATAGGCAGCTGTGTAGAGTTTAGAAGAAAGAGGCATTAGGTGGAATCAAAATTAGGAAGCCATGGCATTTAGCAACCTCAACATTTGGAGCCGGTGGGCTCCTAAAAACAACTTTAGGCACCAGCACAATTTTGTTTCTCCAAATTAAGCATTTATGCACCGCCTGCACCCATAGACCAGAGCTGTACCTACCCAGTATGACACATAATGGGAGACACTTGGTTTCTCTTGGGAAATTGCTGTGCTATGCTCAGCTGCTTCTTGGACTTGCCATACACTAAGAGGGGGCACTTTGTTAATAGGGTAATGAAGTGGGGGTAGCAACATACAGGGAGAATAGTGCACTGCACACACCTGCACATGAGCATGCACGTCCACGTTTGTACACCCTCACGATTGTGCCACTCTGGGTACCATCCTCGTGGACAAAGCAGATTATGCCCTGTCATGTGAACAGGTTCCACACTGAAGTGGCAGGGGGGCTACATCTATCTGTGAAATGACCCCCCCCCCACCAAATGCTTTTATTCCATCCTATAGCCCTTATTTCCACTCCATTTATGGCCTAAGCCCATTAACCAAAAGTTGATGCTTGTCTGTATTCCTCTCAACACACGTCCCTCCCTTGGGTGCCCCAGCATACAAAAACACAGAGGCTGCCCACTGTACCCAATAGGTCAACTCAATTCTGTAAAAGAAGCCCTCGTATGCAACATCTGACCCACAGAGGTAGCTAACAGTCAGTGAAACACTCACCTCTCCTTGACAGGGCCATTGAAGTTTGGATCATGTTTATGCGGCTCACCTAGCAAGAAAAGAAAAAAAAAAAAAGAGGAGAAATTCAGGTTGATTTGTCAGACGTCTTTCACTTCCACCACTATTTACATATTTGTGCAGAATAGGGTATGTGAATATTTTCTCATTCCTCTGAAACTCCTGAATTTTACATTAAACGACATGGCAAAAATTGTCAGAATTTAGCAGTTTTTTTCAGTGGCTGTCTGGCACAAACAGAGAAAAACAAGCATTGGGAAAGTAAATCTGTTTGGTACCCACTGGCTTTGCCAGTGGTTTTCAGCAATACCGTACCACATCCCAAATGTTGTGGGGCACGGCTAAATAAGAATTAAAAAAAAATTAAAAAGCCTGACATGGTTGCCTGTGTCATTTTGTTGGCGGACACACCACGCATGCGTGCTCCTATAAATTGTCGTGCGTCATTTTTTTAGGTCTCGTATAGGCAGCATATGCACGGTCTCTTCAGGTATGGTCTTGAAGTTCCACCCATCTTTTCAATTGGCTCTTGTTACTGTCCATTCTAAATTGTTGCTTTTAATTTGTGAATAGGCTTAGTAGTCACTCCTTAGTACAGCCTTGTCTGCTTTTGTAACCTCCCATGAGGACTGGCCCTTTTACTTGTTTTGTTACTCAGTAGGTTTTATTTACAGTATGTCAGCACTATTTTCTTAAATGAGTTTCTCCTACTGGCTGCTGCAGGCACACTTCACACTTCCCAGATAACACACAAAGAATTTGTCTCTTGCTCATCATCTGAGGCGTTTGGAGGGCGCCTATTCTGTTCTGTGCACTTTTCTCCCGCCCCCACCCTGCTTGTATTTTAATAATTATGTACATACTTTATCAGCGCTGTGCCCATTTCATGAGTGCTGCACTGGTTTCTCCCGTCTTTTCTCCACTCCTCCATGCCACTCTCTCAACTCTCCCTCCCTCCCTTCCAATAAGTCACGAGGCTCCATCCTAGCGGCCTCGCAGCAGGTTTTGCACCAGACTACCCAAATGATGGTAGGTAGGTAGCCAATTGTCATGACGTTCCACATCCAATTTTTGAATTTTTCTATGTACTTCTAGAATGTGAATGCTTAATTTTAGAATTAATTCTGTGGACAACAGCAAATCTGAAATATATCGTAGCCCAGTTTAGGTGTGTGATTTCTTCCTCCTCCTCCTCCTCCTCCTCCCCCCGCCTACCCTCACCACCAAGAAGGCTGTAATTGGTAAAGGCCAGGAAGGCAGCTATTATAAGCATTTTTTGTACTTGCTGTGTGTGTTCTCTCACCAAACTCTGATGACACGTCGAACACACTATGATGTTAGGATGATGCATACAAAAAAGGCCAAATCCCAAAAGCAGTGGTAAAAAGGCAAAAACGTATATTCTGCGAACAAGCACACCATTAATGAAGATTAGTGCTTGAACTAGAATGCAGGAGTGTGCCAAGCATAGCACATATTTGTGTCCCTTGCTTTCCCTATCATCGACAGACTACGCAAAATAAAATAAATTTGAATCTCTTGGCTATTCCCAAATTACAATTTATTTGCATTTCCTGACTCTCCAAATCTACTCCTCAAATCCATAACCAAGTATTGTAGCAAGGGTGCCATGTGTACCACAAGTAAGGGAAATGGCTCTACCTTTATTTTGTGTGCGGTCCGAAAAGGCCATTAACTGGCCGCAGTTTGCACAGCCAGAATGACTACAAGAGATCAAATATTCAGGTACCTTGCAGCAGCCAACCTGACTACTTAGCAGGAACTAGAGCAAGTAACCAAAAAACAAGACCAACATGTTGCCCTAGGTACCTAAAGAGGAGTTTGGGAGTGTGCATGCAGATGTACGTGAGGCCACAGAAGGATTTTAATGCCACTAGCATATTATGCGCTCTTTAGTTTGATAGCAGGGGCCTTTTAGATCAAGGCACAAATGCAAGAATACGTACAAGTGTATTTTTCAGCCCGTCCCAAAGCCTGGGTTTTGACACTGCAGCTGTCAAACAGACCAAATGCTTACAACACAAAGTTGGATTTGGGGCGGTCACTTTCAACCTTAGGATTTCTCTGATAAAAATGCTTCAGCCACTGGTTCGAGACTTTTCAGGCTCAATCTGATGGAATATTCATCTGTCACCCACTGCCTGTTTGGATGTATCCTTCCACCTCTATCCAAGTGCTTGCACTGAACTGTATGACGGTGTACCGTAAAACTAGTGCCCATGTGGTCCATTGCAGATGTCTCTCCCTCCCCCCCCAATTTGGCTTGCTGCTCCTTTCCTCTTTTCCCTCTCTCCTTCCAGCATCCACTCTTTGCTCCCCTCACACACCACTCTCTTGTATCTCCCCTTCAACAGTCTCTTCTTCGCTTGTGCACTCCTCAATCATCTCAACCGCCAGCCACTCAAACCTCCCACCTGCCCATTGCTTTCATTGAAGGACTTGTATCCTTTCACTTCTCATTCATGGGACTACTTTTTCTCCTTTAAGCACTCTATAACAGTGCATTTGTCTTCTTGCTCTTTTTTTGTATATTGCTTCCTCCCCTCAAGTACTGCTCCCTCCAGCGCATTCATGTTGCTCCCTCCTCAGCATAGACCAGCTTGCCCATTTTGGTCTCCATCCAGGCTTTTTTTCTTATCTTCTACCCCCTGCCCTCACATCACGTTCCTCCCATGCTACCCCAGCCCACTTCTAGTTGCACCACTCACTTCCCACTGGCTCTGCCATTGCTCTCCTCCCATTCTGAAGACATTTTTCTTCCACCGCTTCTGGGGCTCAGCAGTTACCATTTACTGCTGGGCTGCTCATTTTTTCATAGAGCAGTTTTGCACAGTAAACTCCCTCCAGTGCAGTCTGCCATCTTGGAGTGGTACATAAAATAATAAATAAAATAGCGAGCTTTCAGGCACATGCATCAACCATTTTTGCGAGCGCAAATGGTGCGATTCGCAAAAATCAGCCGTTTGCGCCCGCAAAAAGGGCATTTGCGATGCATCAAGGTTCAAGGCACTCGCAATCTGAGAATTCTCAATTATTTGCGATTTCTCAAATTGCGATTGCATTTAAGGAATCGCAATTTGCGATTCCTTAAATGCAATGCAAGAACCACTTTAGAATAGCGATTTCGCTAATAGGGGCGCAAATTACCATGAAGTTGAACTTGATGGTAATTTGCAAAAACTTTGAAAAATACACTTTAGTGCATTTTTCAAAGTTTCATATTCTTGCACACACATGCCCTTGGGGCATGTGTGTGCGCATACATGGGTGCACATCACTATTTCAGGGGTGCAACAGGGTGTCATTTTGACACCCTTGAAATTGCATGCGCAATTTGCGAGTACCTATTGGTACTCGCAAATTGCGTATGCAATCTCCCATTCATTCCTATGGGCCTGTAGGCCGATAGGAATGAACGGGAAACCATTCCTTAATTGCGACTCGCAATTTGCGAGTCGCAATTAAGGAATTTGTAGGAATCGCTATTTTCTCAGCGATTCCTACATGCATAGGCATTTGCGCTTCCTTATTAGCGAATCCTTATTTTTCGCTAATAAGGAATCGCAAATGGCATGTTTGATGCATGTGCCTGTTTATTCCTTAGATGCGCAAATGGTGACTCATTCATTTGCATAAGTCATCACACAAGCACACAGAGACCGAATGATGCGGCCACCATCAGTGTCATGACTTACTCTAGGATTTGTACATTTACATCATCACACTTTTTATGCTGATGCTGTGTAACACTGACAAATAATATTGACAAAGCCTTTAATTAGTACAAACAATATTGGCAAAGCAATTAATTAGTTCAAAAGGGTGAGACCTACTTACTTTGCCAATGCTGGTTTCATAAAGCCGACAAAAAGACTATGTCCTCAGTATGTGAGACAATGGCTCAAACTAGAACAAGTAGTTCAGGAAATTGCAGCTAGGCGCACAGCCGGTCCCTCTGTTTCTAGCTTTCGTTATTGATAGGACAGGTCTGGATCAAAGGGCGAAGTGAAGGAGGTGTACCGTGCTGGGAAAGGTAAGCACCTTGCTACTGGGATTCCAGTCCTCTCCCAAGGATACCCAAAGTAGCCCGGAAGACCCCCACAGACCATGCATAACAAAGGATGGGCACATTTCATGACCAACATATCAGTCCTTCAGTTTCATACAGTGGACAAACTGTAGCTTCAGAACGACATACCACAGTTGGCTCAGTACCTCCAAATTAAAAAGAACATCCAGAGACCACTGTTCAATCTTCAACCTCTATCAAACAAAAAGAGAGAAAGGGTTAACAAGGGATACTCCCATTCCCCTTGAGAAAGACTACATAAACACTAGAAGGAGTATTACCCCGAAGAGATCAGCGTTGAAATCCGCGCGATACGATGAGTGAAAAAAAGGAAAAAAATCTCTTTTTAAAAAGACCCCTCACTCACCAACCTAGTTGGCGACATGCTTCATCATAGGGGTCCCACCCGAGTAACCGAATGTTACCCGGGTGTGCTTCAACGCCCGATTTACAGTGGAGCTGGTTATTCGCAATGGTAGTGCAGGTTAGTGAAAAAGTGAATTTAAAAATGTCTTTATTGTACTCCCTAAAATTTAATATGGAGCATTAAGACCAGATTAAAACCAGTGTGTGATACCTAAGTAGGCTTCAGTGGCCTGCGGTATCTACGTAAAAAAGTGATCGTAATGGTCTACATGTTTCAACCTGTAGGTGGTAGTACTAGGTTTTCTTCAGGACCTATGTGGTAACCCGAGCGGTATGCACACACTAAGGCGCACCACGTCTCTGAGTCACTCGTGAACCATGCCGTGTACTCACAGTATGGTAACCTCTCAGCCTTCTGTGAAAGGGAAACAGTCTGAAAAATAAACAAACAGTCACACATAGTTTAAGTACATACTGTTTGAAAATCAGGATAACTCTTTCGTATCATAATTGTGAACTATTCCAACATGGTACGTGCAGTGTTGCACACACGCCGTGCACGCCATACAGGTAGTGCATTTCCGAGTCCACATGCTATTGGTGAGTGGTATACCATTATAGAATAGGAGTGAGAGCACCCCTATTAGGGCAAACAATACCCACAGTGAACATTCTTAAGTGGGTGTCTTCATGCTCAACTTGAAGTAAGCGCGTTTTAAATTTCGGAGCCATTCGAAAAATTGTATGCACTACTAGTGCAAAACGAGAATAGACTATGTGACACGTAGGGAAAGACAGAGAATCAAGCTTAGGGCTTACGGAGCACTAATGACGGCCTCGCCTCATGGAGACCGTGGGGGGGGGCGCTGGCTTTAGTCACACTCTGTAAATATAAAATCAAGAAGTATTGCAGATATTTAAAAGGAACATATGTAAAAGATAAAAAATTATGAGTGAGTTAAGCGGAGCCCACCCGCATCTGTCAATTGTACTCACTGCGTCAAACCATGCCGCCCGCTTTTCCGCCTACGTTAAAGCCCTGCACGGAGTCCCGAGGATCCAGCAGTCGGTATTCCTGTGGCTTATATCCCGGAAGTTGGCGGTTTGTTCCGAGTCACGTGACATGGTCACGCAATCGCGTGCTTACGCCAAAAAAGGGGCGTGTTCAAGGGCGAATCTGCTACAATATAGTGTGTGTTTGAGGGGTCTCAAAAACTGAAGGGCGAATTGCCTGAAAAGTTCAGGAAGTCTCTCGGAAACCAGGAAGTCTGTTAATTATGAATGCATCAACAGAAAAAGGGGAAAATGTATGATGCCTTTTAGCGTGAATCTGCTGTATCTGAATAATAAATCGTCTCAGTATATAGAGATATGAGACGTCTTATAAAAAATATATATATGGCATCTAGGGACAAGTTGCCAGAAATGTTTTTGCTATACCATAGTCTCATGATTTGAAATGGGTCTCTAGCAGGTTTTCAATCGATTTGCCCCATTCCATGGTTGGTACATTTAGTTTAAATTTACAGTGATGAACAAACAATGTTCATAATATGCGTTGAAGGAGAGGCTAAACGGGGGATTTTATCTCTGCTTGACAGAGTTCCACGGTATGTTATCATTAAGCCCATTCTTGTTTGAAGACAATCTGTAAATCCAACGTTGCTCTTTCTCAAAGAGGCGTTGTTGAGTCAGTTCACTGGGATTGATTTGTTCAATAATTGTCCATTTCATGTCGTTAGTGGTGTGGTTGACTTGGAGTAAATGCTCTGTCAGTTTAGTTGTTCCTTTTTTACACCTGACTGTGCTGCGATGTTCAGAAATTCTTTGTTTGATTTTTCTACCAGTCATACCAACGTATCGTAGTCCACACGGGCACGTTATAAGGTATACAACGTTCGTGCTGTTGCAGTTAGTGTGCGCCCGTAATGTCCACACCCTCCCAGGTTCAAGGTTCAGTGTTTTAGTTGCAGTGGTGAGATGGCACACGCTGCAGTTACCATAGGGATAGTGGCCTGTAATGTTAGGTAGGCCCCACGCGTTCAAGACTGTGGACGTCTTGTCCTGTTCTTTTTTACGTGGACGGGTGGTTACCAGTATGTCTTTAAGACTCCTAGCCTTCTTGAAAGAAAATAGTGGTTTTTCCCAATGGTGTGCACCTGTCTGGAGGATCCCCCAATGCTTATTTATGGAACGGGTCACTTGGTTGGAAACTGTGCTATACGTTGTAACACACGTTAATGGGATGTCTCTTGTTGGGGTTCCTTTTCCTTCCAAAAGGACATCCCGATGTTGATTCCTTGCGCGTTTTTGGCAGCTATTCAGTATCTTAATAGGATATCCCCTCTCCGTTAGTTTCTTAGAGAGGTCAGCTGCTTGGGTTTTGTAATCGCTGAGTTTGCTACAATTCTGCCTTAATCTAAGGTACTGTTCATAGGGTAGGTTTTCCCTCAGAGCCCTGGGGTGAAAACTCTCGAACCTGAGCAAGCTGTTCTTAGCTGTCGGCTTATGGTATGTGCGTGTTTCCAGTTTGCCATTTTCCTTCGTAATTACGATGTCCAGGAATACCATGGTATTATAATCCACCGCATGGGTGAACCTCAAATTCCTGTCGCAGGAATTGATCCAAGATATAAAATCCATTAAGAGGTTATTGGGTCCTTGCCAAATGGCAAGGACATCATCAATGTATCTCTTCCAGAACACAATATGTGTAGAGAAAGGGTTGGCATCACCTAATATAAATTTCTTCTCGAAATCAAAAACATAAAGCCCTGCCACACTCGGGGCGAAGGTGCTTCCCATAGAAGTGCCACCTATTTGGAGGTACAAGTCCCCCTCGAATTCAAAGTAGTTTCTCTTAAGGGCTAATGTGGCACATTCGAGAATAAAATGTTTCGGTGTTGTGTATGTCCATTCCATTTCATTCAAAGCCTTTGAGTACCTCCAGGGTGTCATCTTGGGGGATACTAGTATAAAAGCTTTCGATATTGAAGCTCACCAGGACCGTTGTCTCACCAACAGTTATATCCTTTAGGAGATTAAGTAGACTTTTGGTGTCTTGCAAATAGGTTTCTGTGTTCTGAACCAGGGTTTTTAGAAAATAATCTCAAAACCGTGAAAGGGGTTCAAGGAGAGAACCTATTCCCGACACGATGGGTCTGCCTGGGGGAGGGTTTTTATTCTTGTGCATTTTGGGCAGTGTTTAGAAATAGGGGACCTTTCCTTCACAATTGGTAAGGTAATCCGCCTCTTGTTTCGATATATATCCCCTGGACTCAGCATGGTCCACTAGGGACTTGATCTCTTGTTTCAATTCCTGTGTCGGGTTGGTAGTTAAGGGGACATAATTTTTTCTGTCGGTCAGCAGTCGGCGGCATTCAGTTTGGTAGGCCAGCTTGTCCTGCACTACCACTCCACCCCCTTTGTCCACCTGCTTTTTTTTTTTGCAGAGTTTTATATAGCGCTAACTTGACCCGAATCAGGTATCAGAGCGCTTTACATAGCACCAGTTACGTTACATGAGGACACACATTCATTTTTGTTAGGCACAGGGAGATTAAGTGATTTGCCCAGAATCACAGGATGTTCAGCGGCTTAATGATTTCATCACAGTTCTTCAGGTTATCTAGAGCCTGATACTTTTCTTTACTTATGTTGTAGAAGGGTTGATTCGCCTCCATTTTCTCAATGTCATTGTAGACAGCTTGTTCAAATGTTAATACTTCCACAGGAATGGTATGAGGTGGAGGTACAAAAGTGGATTTTAGGCGTAAGCCTGTCTCACATTCATCATGGGTTTGTTCTTTTTCGCCTTGTCTCTCAAAAAAGGCCTTCAGTTTTAATTTTCGAAAGAAACCGGCCAGTTCACAATGGAGATTGAACTTATCCAGCCTCGTCGTTGGGAGGAAGCCCAATCCTTTGTTAAGGACCTGCTCTTCAATTGTAGAGAGTGGTCGGGAGGCCAGGTTGGTGACTAGACCCTGCTGCTGCTTGTCCCTGCCTGTGGCTCCCGTGTCTTGCTCCTCGTGTTGTTCCCCACCAGGTTCTCCTCTTCCCAGTGTACCTGGTTCTGCCCCTTTCTTCTGCCTCTTCCCCTTCTGCGTCTGCCTAAAAAAGGCAGCCTGAATGTATTTTGTGGGAACAGAGGTTGTGGAAATGGTGGTTGCCACCCATACATTGGGTATTGTTGGTGTGGATTGTAAGGGCCCTGGAACCCACCCATTATTGGGACTTGGTAATTGGGCCATGTGTTTTGGGACCTGTTCCGCCCTCTCTGTCTAAATCTCCCGCTGCCTGTGCTAGAGCTACTGCTAGCCGAGGAATCAACACTATAGTTGTCTGAATTTCTGTCTGTTCTCACAGGGGGGGGGTGAAATCAGGATCTGAATAAGGATATGTTTTAACATAAGAAAAACGTTTGAGGTCCTTCTGAAATTTTTGGACTTTCTGTTGGGTTAAGTTTACCTTGTATTCATTTATCTCTACCTAACATTACAGGCCACTATCCCTGTGGTAACTGCAGCGTGTGCCATCTCACCACTGCAACTTAAACACTGAACCTTGAACCTGGGAGGGTGTGGACATTACGGGCACACACTAACTGGAACAGCACGAACGTTGTATACCTTATAACGTGCCCGTGTGGACTACGATACGTTGGTATGACTGGTAGAAAAATCAAACAAAGAATTTGTGAACATCGCAGCACAGTCAGGTGTAAAAAAGGAACAACTAAACTGACAGAGCATTTTCTCCAAGTCAACCACACCACTAACGACATGAAATGGACAATTATTGAACAAATCAATCCCAGTGAACTGACTCAACAACGCCTCTTTGAGAAAGAGCAACGTTGGATTTACAGATTGTCTTCAAACAAGAATGGGCTTGATGATAGCATACCGTGGAACTCTGTCAAGCAGAGATAAAATCCCTCGTTTAGCCTCACCTTCAACGCATATTATGAACATTGTTTGTTCATCACTGTAAATTTAAACAAAATGTACCAACCATGGAATGGGGCAAATCTATTGAGAACCTGCTAGAGACCCATTTCAAATCATGAGACTATGGTATAGCAAAAAAATTTCTGGCAACTTGTCCCTAGATGCCATATATATATTTTTTATAAGACGTCTCATATCTCTATATACGGAGACAATTTATTATTCAGATACAGCAGATTCACGCTAAAAGGCATCATAAATGTTCCCCTTTTTCTGTTGATGCATTCATAATTAACAGACTTCCTGGTTTCCGAGAGACTTCCTGAACTTTTCAGGCAATTCACCCTTCAGTTTTTGAGACCCCTCAAACACACTATATTGTAGCAGATTCGCCCTTGAAGCACAAGTTACTAACTTGTGTAACGATATATCTGTAAGAGACAGTAGTTAGTGACAGATTCCTTACCTTAGAATATCCCCAGGCGTCAGGCTGGATCCGGAAAGTTTTTTGCGTAGCAGTACCCTTGCGCGTCGGTAGGCAGCGTCGTGCGGCTCCGCGTCCGTCGTCGGCGTCGTGATCGCCGGGATGACGTCGCGGGCAGTGCTAGACGCCGCCCCTGCGCGCTGACGTCAGTTCTGTACACGACTTTCCGCGCCAGGAACGCAGAGCCATGCAAGAAGCTGACATAGGTGTCTGAAAAATACTAGGGCCCTGAAAGGGATGTCCTTAACCCTAGAAATCAGTTCGCAGAACGGGGGAGGATGGGTGGGGCGGTAAGGAATCTGTCACCAACTACTGTCTCTTACAGATATATCGTTACACAAGTTAGTAACTTGTGCATCTGAAAGAGACACGTTAGTGACAGATTCCTTACCTTAGAATAGATACCCCAGCAATACCAACCCCGGTGGTGGGTCTGCGAACAAAGATCAGACAAGGAAGTCCTGGAGGACAGAACGGCCAAAGAAGCCGTCCCTCCGGACCTGACTGTCAAGGCAGTAATGCTTTGTAAACGTGTGCAGCGAGGCCCACGTAGCTGCCTGACAGATAACCGGCAGCGGAACACCGCGGCCCAAGGCCGTGGTAGCAGCCGTTGCCCTGGTGGAATGGGCACGCAGCCCAACAGGAGGCTCCTTCTTAGCCAAAGAATAGCAGGTCTTGATGCACAAGGTAACCCAGCGGGAGATGGTCCTCTTGTGCACCGCCCGACCTTTTTGGCGCCCACGTAGCCAACAAAGAGCTGGTCATCCACCCGGAAGTGTTTTGTGCGGTCAATATAGAAGGAGAGCGCACGTTTTGGGTCCAGACGGTGGAGCCTCTCTTCCCCTCTGGAAGGATGCGGAGGCGGAAAGAAGGTGGGCAAAGTGATGGTCTGCCCAATGTGGAAAGCAGTAACCACCTTTGGCAAGAAGGACGGACGCGTCCGAAGAACAACCTTGTCTGGATGAACAGACAGAAAGGGAGGTTTGCAAGATAGAGCCTGGAGCTCACTCACCCGCCGAGCGGAGGTGATGACCACCAGAAAGGCGGTCTTCAGAGTCAGAAGACGAAGAGGACAGTTATGTAGAGGCTCAAAGGGAGCGCACATTAAAAAGGTAAGAACCAAGTTTAAGTCCCACTGAGGCATCGCAAACGGAACAGGAGGGAAGAGGTGTGTAATGCCTTTTAAGAACCTGTTAACAACAGGGGACTTGAAAAGGGAGGGCTGATCAGGGAGCCTGAGGAAGGCCGAGATAGCACAAAGATAACCCTTGATGGTACCCAGGGCAGAACCCTGTTGGGCCAGAGAGAGAAGGAACAGAAGGACCTCAGAAAGAGGGGCAGAAAGGGGATTCACAGCCTTTGCTGTGCACCATGCCACAAATTTGTTCCACCTGCAGGCGTACACCACCTTAGTGGAGGGACGCCTGGCTGCCAGAATCACATCACAAACTTCGGGAGGCAAGTCGAAAGGAATCAACTGCCGCCGCTCAATCTCCACGCAAGCAGGTGTAGACTGGACAGGTTCGGGTGGAGGACCGTCCCCTGCTGCTGCGACAGAAGATCCTCCCAAAGAGGCAGGGGGATCTACGCTCATATTGAGTAGCTCGGGATACCAAACTCTTCGAGCCCAGTCCGGAGCCACAAGAATGACTTGGGCCCAGTCGTGCCGAATCTTCTTCAACACTCTGGGTAGAAGTGGTATAGGCAGAAAGGTGTACAATAGACCGCAACTCCACTCGTGACGAAAAGCGTCGCCGGCGAGTGCCGCCTTGGAAATTCCAACGCGCAGAACTGATGACATTGCGTGTTCTCTTCGGTGGCGAATAGATCTAACCAAGGCTCTCCCCACTGTAGAAAGAGTCCTTGCGCCACTTCCGAGTGAAGACGCCATTCGTGATCCATCATGCACCTGCGGCTGGGTTCGTCCGCCCTGGCGTTCAGGGAACCTGCCAGGTGTTGAACCATCAGGAACATGCCCTGATGTTCCAGCCATGTCCAGAGGCGCAGAGCCTCCTGACAAAGGGTCCACGACCCCACCCCGCCTTGTTTGTTACAGTACCACATGGCGGTGGTGTTGTCTGTGAACACCTGCACTACCTTCCCTTTGACAGAGGGAAGGAATGCCTTGAGTGCAAGTCGGATCGCCCGGAGCTCCAGAAGGTTGATATGGAGCCGGGACTCCGCCCGGAGACCAGAGGCCTCTGATCTCCGCCTCTCCCATGTGACCGCCCCATCCCAGAAGGGACGCGTCCGTCACAACTGTGTGCTCTGGCTGGGGAAGGGAGAGGGATCTGCCCATGACCCATTGCCGGTTCGAGAGCCACCACTGCAACTGTTTTGTAGTCCCCTCCGAGATCTGGACGTGATCGGACAGGTTGCCCTGGTGCTGCGCCCACTGGAACTTCAGGTCCCACTGCAGAGCCCGCATATGCCATCTGGCATGATTGACCAGCAGGATACAGGAGGCCATGAGGCCCAGCAGCCTCAGGGTCATCAGTACCGAAACCCAGGATAAAGGCTGAAAGATCGGAATCATAGCCTGAATATCCTGGACTCGCCGTTCGGGAGGATAGGCCCGAAACTGCGTCGTGTCCAGAACTGCTCCGATGAAAAGGAGCTGTGGAGAAGGAATCAGATGCGACTTCGGCACATTGATGGAGAACCCCAGCGAGTGCAGGAGTTCGGCCGTAGTCTGGAGGTGGGAGACGACTGCCTGGGGCGAGCCCGCCTTCAGCAGCCAGTCGTCGAGGTAGGGGAAGACTGAAACCCCTGCCCGGCGCAGATGAGCTGCGACCACCGCCAACACTTTCGTGAACACCCGAGGGGCACTGGTAAGGCCAAAGGGAGCACGGTGAACTGAAAATGCTCGGGGCCTACCGTGAACCGAAGGTAACGCCGGTGGGCCGGCAGGACGGGGATGTGGAAATATGCGTCCTGCAAGTCCAACGCTACCAACCAGTCTCCAGGGTCGAGGGCAGTCAAGACCTGAGCTAGGGTGAGCATCTTGAACTTCTCCTTCCGGAGGAAGCGATTGACGTTCCGGAGGTCCAAGATAGGACGCATGTCCTCCTTGTCCCTTTTGGGCACCAGGAAGTAGTGGGAGTAGCAACCACGCCCTACTTCTGGGGTCGGAACATGCTCGATGGCCCTCTTGGCCAAGAGGGCCGTGACTTCCTTCTGCAGAAGTACCAAGTGATCCCCTGACATGCGGTGGAATTGAGGTGGCATGGCTGGGGGTGGACTCGAAGGGGAGGGAGTAGCCCCTTCGGACAATGTCCAAGACCCACCTGTCCGAGGTGATGGTACGCCAGTGGGGAAGGTGATGGCGGACCCTGCCCCCTACTGGCGTGCTGTGCACCTGAAAGGAGGGACTAGGAGGGTTTGGAGGCCGCGGACGGGTTGGAGGTGGTGGCCTGACCCGCACGCTGGTTGCCCGATCCGCCACAGCGGAATCCACGTCCTCGGCCACGCGAAGACGCCTGCTGCGCGGGCCGGTGGCTGGGCTGCTGACGTGAAGGGCGCCCCTACCGTGGCCACGATAGGGGCGAAAAGCAGAAGTCAGCGGAGGGCGTGTAGCAGAAAGGCCCAGGGACTTGGCAGTAGCCCGTGAGTCCTTAAAGCGCTCCAACGCATGGTCTGCTTTGGACCCAAAAGACCGACTCCATCAAAGGGCATGTCCATGAGAGTATTCTGGACATCCCCTGAAAAACCAATGGTTCTCAGCCAGGCGTGGCGTCGCAGCGCCACCGTCGTTGCAATAGACCTGCCCAGCGAGTCGGCGGTATCAAGGCCACATCGAATCGTGTATTTGGCCGCATCCCTTCCTTCCGCAATGGCGCGGGAAAGCAGTGTCTGGACCTCCTCAGAACACTGGGGCAAAACATTCGCCACCGAATCCCACAAGGAGTGGGTATATCGGCCCAAAGACAAGCGGTGTTGATGGACCGCAAGCCAGCACTGGAGGAAGAAAAACCTTTCTTCCCAAATTGATCCAGGCGTTTGGATTCCCTATCCGGAGGGCGGTAGGGAAGGCGGTTTGGGAAGCGGAGGCTTGGACAACCAAGCTCTCAGGAGTGGGGTGGACAGAGAGAAACAGGGGGTCGCCCGGAGCTGGGCGATGGCGTCGGGACACGTTCCTATCCACAGGAGCCCCTGTGTTGGGCTTGGACCAGGCACCCAAAGAACGTCAGTGAGGGCGTCGTTAAACGGCAGCACAGTCTCCGTAGAGGAGGCTGCCGGCTGAAGCACCTCTGTCAAGAGATTAGTCTTGACCGCCACAGTAGGGAGTTGGAGATGTAAGGCTCCAGCCGCCCTACGCAACACAGTTGCAAAATTGGCTCCCTCCTCCGTAGCCACGGGAGGAGACAGCATGCCAGTGTCAGGGGAAGTATCTAGACCACTGGCATCCCCTAGACCCTCTGTCCAGTCCTCATCGTACTGACACTGTAGTGCCAGAGGGTCATCAGACCCCTCCCAGTCCTCCTGGTCCTCCTCTGGTTCAAAATAAGGGGAGGAGGGACATTTGGGACCCAAGGTCTCATCGGCGCCGGAACCGGCGTCGAGCGACGTCGTTCCGGGTCCATGTCCGGAGCCGGAAGGAACTGGGGGACGACGACGCCCGGAGCCCCAGGCGGCGTCGAGAACGGCACCGGAGACATCGGCGCAGGGGTCGTTAGGTCGACCGGCGTCGATGGGGGTTGCGGAGCCGGGATCGAGGCCGGGGCCGAAGCCGGAGCCGGGATCGAGGCACGGGCGACGCCGGGGCCGGAGCCGTCGGCGACCCCGGAGCAACCCTATTAGGGCCCGAAGGCGCACCGGAGGGGCCTGGAGGCCCGAAGAGGCGGGCCATGGCCGACAGGAATTCCTGTACTTGGGCCGGATCCGCCCCCGAACCCGGGAAGGACGGGTATTGCGGGGGCGACTCCACAGGCATGTCCGGGGCCGCGGGGACGGTGCCGGGAGGGGCCTCAGCCGAGTCGCGAGACCGGCGAGGCGAAGTCCTAGAGCGACGATGCTTTTTGGACTTTTTATGTTTGGACTTACCGGACGAAGAAGACTTCGATGCCGACGACCGGTGTGGACTCCGCGATCGACCCCTGGACCTCTCACGCGACCGGGGCTTGCGCGGAGCCGGATGCCGGGCCTCCAGGAGCTTTCGAGACCGCTCTCGCAAAGCTTTCGGGTTGAGGGCCCGGCAGTCGGAACAAGACTCCGTGTCGTGGCCTCGGCCGAGGCAGAAGAGACACTCCCGATGCGGGTCTGTGATGGACATCATCCGAGCACAGGCGCCGCAACGTTTAAACCCGGGCATCCCTACGACACCTTGAAGTCGATGAAAGAAAAACAGTGAAAAATTCACCCAAAAAGATTGGTCAAAAAATGACCAGGGCACTGCTCTTCCCGGATCTGCGCTTGCTGGCGCGGAAAAAGAAGAACTGACGTCAGCGCGCAGGGGCGGCGTCTAAGTACTGCCCGCGACGTCATCCCAGCGATCACGACGCCGACGACGGACGCGGAGCCGCACGACGCCGCCTACCGACGCGCAAGGGTACTGCTACGCAAAAAACTTTCCGGATCCAGCCTGACGCCTGGGGATATTCTAAGGTAAGGAATCTGTCACTAACGTGTCTCTTTCAGATCACGCCCCTTTTTTGGCGTAAGCACGCGATTGCGCGACCACGTCACGCGTCACGTGACTCGGAACAAACCGCCAACTTCCGGGATATAAGCCACAGGAAGACAGACTGCTGGATCCTCGGGACTCCGTGCAGGGCTTTAACGTAGGCGGAAAAGCGGGCGGCATGGTTTGACGCAGTGAGTACAATTGACAGATGCAGGTGGGCTCTGCTTAACTCACTCATAATTTTTTATCTTTTACATATGGTCCTTTTAAATATCCGCAATACTTCTTGATTTTATATTTACAGTGTGACTAAAGCCAGCGCCCCCCCCCACGGTCTCCATGAGGCGAGGCAGTCATTAGTCCTCAGTAAGCCCTAACCTTGATTCTCTGTCTTTCCCTACGTGTCACATAGTCTATTCTCGTTTTGCGCTAGTAGTGCATAAAATTTTTCGAATAGCTCCGAAATTTAAAACACGCTCACTTCAAGTTGAGCATGAAGACACCCACTTAAGAATGTTCACTGTGGGTATTGTTTGCACTAATAGGGGTGCTCTCACTCCTATTCTATAATGGTTTACCACTCACCAATAGCATGTGGACTCGGAAATGCACTAACTGTATGGCGTGCAACACTGCACGTACCATGTTGGAATAGTTCACAATTATGATACGAAAGAGTTATCCTGATTTTCAAACAGTATGTACTTAAAACTATGTGCGACTGTTTGTTTATTTTTCAGACTGTTTCCCTGTCACAGAAGGCTGAGAGGTTACCATACTGTGAGTACACGGCATGGTTCATGAGTGACTCAGAGACGTGGTGCGCCTTAGTGTGTGCATACCGCTCGGGTTACCACATAGGTCCTGAAGAAAACCTAGTACTACCACCAACAGGTTGAAACATGTAGACCATCATGATCACTTTTTTACGTAGATACCGCAGCCCATTGAAGCCTACTTAGGTATCACACACTGGTTTTAATCTGGTCTTATTGCTCCATATTAAATTTTAGGAAGTACAATAAAGACATTTTTAAATTCACTTTTTCACTAACCTGCACTACCATTGCGAATAACCAGCTCCACTGTAAATCAGGTGTTGAAGCACACCCGGGTAACATTCGGTTACTCGAGCGGGACCCCTATGATGAAGCATGTCACCAACTAGGTTGGTGAGTGAGAGGTCTTTTTAAAAAGGAATTTGTTCCTTTTTTTCACTCTCATCGTATCTCGCGGATTTCAACGCCGATCTCTTCGGGGTAATACTCCTAGTGTTTATGCAATCTTCAACCTTAACATGGGGCCTTGGTTGCCCAAGCAAGGAAAGACTTCAGAAAATATATGGGGCACAGACGGCCTCCGATCCACATTCCATATTTATTTTTAGGTCAGGTCAACACAAAAAGTTGGATGATATACAATGATCCCTGACAAGGAGCGTCAAAATTTAAAGGTGACATCTGGAGAATGATGTCACAGTAGGTTTAGAGCACAATAAAACCAAACAGACATTTCACAGCCTTTATTGTTGGAAGATGTAAAATTAAACGGCCAATAAACACCGTGGCTAGTCATCCCACCAGGCTTCACAGCCACCCTCACTTAAAGAATATTATTGAGATATTGTGTCAAAATAATGGTGAAGGTTTGGGCATCTACGTACCAGAGACCAGTCACTGGAACTGTAAATAAATGTAACGATTGGCACCTCTACCCACCAGTTCAAGGTACTGTAGCAATACATCCCCTGTATCCCATAAAGCTAAAGCTTACCTCAGCCTCAGAGAACTCTCTCCTAAACTGTGCAACACCATTCCAGACAGGACAACAACTAGGACAGTCCACAGGGAAACCAAGCACACTTAATCAGCTCCCTTGAAATGAAATCTGTATACTCGGCTGCTCTGCAAAAAGCCTTTTACTGCCATGCCCCACCCCTCAAACTACCTATGCAAAAAGTTCCAAATTAAACTGAAGGACACTTACTTCAGGCACTCACATTGCACCTGCTGAAAATTACACCAGCTTTGAGACATCCAGCCTGCCCTACTACAAAGACCCTGTTCAACTCCAACAGCACATGAAGGCTAACCATTTCCTGCACAACTGCCAGCCTGGCTTCATATCACGTTGCAGCACAAATACTTTATACATTGTAGATTATGTCCTGTTGACCAAAGATGAAGACAACCCCTGCCTCTAGATATTGCTGCAACACCAGCAGCTTTCAACAGACGACCATCCCACTCTCATACGACTAGCCGAATCTCAAATGGGATTCACAGAACGTCCTTCACTGGTTCTCCTCCTAACTTTCAGCGGACACAATTTTTCTTTTTTAGATGGGCACCTCAAGGTCAAAGATCAACCATCACCAGCGAGCCAGTAATACACATCTCTACGAGTGTCTCCTCGGTTTCAGGCACTCAATGCCTCAAACACTGCTGGCACCTCATCCAGACCTCAATGTCTACTGGCTAGCTGAATCTCAACCCAACCAAAACAGAATTTCTGTTAGTTGCCAAGAACAAACAAAAAAAACAGTACAAACCTGGCTCATGTCATGAACTTTGACGGCTTCAAACCCCAAGTTTCACCAAGTGCCAAGTCACTTAGATTCACCCTGGACACCAACATCACCCTCAAGAAACACAAAGCCCCCCAAAAAATAACAAAGATAGCCTGGTACCAACTCTGTTCTAAAGAAAGAGATAACGATTCTTCAAAATAGTGACTTCAGAACTGCTGTTCAAATGCTCGTACTCCTGCACCTGGATGAAGTTAATGCCCTGCTCCATGGCCTCCCAGACTTCTCAATGGTACAACTTAAGGTCATGCTTACTGCAGCACGTCTCCTCCCGAGCCTGAAGTATGTTCCCATCACCCCCATTCTGATGAAGTACATTGGATCCCCTTGCTGGCCTGCACCATCTTCAAACCAACGCATTATTTAAAAAGCCATCACAACCACCACCGCCTCTTATCTTGCAGACAAGCTCACCACCTCTGGTGGTTCTCGATGCACCTGCAACTAAAACACCTCCATAATTCAGACAAAGAAGTGTATTAAAAAATAAAAATAAAAGGGAGTAAAAAACCCACACACAAGAAATCAGGCCTTGTCCATATAGGCCCTAAGATCTATAACAGCATCCCCCATATCAATCAGGAATACCCCAACGCTGCTCCGATTTAGGAAAGAGTTGAAGTTCCGCCTTTTTAAAGAACGCTACATCACAATGCATTAACCGTCCACAGCCCAGCTTCTATTACTCATAGACTTCATGCTCATTTTTGACCCTGTTCAGCACTCCACATCCTTTTGGCTACGTTTGCACTACAGAAATACCACATACATACAAGCTAAAACAAAAAAAAACCCTATCTGTCCAAAAAGTCTTTAAACATTCCTGCGCCTGTAACCACACTATTATAAACCGACATTACCAGGAACGTTGCTATGCTTATAGGTGTAGCGATCACTGCAAACATTAGAAAAAAAGCAGAAAAACTAAAAGGCACGCCAGCACAGGACCACAGATGTTCACCTCTGCAAGCTGAATGGGATTACCTTAAGGGGTGGGCTCAGGGAGCAGTCGCCACTTAGGAATCACTAAAAAGTTAGACAAGGTGCCTCTGGGCTTTCACTAAAACACATATACATGTAATTCTACAGTCACCCTACATAGAGTTTTCCAGCTAAAGGAAGGAGCAGATACACAGGTATTTTATATACTGAAGAATGCCAAAGAACTTCATGCTGGTCACACAGCCAATCCTTATTCGATCATGGACCTCAGCTCCCACTGCCAGAAAGCCTCAGAAAACCCAGCCTTCAACAACCAACCAAAACCCCATGCATTGATAATCAAATTGGTCATATAACTTCACCTCCCGACCGAAGCTACGATTTCTCCTATAGTGTCAAACCAAACCTAAGAACGCTAGACTAAGATCCCACCCTCCCCACCCAAAAACCCATAATCTACTTTTTTTAAGGTACTGTGCTACTCTCGCAGTACCCACTGCACAAGCTTCACTCGTGAAGCTTGGATAGTAATGCGGTAACAGGGGGTTGAAGCTTGCACAGTGGCTCCTTGGGGCGTGGGGTGGTCCCCCTCGCCACAAGTGTGTGTGTGTGTGTGTGTGTGTTGGGGGGGATGTTTAGAGTATCTCTATCCTGCCCCTTATATTATTGGTTTTACTTTTTTTTCCGTCGAGCTTGGGCAGCACATGCGCTGCTCTGCAAGGCATGCTTTGTTCGGTATGTGGGCTATCAGGGACTTTGGACACGCCCACTGCTTTTGGTTGGTTAGTTGGGCTGCCGTTTAGGTTTCTCCTGCAATCTATTGTTGTCCAATTGGCGGGACGCCCCCTTTTGTCTTGCTTGGGAAATGTAACACCCATTTTACAGTTGACACAGAATTGGGTAAGAAAAGCCAGAGGTTCTTCTGGGTCAAGGACTCTAGTGTGATGCTTATTTTATATCGCGCACCGTGCTGTCCTTTCTATTCTTTTATGTGTGAGTTTGTAGATCATACACAGGGGATTTCTTTTCACCAATCAGTCTTAATTCGCCCTTTTTGATCGCCTCCCGTGGCTGACGTAGGGAGAAATGCTTGAATGTATTGTTTTTACTTTATAGTGTTTATGCAATCCTGTGTTACTTTTGTGTTTCTATAGTGTTGATGTAATCGGCTGGTTGGAAATTCGGCGGGATTAATGCTTACATACTTTTTCCTCCAGTGCTTCGTAGCGTCTACTTGTTAAAATTATTTTTCTCTGGTTGGTTTATATTGTGCATCTGTCCCGCCTTTTGGTGGTTGGTTCCCTCTCAGCAGACATCACCAATTGATTCTTTTGGTTGGACAGCTCTGGCCATCTCTTGACTCCTCACTCGCACCACCCCCCCATCACACAAATGCAGGGTCCATCCATGTTGTTATCTGGAGGGGGAAAATGTAGGCCTTTTTCTACAGACCACTGACCTGCTGAAAAACGTCATGGGATCCAGTTGGTAATATCAAGACTAAAATAGCATTTGCGATGCAATAAATTTCGCGTTAATGAACGTTTGCCAATTGGCACTGCAAATAATAATGCAACGTAAATAGCTCAAACACGGGGGGCAGAAGCAACACGGTGGGAGGCAGAAGCAACACGGTGGGAGGCCAGAAGCAACACGGTGGGAGGCCAGAAGCAACACTGGGGGGGGCAACACTGGGGGGAATAGAAGCAACACTGCAGCAGGAGCAACACTGGGGGGGGAGGCAGAAGCAACACGGAGGGTGTGGGGGGCAGAATCAACACGGGGGCAGAAGCAACAAAGGGGGATGTGGAACCAACTGATGTGGGGGTGCATGACCAACTTAGCGGTGCAGAAGGTGGGCTAAGGAACACAAAGGGCACTGATGTGGGGTAGGCAACACAAAGGGCAACGGTGGGGGCAAGCAACAAACACATGGGGTGTTGATGGAGGGAAGCAACACAAAGGGCACATGTGGAGGAGAAGAAACAAAGGGCGCTGTGGGGGAAGGCAACAAGGAGGGCACTGTTGGGGGCAAACAGGCAGGGGAGAGAGAAATGTGGAGCAGCACATGGGTGAGAAAAAAGCAGGGAAAGAAGCACAGGATGGGCAGCACATCATGGAGGGGGTGAGGAGAAGCACACTGGCGAGAGAGCAATAAGGAGTACTGAGAGGGAGAAGAGAAGCACACTAAGGAGACAGCTGTAAAACACATGCACACTCAAAAGTAAAGACAATTAATGGCAAGAAATTGGTAGGTTGCAAGCCCCTCTTTGTTCTTGGTAAGCCCTCAGTGTGCCTTTGGTTGCCGAACAGCTGTGCTGCCTAGTAGGCTCAACCTAAAAAAAAATGTAATGGGAGCCATTTTCTCCAGAAACCCGGAACCCCACCCAGTATCTCGTTTGACTTTTGAATGCGAGGCATTCCTTTCACATATTGTTTTCTACAAGCAATTCCCTGAAATTAAATTCATGCAGTTGTGTCATTTTCAAGAAACTTGTGAAAAAGTGTTGTACAATCTGGCACATGACTGGTGCAAAAACATGAGTTTGTGGAACAGTACTTCAGGGGCTCATCTTGGTTTTAAAACTGTGTTTGAGAGTTGGTGCGCATGATGTGCATTTACACTCTAGACCAGCGTTTCCCAAACTGTGTGTCACAAGCTGATTTTTGGTGGGTCGCGAAAGTCCAGACAATAAATAAAGATGCCTTTGAATTCTGTATTTATCCTGTTCCATTTGCTGTACTTCAAAGACAGAGGTCAAATGTCAGGATATGTCTTCTTATAAATTGTTGCTTATGTTTTTAACATGGGGTTTGGTGCTCACAAACTCCTCTAACTTTGCAGTCAGAGAAAGAAAAATGCATTAAGTGGCAATCTTGTTGAAGTTCTTTAGAAGGGATTTGATATCTGACATGGCGTTGGTAGGGTGAGAGAGGAGTTCAAGAATTAGGGTGTCTATGGATTATCTGAAGGTCTTGTCTTCTCTTTTGTGTTGACCTTGGTTCATTGGTAGGACGCTGAGCAGGGCAATATGGATGGCAAAGTGGTTGGTCCAGTTGGTGTTAACAAACTTCTCTCACTTTGCAGTCGGAGAAAGAAAAGTGAACTATGTGACACTTGCTGGGGAACAGGGAGTGTGACAGGAAAGGCATAGGATGTCATTTTTTGTAGCACACAACAAAATGTAAATGCCTGTAAATGAACTGTAGGCATTCAACAGTTTGGAAAGCAAAAATTAAGCACTTTTTTTCTGGCAATTCTGAAGTGTGATGGAAACAAAGATTTTAATAGGGTCAAAACAAATCAAGACACTTTACTAGGTAATGCGCAAATGATAGTCATTGAAACCCGAACTCCATATATTATCATTTGTGTGCAACATAGTTTTATCAGTAAAACTGTATGTCTGTTCAAATTTAGTGGCCATTTCAATAGAAAATGTGCCACACAATTCTTTAGTTATATATTAAAAAAAAAAAAAAGCAGCCTCAAGTCCATTAAAGCTAGGTGTGTTGCAAAAGTAGGTGTTTCAAAATAGTGGGCTGTGTTTCTTACAAATTTGGGAAACACTGCCCTAGACCATTTGCAGTCAGTAAATCTTTTCCAGGACCATTGGAATAATGTGATTCTGCCACCGCAACTATTTCAGAAAAATTGTGGAATTGCCGCCTTTGATAAATAATCCATCATCTGCGGCATAGTGTTCAGATTTCAACAAAAAATTGGTTCAAGCTCAAATCGATCAAAAGTTACTAAAAATGTAACGTGTTGCCACAAAGTGGAAGGCCACTCACAAAGGTCGACTGATCACCTTTCAGTCTCTTATAGCAGTATTTGGTGTTAACTAATTAGGTGAAACCTTTGTCCAATGTTAACGTACAAACATGACGAGATAACAAAATGCTATTAATGTGCTGCACTAGCCCGGACCTTTTTATTCATTGTGCATTAATGCTAGAGCAAAATGGCCATGCACTGATTCTAGAGAGGATTGGCCGTGCACAGATTCATTTTTTTTTTTAGTATCTCAATTCTTTATTACATTTTTCAAAATTAAACAAACTATGATCAACAATCAAATACGTTCATATAAACAATCAAAAACAAATATAATATGAAATGTGATCAGAGACAATAACAAAAAACAAAAGCACAACAATATTGCAAGTACCCTAAAGGCATACATAGATGAGTAATCAATGCAACAGAGTGAAAATGTATCGTTACAAGAAATGAAGAGTTTCAGTAAACACTATATAAGAGTCATGTGTGAGTCCATCAATGGTAAGTATGCATTATACAGTCAGATTCATTGTGAGTCTAGGAAAAGACTCCATATATGATCAAAATTATGTCAATTGTCATTCAATTTATAAATATTCCTTTCAAAGTTAGCCACTTCAAACATATCTTCAAGCCAGGATTGAAGCGTTGGAATAACATTAGTCCTCCAAAAATGTAAAATATTAACTTTGGTTAGGCTGAGAGCGGTAGAAAGCCACTTAAAGTCGTAAACTGATATAGGTGCTATTTCATAAGTCTCATGTAAGAGTGATAAACGCTCTGTGAGGGTTAAGTTAATAAAAGAGTAATCTTCAAATAGTCTTCAATCTGAAGCCAAAATATACGAATATTAGAGCAATTCCACAGGATATGAAATACATCACAATCAGGTGTTTTAAAACGCCAACAACGGGAATCAGGACTAAGTTTAGCTGAATGCAATTTGGTCTGTGACCAGTGCCAATGATGTAGTATTTTGAAATCATTAAATTTAATACGGGGATCCCCAAGTCCTTTGTTACAGTTTTCAAATATAGTATCCCACTCTTTAAATGCAAGTTCCATATTCAAGCTTGTGGACCACCATGATCTTAAATTATTGGAGGTCTCATTAGAAAATGAAGAATCAATTGGAATGGCATTCAGACCAGACACTGCACCCTTGAAATGCTTCCAAGTGTGAATATAACGTTCAATTGGGGAGTGAGATGTTATCTCATGAGTTTTTGCAATGCCTAGATCAATTGCAGATGAATTTTGAGTATATCTAGTCATTTGTGATGAAGGAAGATCGAAATGATTTCAAAAGATTGATGATGTGCATACACATCCATAACACGCAGTATTTTATGTCTGGTCTAAATAGACCAGTTGAGTTCAGCCCCTTTGTATGTAATATCTGCATTGTTCCATAGTGGAGCTTCAGAGTGAAGACGAATATAGTGTTCGTAATCTTATGTGCTTTCTCCCATGCTAATTGTGAGGAGTAAATAATAGGGTTAGTTGAATTAGCAAATTGTGGGCGCTTGCTATAATAAATCACCAATTCTGTGTAAGATTGAAATATGAATTGTAAAAGCAGAACCCAAAGCGGTGTATTCCTATGAATGGATAACATATAATTAGAATGAGCCAATTGTTGTGCTATCCAGTAATATTCTTAATGAAGGAGACGTAAACCCCCCTTTGCTGATGAGAAATGCAATTTAGAACCACTCAAACAGGGTCCGTCATCGCCCCATACATATTGGGAAATAGGGGATGTCAACATTTAAAAAAAAGATCTTGGGATGGAAAGTGAGATCATTCCAAAAATATAATTGTATTTCAGAATCGTGTTCATTTTTATTATTTGCACCCTACCCCACAATGACAGGTTTAGAAATGACCATCATTGAAAATAATTTTTGGTTTATTCAATTATTGGATTTAAATTATCTGCAATCATGTCCCTTAAGCCGCTATTAAGGAATATCCCTAAATATTTTAACTTCGAATGTAGCCATTTAAAAGGAAGGTTATCAATAGCAGCTATAGTAGTGACAGGAGTCATCAGTAGGACTTCACATTTAGTCCAATTAATTTCATAGCCAGAAAAGCTTGAAAACCTGTTTAATTGAGAAACTTAAGTATTTGCTGGTGATTGTCGATGTGAGAGAGAGTCAGGAGGATATTGTCTGCATAGTAAAATGCCTTAATTTCTCCAGCGGCAGCATCAATACCCTTAATGTAAGAGTTACTTACCTTCGGTAACGATGTATCTGGTAGAGACAGTCTAGCCGCAGATTCCTTAACTTAGAATATCCCCAGGCGTCAGACTGGATCCGGAAAACGTTTGCAGCAGCACCTCTGCACGCCGGGAGGCGGCGCCGCCTGGCTCCGCCCTGACTTTGTCCCCGGTCATGACGTCAGCGGAGCCATATAGGACCCTCCCAGCGCGCTGACGTCAGTTTTCTTCGGAGAAACACTTCCGCGCCAGAACGCGGAGCCACCACCAAAAACTGTGATATTATGGGAACAGTGTGCGAAAAAATATGAAAATCAGTGAAACCAAAAGAATAGAATGGTGAGAAAACACCACATCCAACAGTGACAAGCACTGTATATGGAAAACGACCATAAACGACAGTGATAAGCACTGTATAGTGAAAGCAAGTAAAGGGAAAGAGCAGAGCAGCACTCTGAGAAGGATCCCCGCAAAGTGAAGACAACACGCTCCCTGTAGGCAAAATGACATATGAAAAGAATGCCAAGGCAGGCGATAGAATCCCACACCAGAAGAATTGAAGGGGGGAAAGCAAAGCAGGACACTGAGAAGCAGTCCCGCAAGGCAAGACTATGCCCTCCCCAGAGGCAAAACGACATACGAAAAGAACGTGAAGGCAGACGACAGAATGCCTGCAACTACAAGATCGAACCGTGACAGGCAAGAAGCCTGGAACCACCGAATGAAAGACGAACTATTAAAGATCTGCAACACCTTCCCCCTTGAAGAGATCTAGTGGATTGAGGCACAGGCCAAGAGACCTCAGGCCAAACGACCGTAGGAGAGTCAATGGAGCAGGTGGGAGGGTGGGGAAAAGAACATCAGTAGGCCCTATACTGGGAGAACCACAGTGTAGGTATTGTTGAAGAAGACCTAAATCCACCTCCTAATCACGATATTGGGAGGAACAGAACAAGTAAACAAAAGGAATGAACCTACTGTGGCGGGAGGTGAAAGATGACACCCCGCAGGACGACAAAGCCACCAAGAGGGAGGCGAATGCATAAAACCCCACCCGAAAAGGTCCTTGCAGAACGGGGAGGATGGGCGGGAATTAAGAAATCTGCGGCTAGACTGTCTCTACCAGATACATCGTTACCGAAGGTAAGTAACTCTTAGATCTGATAGAGACATCTAGCCGCAGATTCCTTAACTTAGAATAGATACCAAAGCCATACCCCATAGGAGGCGGGTCTGCGAGCTAGCCCCCCCCGTAGGGAGCAGCCAACAATGGGAGGCAAGGCATTACAAGCTGCCGAGGAGCGGCAGGAAAGCCCTTTCGTGTATACAGGGATGAAAGGGAGCACAGAACCAGGAGGTCAGTGCAGAATGCGACAGTCTAGTACTTCCGAAAAAGAAAACGAGCTGATCGCAGGAGCTGAGGGATCCGTAGGACCCGATGGGACTGCAAGAGAGAAAGGTCCAGCGAGGGGGCAAGAGAGAAAGGTCCAGCGAGGGGGCAAGGCACAACCGGCCCGAGCATGAAGGTCGAATATTCACAACAGTGGAAGAAACACTGTGGAAGCGCACTAGCCAGGCACAGTGGACAGCAGCAGTAGGATGCTGACCATGCCCAGGAAGAGCCTGTGTACACGCGACAAGACTCGCCATCGCCCAAGTGCCCTTGCACAAAAACGTGGGAAAGGGCAGAGACCAAAAGCAGAATGACAGAGAAGCATGAGAGAAAAAAGAGCCACGCATGCGGGGAACAGAAGTACACCGGAGGGACCGGGTGGAGCACTAGAACCACACCAAGCACAAGGGAGCGCGGCAAGTGATAGCCCAGATGCTAGAGATGCATCACCAAGTAGACAACCTGTGAAAGGGACCCGGCAACCGTACACACACAAAAGGCTGGCTCCTACGGGGAAGCGGAGGCCAAGACCACGGGCAGCGTAGCAAGTACCTAGCATGCGTGTCCCCTAGGTGTGTGTAGAACGCCAGAAGAAACAGCAAGAAAGGACTCGGCCGTGAATGATGGTTTGCTACAGAAAGCAAGAGCCACCATAGGTATCAACAGTCATGTTGTATCCCAACCGGACAAATCAATGTCCAGAACTATAAGCGACACCAGCTCTCGGCAAAGGGGAGCCATGGTCCCCGCAAGACCGACTGAAATGCTGAGTAGGACAGGAAAGAGTCAGCACGAGCGTACATGGAGTAACAGGAGGTGTACGCAAAATAACACACACAGGACAGAGAACGTCTTGAGGAGAACACTTCCACAGAGAGCAGCAACAGCAGCCCGAAGTAGAAACATGACAAAGTCCTGCGCGGAAGCAGCAGGGGAACAGGCCACACCAGGGAAGTGCCCATGAAGTAGGGCACAAGGCAATGTACAGCAATGTGGAATGCGGCCAAGACGCCACCATGTAAGAACGAAGTCCAGACGGGACTGAACTACAAGAAAGTACTACTTTGCACGGAGAGGAGAGTAGAACCAGGCAGCACAGAAGCGGAAGGAAAGCGGAAGCACTCCGCGACAGCGAATATACCAGGGGGCATCCACCGGCCGCCCAAAGAACACAGAAGAACCGTGCCAAGGAGCCCTGTGTGCCTAGGGGCAGCGACAGGGCTCCGCCCCGAGGCCGACCTCAGGTGGGGCGTACGTAACGGAAGACCCATGCACGAAAGGAACGGAACAAGGTGGTCCAAGGGACAGCGGCTGACGAGAAAGGCAGCCAGAAAAACCAAGGAGGGCCAAGCTGAAAAGACCCTCCTGGAAGGGGCAAGCAAGGCAGAACCTTAAGAAAGGGAGCATCGGCAGATGCAGGGGGTTGCCACAGACCATCTGCAGGCCCCATCAGAAAGGCCACAGAGCGATGCCAGCCTGTGGCCGCAACAAGGCAGAGAAAGGCCCACAACAGCGGAAAAAGACTACAGTCACATCCGCAGGACAATGCCTGGAAAAAGACTCCACAGAAGCCTATCAAGTCTGCTGTGTGAGGGAGGTAGCTATACAATAGCCAACGAACACCCCACATAGGGTAAGTCTCAACCCCAACTAGGGGCGCCTCTTGAGCGTGAACGCATAGACCGAGGATCAATATCAGCAAAAGCAGCCGTCCAGCTGCAATAAAGCTAAGTAACCAAGGTGAGAAACCTCCCAGGCCGTCTGGGTACCACATCAGGAACCCAGGGCCCATATTAAACAAAGACAACACCGTATAGGGAATGGAAAAACCCGCAAACGGACTAGAACATAACAAAATCATGGGAGGTCAGACATGAGGCGGTCGACCGCTGAGTCCGCATGACCATCAAAAGGGACACTCCATCAAATGGCAGATCCCGAAGACTCTCCCGAACATTCACCGGGAAACCCCCTCGCGCAGCCAGGCATGGCGGCCGCAGAGCAACGGACCTGGCCATCGCCCGACCCACCGAGTCCGTGGTGTCGATGGCCGACCGAATGGTAGAATTGTGCCATTTTTCGGCCTAAATGAAGGAGACGGGCCAGGTCAGCACGAGGACTCTCGGGAGGGTGGGGAAGAAGACACTCGACGGAGTCCCAAAGGGCACAAGAAGCCTGTGCAAACACGCAAGCCGTGTTCAGAGCGCGGATGCCCGAACTAGTGGACGCAAATACATGGCGGCCACATGCCTCCAACCAACGAGACTCCCTAGTGGGAGGCAGCAATGGAAGAGGAGAGGAAGGCTGCGTGGCAAAGGCCACCTGGAGTACTCGACCCTGAGCCCCAGGATGAAGGGACAAACAGGCAGGATCCCCTGGAGCCGGGCAGTGCCCATGAGCAATGGCCCGATCTACAGGGTCCCCCGAGGAGGGCCGTGCCCATGCGCCAAGAAGGGAGTCAAACAATAACCCGTCAAAAGGCAGCAAGGGCTCCATGTCCACCGCACCCTGGTGGAGGAGATCCAATAATGGATCAGGAGACAAGGAGACCGATGGGGGGTGCAAGTGTAAAATAGTTGCAGCCCTAGAAAATGCTGCGCCAGCTTCTGTAGGCACTCTGGGTGGTGACAGGTCATCGGTAGGAGTCGGTTGCAGGCTAACTCGTCCTGCAGCTGTAGCAGCACAGGGCTACTGCCCAAGGGGCATTGGAGCCAAAGGACGCAGAGTCAACCCCGGGTGCTCCGGGTCTGTATCCTCCTCAAACAGAGGAACAACAGGGACCGGCGCCAGCACCGGCGTCGACCGATGTCGAAACGGCGTCGTAACGAGGTCAACTTCAACCAGAGGCGACCCGGCCGTGTCTCGGACCGGCGTCGACTCACCCTCCACCGAGAGCTGCGGAGAGGGAAGAGGCCGACCAGGAGTCGACTCTCGTGGTGCAACCACCTCCGACGTCGACGCAGGGAGCCGCAACGGGCTATGCGGAGACATGGCAGAAGGGCTCGACGTCTGACTGGGATGCCCCTCCGGGCCGTGTCCTGACGTCGCAGCGACTCCGGAGTCGAGGCACTCGGCCGGTGCCGAGGGCGAACCCGCCAGCGGAGACCCGACCTGAATGCCTACCTCCTCTGTGGGACCCGAAGGCGCGCCAGGGAGAGGAGGTGACCCAAAGATAGAGGGCAGAGCCTTGAAGTAGGCTTCCATCTGGGTCCGAGTCACCCCCGCACCCGGAAAGGGTGGGTATACGGGGCTCAACTCCTGGGGGCCCGAGTCCGGAGTGGGACGGGAGCTACGGGCCCCGGCGTCACGTTTACGCGAGGTCGGCGACCTCCGTGACTTGTGTTTACGCTTACCTGTGTCCGGCGAATGACGTCCGCGGGAACGACTCCGGGAGTGGACGCGAACAGAAGACCTGGCCCGAGAGGGCGATCGGCGCAGAGGCATCGAGCGGGACACCCGGGCGGCTAACAGCTTCATCCGGCGCTCTCGCAGGGACTTCGGACGCATCTGCCGGCAGGCATCACACTCCTCGGAGTCGTGGTGTGCACCGAGACACCACATGCAAATCGCGTGCGGATCCGTGGCCGACATCTGCCGCGCACAGGTCTCACACGCCTTAAAGCCCGAAGGCATCGCACACTGTTACCAGACGCCACAGGCATCGAAAAGGCCTGACAGAACAGGCCAGAGGAACCGCTTACTCCTGGATCCGCGTTGGGACGCGGAAAAGAAGGAAACTGACGTCAGCGCGCCGGGAGGGTCTTATATGGCTCCGCTGACGTCATGTCCGGGGACAAAGTCAGGGCGGAGCCAGGCGGCGCCGCCTCCCGGCGCGCAGAGGTGCTGCTGCAAACGTTTTCCGGATCCAGTCTGACGCTTGGGGATATTCTAAGTTAAGGAATCTGCGGCTAGATGTCTCGATCAGATATCAGTTTTGGATCGTGTTGCTATAGCTAGTGGTTCTAGAGCCAAAAGGAACAGTAAAGGAGAAAGCAGACATCCTTGCCTAGTACCTCGATAAATGCTTAAATACAGGGATGTAAACCCACCGCAAGCGGCAGCCGCTATGGGTGAAAAATACATACCACTGGCTTGGGCAAGAAAATCTTTGCCGAAACCCATCCTTTCCAACGTATGGAATAAATAGCCTCATTCTACTCTATCAAAGGCTTTTTCTGCATCTAGAGAAAGTATGACTTTCTCTTCTTTATCATTAGGCAATTGCCATAATTAATTAGAGCTAGTACGGAGGTGACTGGCAGATGAACGGCCTGGGACAAACCTAACTGCAGAGGGATGAATCAAGGAGGTAATATCCGATCCAAGATGATGTGTCAATACTTTAGCTAAACTTTTTACATCAGAATTTATTAATGAAATTGGTCTGTAGCTAGAGCATTCTAAGGGATCTTTACCTCGTTTACGAACAACTGTAATATGGCCCCATACAAAATCAGAAGGTAAATGTCCCGAATGTAGAGCCTTAACAAAAACAGAAATCAATATTGGGACTGTGTAGTTTTACGAAAATGTATAAATGCTTTACCAGAAGCCAAAGAATCAATTGCCTTAAGTATCTCATCACTTGTAATATCCCCTTCTGACTCATCTTGCTGTTCTTGAGATCATTTTGGAAGAGTGAGTTTGGAGAAGAAGGCATTTTCTACTGAATGATCTGAACAATCTATAGACGTGTAGAGTGTTTCATAAAATGTCTGAAATTGGGAAAGAATCTCTGAGGGGTGTGTAAGTAGAGCACCAGCAGAACTTCTAATTGCAGGGATTACTCTGGAGGATTCTTGTTGGCGTAATTGATATGCTAATAATCTCCCAGCCTTTTTGCCACGTTCGTAATGCCGTTGGCGGATTCGAAAAAGACATTTCTCTGCATGAGAGATCTAAAGATTGTTAAGAGCAAATTTAGCTGATATCAATTTCTTTAACACTACCGGGGACTGGGTTTGCGAGTAGTTAGTTGTGAGATTAAGATTTCTATCTCCAGGTCTAGTCTAGCAGCTTTCATGCGTTTAGTGATTGCAACATCTCTCATCAGGCCCCTCAAAACTGCCTTCACTGCACCCCCAAAGTGTATGTGCAGTGGACACCGAATGTTCATTATCTTTTAGAAATTGTTTCACATAGGAGCATAGTAGGTTTTTCTCTTTTGGGGATTTATATGAGGAGAGATTAAGTCTCCATGGAGACCTTGGAGCTTGTGAAAGCCCCAAATCTATGCGGATATCTAGAAGGTCATGATCCGGTATACTGCAAGGAACTAGGTTTGCTTGAGTCACCAACTGCAGAACGGAAGTGGAAGTTAAAAAATAGTCAATTTTTGTATAGAATTGGGACATGAAGTGAAAGTATAATCTCACTAATTTGGGTGTAACAATATCCAGGATTCCTGTAGTGAGTAATCATTGATGAAATCTGCAAGCATGTGCCTATCCTTATTATGATGAAAGTCGGAGATCTGTCAATAAATGGATCAATAGTAACATTCCAGTCTCCCCCTTCCAACACATGTGTGGGTCCAAACAGTGATAATAATCTACTAAAATGAGATATGAAATTAAGTTTAGTATCTGTAGGAGTGTATATAGAACCCACTATTAAAGTGTTGCAGATGTGAAATTTAACAAACTTGTATCTACCTTCTGTATCCTCCCATGTTTGCAATATCTTGTAGGGTAAATGTTTACTGAAAAGAATGGCAACACCACATTTCCTTGATGGTGCGGAGGTATCATTATGTCTTGGGGTCGGTACTCGCATGTAGAACTTGCCCAACACCATCTCGATTTAATTTTTCACTCTCTAGTGGACTAAGATGGCTTTCTTGCAATGATGCAATATCCGGTTTATAGTGCCCAACATAAGTTAATATCTTCTTCTTTTTAATAAAGTGTGTCAAACTATGTACATTTAGGTAGACGTCTTTCAACGGCTACGAATGAGTGCACTGCATAGATTAGGACGATTTAAAAAATGATCAATTATATGAAGCTGCTAATGGATATATACTCAATGTACAACTAATATAAAATATAATATTAATGAGAAACAACAAAGCCTAATTTCAAGACAATACACTAATATATATGTTGTAAAACTAATACAATAATCACAAAAATAAAAAACAAAAGGGAGAAAAGAAAAAAAGGAAAGAAAGTAAAAATAATGAAAAAGGTATAAAGAAAAGTGTAATGAGATATCTATGAGAGTCAAGAATAAGTCCAACAAGAAGCATTCAGACAATAATGTATTAACTTTTAAACTTCAACTTTTAACTGGGGTGGAGTGTGAGAGGCGGCGTGGAAAGAGGAACTGCAATACCAACCGCCCTACAAGAATCAAATACCAATATCCAGTATGTAAATGGAGGCATTAAACATACATGACATGAAGAATCACATGGCGAGCAAAATATACTTAAATTAGGTCACACTAGGTTATAATATGATAAAAGGATAACATATTAGAAATAAAATTATTACAAAATGCAAAAGAGATGAATATCAAGAGGGAGAAAAGAAAAAGAAAGAACAAAAGGTGAAGGAAAAAAAGAAGAGAAGAAAGGAAAATGCTACTTACCCAGTATGCATCTGTTCTTGGCATATGGAGCTGTAGAATCATATGCTTTAGCATAGATTGCCATCTAGTGTTGGGACCGGATGTTTGCACTTTGTTTCTTCGAAGAAGTCTTTCCAGTCACCAGGTAGGTGACTCCTCCTTTCGGTGATAGTGCGCATGGGCATCAACTCCATCCTTAGATTGTTTTGCCGTAAAGGGTGATGGAGTTAGTAAGAGTAGTAAAGAGATGACCATGTATGATGTATCCAAGTAAGATAATACTGCAACAGATAAAGGTACCTGGGGAGGCGGGTGGGCGCATATGATTCTACAGCTCTATATGCCAAGAACAGATGCATACTGGGTAAGTAGCATTTTCCGTTTGAGGCATATGAGCTATAGATCATATGCTTTAGCATAGACTATACAGCAGTTATCTCCCAAGCGGTGGCTAACCTCTACTGCAGTGGTTTGAAATAGTGTTCGTAAAATTGCCTGGCCCACACTAGCTTGCTGTCTTGCCAACACATCTACACAATAGTGCTTTGTGAATGTGTGTGGTGTAGACCATGTTGCAGCTTTGCAGATGTCATCTAGGGGTATATTCCCTAAGAATGCCATAGAAGCCCCCAGTTTGCATGTAGAGTGCGCTCTAGGGGGAATTGTTAATGTGCGCTTAGCTTTAATGTAGCATATTTGAATGCACTTAACTATCCACCGTGCAATACCTGCTTTTGATATGGATTGCCTTTATGCAGTGGTGCAAAAGCAACAAAAAGTTGTTTAGTTTTCCTAAAAGGTTTTGTTCTTTCTATGTAGTATAGTAAGGCTCTTTTGACATCTAATGTGTGAAGAGCACGCACTGCCACAGAATCTGGTTGAGGGAAGAACACAGGCAACTCAACAGATTGGTTGATATGAAAGGCAGAAACGACTTTCGGTAAAAATTTGGGATTATTCCCAAGAACCACTTTGTTTTGGTGTATTTGTAAAAATGGTTCTTGTATAGTTAGTGCCTGAAGCTCACCCACTCTTCTAAGAGATGTGATGGCTATAAGGAAGGCTACCTTCCATGTGAGAAACTGTAGTTCACATTTGTGCAAAGGTTCAAAGGGTGGACCCATGAGTCTTGTAAGAACTATATTGAGATTCCACACTGGAGAAGGTGGAAGTCTAGGAGGAATGATTCTTTTGAGTCCTTCCATAAAAGCTTTAATAGCGGGAACTCTAAACAGAGACAAGTGCTGTCTGTTTTGCAGGTAAGCAGCTATTGCAGCAAGATGTAAGCGTATGGATGTACACGCTAAATTAGAACGCTGTAGGTGTAATAGATAGCAAATGTTTTGGATTGAAGCATCTAGTGGATTGATTTGATTGTTGTTACAGTAAATAAACCGCTTCCACTTTGCTGCGTAGCATGCTCTTGTGGTAGGGCGTCTAGCCTCTTTGATGACATTCATACAGTCTGGCGGAAGATTAAGGTAGCCTAACTCTAGGATTTCAGGTGCCAGATTGCAAGGTTGAGATGACTGGGATCTGGAGGTCTTATCGCTCCATGGTTCTGAGTGAGAAGCCTGGGGGAAAGGTGTAGTTTTTGGTGAGGAACTACCGAGAGTTCCAATAGGGTTGTGAACCAGGGTTGTCGGGCCCATGTGGGAGCAACTAGGATTAGTGTCAGGGAATGCTGTTTGAGTTTGCGAACCACTAACGGAATTAGTGGGACAGGTGGAAAAGCGTAAGCAAATTTCCCTGACCAATTGATCCATAGTGCATTGCCTTTGGACAATGGGTGTGGATACCTGGACGCGAAGCTTGGGCATTTTGCGTTGAGGTGTGTGGCGAACAGATCTATTTCTGGGTAGCCCCACATCTGGAAAAATGGGAGGGGAACTTGAGGATGTAGTTCCCATTTGCGGATCTGCTGTCGCGGACGACTGAGCAGATCTGCAATCTGGTTGTTTACTCCTGGGAGGTGTTCTGCCAGGAGATATTTTTTGAGGTATGGCCCATCTCCAGATGTTTTGAGCTAGTTGTGAGAGCTGTGGAGAGTGTTCCCCCCCCCCCGTTTTTGTATGTAGTACATTGCTGTCATGCTGTCTGTACGAACTAGGACAGCTTTGCCTACTAGATGCAGTTGAAAGGCTTTCAATGCTAGAAAAATTGCTAGCAGTTCTAGATGGTTCATGTGGAGTTGTTTTTGTTGTACAGTCCACATGCCCTGAATGGTATGTTTTTGAAGATGAGCTCCCCAACCAGTGAGCGATGAGTCTGCTGTTAGCACTATCTGTGGAACCGGGTCGACGAACGGCCGTCCCTTGGAAAGGTTTTGTATATTCCACCACTGCAGAGAGCGATGGGTGCTGCCGTTCACCAACACTAGATCTGTTAACTGACCATGAGCCTGGTTCCACTGACGTGCTAAGCATTCCTGTATAGGACGCATTTGGAGTCTTGCATAAGGAACGATTAAAATGCAAGAAGCCATCATTCCGATCAATTGCATGAACACACGGGCTGGTAATGAGTGTTGAGGATGAAATTGTGATATTCGATTTTGCATGTTGCGGATCCTGACTGGATTGGGGAATGCTAGTGCTTTGCGAGCATCTATTGTGGCTCCTAGATACACCTGTGTGTTGGATGGCTGGAGGTGAGACTTGGCGAGGTTTACAGTGAATCCTAGGTCGTGAAGCAGTTAACTGTTTTCTGAGTGTGGTGTAGGCAGCTGTGTTGCGATCTGGCCTTTAGTAGCCAGTCGTCTAGATAAGGGAAGACGTGAATGTGCTGTCTTCTTAGATGAGCTGCGACTACTGCCAGACACTTGGGAAAGACTCTGGGTGCTGTAGTTACCCCGAATGGGAGGACTCTGAATTGATAATGTTGTCAGTCCACCACGAACCTGAGATATTTTCTGTGACCTGGGTGAATGGGGATATGGAAATAGGCGTCCTTCAAGTCTAGAGTGGATAGAAAGTCGCCTTGCTGAAGCAGTGGGAGCACCTGTTGAAGTGTGACCATGTGGAAGTGGTCTGACTGAATGTAGAGATTTAGCTGCCTGAGGTCTAATATAGGCCTGAGCGCGCCGTCCTTCTTGGGAATTAGGAAATACAGGGAGTATACTCCGGTCCCCTGATTATGAAACGGGACTGCTTCTATAGCATGTTTTTCCAAGAGAGAGCGAACCTCTTGTTTTAAGAGGGTGAGATGTTCTGGTGACATTGTATGTGCTCTTGGAGGAATAGTTGGGGGGAGTGCTTGTAAGCTCCAGGCAGTAACCATACTGGATAATTTGTAGTACCCACTTGTCTGAGGTGATTGAATTCCAGACAGGAATTGTGAAAGACGTCCCCAGACAGGGGTGGAATGATCGGGGGGTATTGGAAGGAACTCGCGGTTTATTTGCGGGGGAAGTGCGTGTGGAATTACCTCTGCTTATTCCCTTATTATTGTTTCCTCTATAACCTCCTCGAAAATAGCCTCTGGAAGAGGGGGATAGGTTGTTACCCTTGTAAGAGGAGGAGGGATTTTCGGTGGACACAGTTTTTGAACCACCCCTGTAAACGGAGCGGCGAAAGGAACCCCTATTAGTAGGCAATTGTAAAGCCCCCATAGACTTTGCGACCTCAGTGTCCTTCTTCATCTTTTCCAGTGAGGTATCGACGGTTGGTCCGAAAAGATGCTCCTTATCAAAAGGCTGGTTAAGTATGGAGGATTGTACCTCCTGCTTAAATCCAGAAACCCTAAGCCAAGCATGTCTGTGCAATAGCACACTAGTATTGATTGCACGAGCTGCTGTGTCTGCTGCAC
Organism: Calotriton arnoldi; assembly: GCA_963921515.1. Classification (NCBI taxonomy): domain Eukaryota; kingdom Metazoa; phylum Chordata; class Amphibia; order Caudata; family Salamandridae; genus Calotriton; species Calotriton arnoldi. The sequence continues at coordinate 692,966 of CAWUFW010006296.1, forward strand.
ATTTAATGGAAGTATTAGTGATGAGTTTACCTTCCTGAATAAGGTCATTAGCTTTTGCTTTGGACTCATCAGGTAAGTGTTGCATGAGTTTCTCCAACTCATCGTAATGAGCCCTATCATAGAGTGCTAGCAGAGCCTGAGCGTTAGCAATACGCCAATGATTTGCAGCTTGTGAAGTCACTCTTTTACCAGAGGCATCAATAAGCTTGGACTCCTTGTCAGGAGGGGGGCCTCACCTGTGGTTTGAGAGTTAGCTCTCTTGCGAGTGTTAGAGACTACAAGAGAGTCTAAGGGCAACTGACCCTTGATGTAAGCAGGATCGGTAGGAGCAGGTTTATATTTTTTGTCTACTCTAGGTGTGAGTATTCTTGCCCTAACAGGGTCTTTAAATACGTAATCTGTGTGTTTTAACATGCCCTTTAGCATTGGTAAAGTGTGAGTAGATCTTTGTGAATGAGTGTCTCAAAAAGGAAATCCTCTTCTAAAGGTTCTTTATGAAGCTCCACCCCGTGGTATTGAGCAGTCCTATTAATGAGCTGAACGTATCCAATGTTGTCATCAGGTGGGGAGGGTCTAGAGGGATACAGGTCAGGGTCGTTGTCTGAATCTGGTTCCCTATGATAATTTTCCCAAGGGTTAGTGTCTTGTGGCGTATCCTGATCCTGAGGCATATCCTGCTCTTCATCCCCATCCCCAACCCCATACTCAACCCCATACTCTTCATCCTGTGGGTCAGGTGAAAGTGGAGGTGGTGGTGGTGAATTTGATGGAGTAATAATCAAAGTAGGATTAGAAGGAGGAGAGGGAGGTGGAATGTAAGGGGGAGAAGGGTTAGTACCCATGTCCTTTTTCTTAAGAGGTATATGATAGTCCTCTGGGAGATCAATGTTCCGTTTTTTTGGGAAGAGTGGCATGGATGTGTCCCGTTTCAGGGTTAATGACAAGGATTTTCTGTTTAGGATCCAAAGGTGGTTCATCGGACCGAGGCTCTTTGGATGGAGTGTCTCGTTCTTTATGTGCTGATTTCGGCACCAAAGGTTTCGGCTCCGAGCCTTTGGGCGTGGAAGGTTTCGGCTCCGAGTCTTTGGACTTAGCAGGTTTTGGCTTTGAGCTTTTCGGTGCCGAAGATTTCGGTTCCGAGCCTTTCGGTGTGGAAGGTTTCGGGTCCGAGCCTTTAGGCGTACAGGATTTCGGCTCCGAACCTTTAGGTGTGGAGGATTTTGGCTCCGAGGTCTTCGGTGTCGAGGGTGCAATCTTCGGTGCCGGTGGTGTGGTAACCGACAGATGCTTAGACTTCTGTTTCGGTGCCGACGGTTTCGGTTCGGCACTAGAATGGGGCAGACTCAAGCCCGAGCCGGACGGCTTCGGTTTATGTTTCGGAGCCGGGCTGGAGGGCGGGGCATCAATACCCCCCGACCTGAGCCCGAGGGCGAAGGGGGTACCTGAGCCTTTGACTTATGTTGACTGGGCACAGGGGGATCTGTACTCATGGTACGCTTACCCAGAGTGACGTGCTGTTCTTCTTCCATGTCGGAGTCGGCTTCGGACACGGAGACCAGTTCTTAGTCTTTGGCTCCTTCAGCTGGATGGTGGATATCAGAATCTTCGCCGGAGATATCCGGAACGGAGCCGCTGTGATGTTGCATCTTGTGGCGTCGAGCCCGTCGATCACGAAGTGTCTTTTTCGATCGGAACAATCGACACGCTTCACAGTCTTTTTCGTCGTGTTCCGGGGAGAAGCAGAGGTTGCAAACTCATGCAAGTCGGTGCGTGGAAACTTAGCATGACACCCGGGACATAGCTTAAATGGAGTCCGTTCCATCGACTGCTAGCACGGTCGGCACGGGTAGGCCCGACGGCCTGCCTCGAGTTTCCCTATCAAAGGGTTTCTCAGTTGAGACGATGCACGTCGAATGGGGAACCGCGATCAATAATACCGTCGAGGGTAGTGGATTGTGCGTCGAAGGGGTCCGAGAAACGATACCGGAGCGCAGCAATACACACCCGATGGCGGAAAAAAACAATCTAAGGATGGAGTCGATGCCCATGCGCACTATCACCGAAAGGAGGAGTCACCTACCTCGTGACTGGAAAGACTTCTTCGAAGAAAAACAAAGTGCAAACATCCGGACCCAACACTAGATGGCGATCTATGCTAAAGCATATGATCTAGAGCTCATATGCCTCGAACATATAGAAACATTTATGATATAAAGGATATTGAAGAAGTCCATGATCAAGATTTCAACGGTGACCTCGATTTGTCTCTCGGCTGGAAACCTTTCCCAGATTTAACTTTACTGCCATAAAACCATTTACGAGTCAGTTTCCCATCTGCCATGTTCACGTGTATCTAAAGAAACATTACTATTCGGGTCTTGTGAAGTTGAAGAGGGTGTGGGTTTGTGTTCCATCTTTAAGTCTTCATCTTCCAGATCGTTTAGAAAAGATTCAAAGTCATGACGGTCAAAGAACTCCTTAGTTTGTCCTTGATATGTTATGATCAAAGTTGCCAGTTCCAAAAGGCCATATTTGATATCTCTTTTCCTTTACCTAAGGTGAAGAGACAAAAATGGTTTCCTCTTGAGATTTGTGGGTGCAGAAAAATCGGCTGTACTGATAATCTGAGCGTCGTCTTAAGTGTAAGGGACATGTTTCCTCGCTTCCATTATGATTTGTCAAGCCTGCTGGTGATGGAGACAACAAGCCAAAATATGACCGGGCTGAGAGGTACAGGTAGAGTTCTTGGAACGTACTTGGTGCATGTTGGTATTCGACTTGTGAGGAGAAGGTAAATTCCATCAGGTTAGGTTGTGTTTCCAAAAAGAGCAGAGCGACAGCTAAAGGTCCTCTGCGTAGGCGAGACCTAAAAACGAATTTCATCAAGGGTTGCTAAAAAATCTGCCACAATCCTCTCACATCTCAGTACCTCTCACTAGCGCACAAGTGCATGTCCAAAACCTCATCAGCTCAATAACTCAAGAGAGCCTTTTCAAAATAAAGGGGGGATGGGAGCACACTGCTTCACCTCCCAACACAGTTCACCACCTTGCATTATAGTAATAGAATTTCATCTGGTTTTGCTAAAAAAAAGCAGTCACAATTCCCTGATAAAAAATCATTTTTATCTCTACTGATAACGGGTAATATCTAGAAACACCTGCGTCTATAGATTCACACCACTAACCTGCACCAACTTTGGTGAAAAACACTACAGCAAATATTCAAGTAAGCATTTACTATGAACTGCACTTACCATAATGCTATCAGGCGAACTATGCTGGGAGGTAAAGCAGTGTACTCCCATACCCCTTCTCTTTCTTATAAAACTGTCTCAGAGTTATAATTAATTGTCCTTGTGGAGTTATAAAACTACCTCAATTTACCACATAAAGTACTGCAGCCTTAATACAATCTTTCTCTTTATCATTGCATTAATAACGCAGTACCTTATAAACACCAATAAAAGTGCATTTACAACTCCACAAAAACACATACTAACAGCTTATACTACTGCACCCTTTCATTGCTTCAGGTCTTTTCATTTATTACTTATGCCACTGCTAGAATATTTTTTGAACAAAAAAAAAAACCATTAACATTTGCAACTTCAATTGCTCAAACATTCACTAATGCCAGACATATTGCACTGCGAATGCTTCTTACTCTTTCTATGTAATTTGCGCTGCCTTGAGTTACTCTTGATTTGGCAAGTGCTTGATAAATCTCACTTAGGTTTTGCGTTACCCGAGGGTGATGCAAAACCTTGATAAATCGGTCCCTTTAGCTTTTAGACGATGGATGCTTGTTTTCATATAGTGAGTGGCTTCCTACAAAAAATCATTCACAAAGGAAGCAGTGGCAAGGCGAAAAAGTAGTCAGCAGCCAACGCCCGGACCAAATGGATTTGCCAATGCTTGTTACAACTCGAACAGGAAGAATCGAATTGAGATGGCGGAGGTAAGCTCCTGTGGCGCTCCGCACATTTCAGTAATATTCTTTTTGGCCCGGCAGGAAGCATAGCATACAGTTTGAAACTTTAGCAATGTATTCAGGACTTAGACCGAAGCACTCACCAACGCCACTTACCGAAGCCTCGTAGATTTGCCACATCGCCCAGTTTTTTAGCCACCAGTTCCTTGAATGTCCTGATAGTTGTGGCTTTAAAGTCCGCCTCGCTGCTGCCCACGTCAATCGGGTGTGGGGGGTCTAAGCCCAACAGAAAGACCTGGAGCACCATCTTTGCTGATCGAAGAAGTGGCTTCTGGACACTTTCTGCTCAGATAACCAGGAAGCGGAGCCTGATCTTACACACACCGCAGGTTCTTTCAGTTTCATTTTTACTCCGAAGCTGCATCCGCCTATGTTCTTAAAGTTAGCCACTTCCTTTCCTGAAGCCCAGTAACAGAGAGGTTGCAAATCCTGCCTAATTAACATTCATTAGGCAGATTGTGACCCTCCTGTGAATGGCGATTTTGCGAACTGACCAAATCACATAGCTCGGTTTGCAAAACCAGAGTTCCTTCCCAAAATGTTTTGTGCCTTACTCATTTCTGTTTTAAACGCCACCTCCTCAACCCCTGATTTGAGCTGGTGGTTGCGGTGGACCCCACCGCACTCATTTTTGGGGACCAGCACTTATTTTTTCTTCATAAAACATTTACCGGAGCAAGAGAGGGGAAAACGCAGAAACGGAAAAAAAGGAGAAAGATAAAGACAGAAAACACGTCACAGAAGGAGAAAGCAGGAACCTGCAATAGAGAGAGAAAGGGGCAGGGAGTGTCTGGTGGCGGATTATAGAGAGCCCTGATGTGGATTACGGGCTAGGCAGACTTCGAATTTGGGGCGCGACATTTAATAGCGCTTACCGCGGGCTTCTAAGCGTCGCTTTGGGCACCGGGCCAGCACTGCACCTTCCTCTCAGCAGAATAAACAAAACATTTCCAAGAAAATGCCCATATTAGAGAAACGAAACTGGAAGCAGTTCTGTGAAAACAAGTGAATCGAGAGAGTAAAATGAAGTGGAAGCTCCTGCATGAAAAACAAGTGAAGCGCTGGACAGCAGAGACGGCAGCGTCAGAGAGGAGCGGGGGCGAGCGAACACGGCAGCGTGCTGAGCTGACCACACGCTCCTGCACCATGGCCCATTGCTTGCGGTTACCCGCACGGGCGCCATGTGTTTTCAATTATCGCGCCCGCGTCTGGGCACGATAATTGGAAACAGATGGCGGCCGTGCGGGTAACCGCACGGAAAAGGCCATTGTGCACGAGCGTGTGGTCAGCTTTTAAAACCACCTACATAAAGTCTCGCGGAGCAACGCATGCGCGCTACTCTAGGCTCGACCTAAGTAAAACCACCTACATAAAGTCTCGCAGAGCAGCGCATGCGCGCTACTCTAGGCTCGACCTAAAAAGAAACAGAATTCTCCCCTTTATTGCGTTTATATAGTGCTTGCTACTGCTCCTCAGGAGCAATAAGCGCTATAAATGCAATTGCTTGCAATACAATTTGCAGTTTTTTGCCTTGTTTTCTTAGAAATTCAAAGGGTATCCATCAGTCAAGATGGGGAGGGGGCAGAGATCCCCTTTTAAGTGCAGATGGTCTCGCTCATCCCAGTGCTGATCGGTAATCATTAGCTCTTCTTTAAAACAAGAGTGAAGGCTCAAAAACATTGTCCTGCACAGTTATAGCTCCCACCATGAAGTCTGCACCATAAAATGTTGTGAATCGCCAGTTACCTACACCCCTTCCTGAGAAAACATTCCAAGGCAGCAGGAGACATTGAACCCATCTGTTTAAAGAAAACAAGTCATCAAAGCTGCTGAGTTAGGAGCATCCAAAGGGGTCCGCCAGTGTCCTTTCCAATGTTGACAAAAGCAGTCAGGAGTAGTCCTCAGTGTCCCCAGCAACTCCTGATGGCTGCGGGTTCTAATCTCCTATAGCATGGATATTGCCGAGGGGCATCAGAGAGCGTATGTACATTTGTATTATAGTTGCAAGCGATAAGAGTACAAACGCAGCGTTTCCCTTTCGTCACTGCTTCTTTATATTTTTTGCCCCCCCCCCCTTCATGTAAGGAGCCCTCCACCCACCCTCCGTTAACAAGCGCACGGGGTACCTAAACAAATGTGTACACTACAGCGTCTACCAGACACCTTTCTTAATGGCCCGTTCGGCATTGTCACAATTACCGACAGCACCGCCCGAGAAGCACACCATTACCAAGCCCCATTTACTGTGTAATGTTATTGATTCTGTCATGTTAATTTGCTGTAGTTATTGCCTTGATGCAGATTCACATGGCTGCAGCTCTGTCGCAGCAGTTTCACGCTACCGTTTTACAAAAGCAGCCTCCAGATATAAGCACCGTATAAATGCTTGTTGATATAGATGGTATCAGAACAGGACAAGACGAGCATTTATAATAGAAAATATGCAAAGTTATATATTACTTTATCATGTGGGAATTTAACAACATGTATAGGCTTGACTTTCAAAGTTCACGGATAATGTGCTGCGATGGACAAGCCACGCTGCCCATCCTCCTCCCATTCCATTTTCCTCTCCCAGCAGCTTATTGTTTCATCCCACAATAGTGCCCCAGCTCCTCACTGACCCCCCCTCCGATTTCTGGCAGTCTGTCACCTTGCTGCCATTTTGGGAGCAGGATAGGTCCCCACAGCAGGCTTTACTCCACCCCCCCCCCCCCATGTGTCTCAACCCGGGCTAATACAGTTTCCAGGAGACAGTCAGACACACACCCACACACCCCCACCCACACCACTTTGAGCTGCTGTGGACTCCGTGGCCAGTGTCTGGCGCCTTATCTCAGCCTTGTCGGACTATTTCACAAGTCTTTAAAAGACCATTTACATCCCAAAGGAACTGGTTAACGAGGATTTGTAATACATTTGGTTAATACCTGCAGCAGTTCATGTTTTACAGAGGCATAAGCTTTTGAAAATTATGCTTCTTTCACGAAGCATGTTCATGTTGTTTATTTACTTTTTGCATGTTTCTGTAGTCCCCAATTTTCAGCCATTCTTTGGTTGAAATATGTGCAGGCACGCCAACCCGTTGTTTCTACCCTTAATGAAAGCACAGTTTAAAGATGAAAGCCTCAAGCGGAAGAAAATGCAAGATATCCTTTAGTGAGAAACCGAGGCGAGGTGATAGGACTGGAGCAGTGCTTTAAATGGGAAAAAATAAGTGAAGGTACTCTTAAAATGAGCTATGAGTGTAGCAAGTGGGTGGGGCGAAGGACAAGACATATAAGACACTTCTACTATGTGGCCGAATACTTATATATTCTTGAGTGCGCACTCACAGAAACAAGCAGCAATGCACACACAAAGCATTCCAAGAATGTCCTTTAAAACACCTCCCTAGTGTCTGGATTCTTTCACTCGAGATAGACAGACAGACAGACAGACACACACAGACAGACACACACAGACAGACAGACAGACACACACACACACACACACCCCCCCCCCCTCAGGTGGGATAAAGGCCATTTTACACTCCTTATCTCTCGTGGCTTTCTTAATTGCTGCTATTGCTGCTGTCAGCGGGATGCCTGGATTCGAGTGTGCGCACAAATGCACACCATGGTGTGAATGTGATTGACAGCATAGGGCCTGAATGGACCCTTCTCTGTCAAACACAGCGTGGTGGTGAACACCGGACATTATGCAGGTGAGCCCTGCTGAATTGTTTAGAGGTGGCTCAGCTTGGGCTAGAGGCGCTTTGGCTGTCGGACAGCCTCGTTCGTGCTCGTGAGCCAAAGCAACAATGAGCCTACCTTTGATGAGTACCGGTACTCTCCTTGGCAGCAGAGAAGTGCCGGTACTCAGAGCGGTGAAAATGAGAAGTGCCGGTACTCAGTACCGGCCCATTTAAAGCACTGGACTGGAGAGAGCGTAGGCCAAGCCTCTCAATGCAAGCCTCTTCCTCCAGCACAAGCAGCCACTTTGTTTTGTGGTTGAAGGCATTTCCGTTGAGTATACCCATTCCCAGCTCCACGTGCATAATTGCACAGTTACGCGCTCAGCGCCCTAATTATACCGTGTTTACATCCGGCCACGATTGCATGGTGGGGCTGCTCATTCGGTGGTTCTGCCACAATCTAATGTAGATCAAGGCAGATTAGCCTGCCACAGGAAAACTCAGACTACCAACAAACTGGGCCTGTGAGAAGACAGAAGGGCCGGGGCCCAGTGTGTCTCACGGGCTTCAGCCAATGGGAGGCGCTTGCCAACTCGTCTTTTACTTTGGCAGAGCTGGCTCAGAGGTCTTGGCACAAATAAACACTTCCTAGAAACCTCATATGAATGAATCTTGAGTACTTCCGCATTCTTTTATGATCAGCGTCACCCTCACTGACTCCAGCTCATCAGCACATGAGGCAGAGAGCTTCACTCCAGAATGAAACACAGGCTTCTATTGGCAGCTCAAGGAACATACCACTCTCATCACAGTGGGGTCGGGGATCTTTGAGAGACCTTTAGTCAAGGCCTTCAAAATGAATGAGTGTGGGGACGCGTGCGCTGCACCTTCTAAGATGGCCGCCTGAGCCCGGAGCTCCGCGCTACGTCGGGAGACCGTCGGGGGTTTCCAGCGGTTCCAGCGCCGCTTTCTGACTTTCAGAGGGAGGCTTTCGCTGCTGAACATCCACTGACCATGTGGGTGTCTTTTGGACCCATCTTCCTTCGTCTGGCCATATAAAACGACCTGCAATACCTTCTCCTGCCTTCCGTCCGCCATTTTGTTTTCACTCCTGACTGGATTTTCCTGTCAGCTATGCTTCAATCATAAGGTACTGTGTTTGCGCATGGACTTATAGGTCCTATATTCTTAATTTTTGAATTCTTGCTCCAGCTACTTTCAAAAAAGCATTTTTTCACACCACGGGTCATTTTATTTTTCCTTTTTTATTTTTCTTATCAAAAGGAGTACTTATTAAATATTTATCTCCTCAACGTTGCTTCTACTGTATTTCTGTATTTCATGGGCAGATCTAAACAGCTATTACATTCGAGCAAAAAGTCTAATACTGGATTGCCTGCGACGCATTCAGCTTCCTTGGCACCCTCTATGAATGACTTGCGTAAACCCTCCTAATATGGCTCACTCTAATTCCTCTAGAGCAGCTTCTTCATCCATTGTGCCTTCAAAAATGAATTCACCCTCTTCTAACAAAAGACTCCAACAAGACCCTCCCTCTCCACCGAAACCTACTTCCCCTGTGTCGTTAGACACTGTTCCTGAGGAAATACGTGCTCTACGCCCATTGATAGAGGAAACCAATTCACGCCTTCAGGTTTTGGACACTAAATGGTCTACGTTCGATTCCAGACTTTCCACGGTTGAACAGCACGTGAGTGATCTTCAAGATACTTCTACAAAAATGTCTTCTTTAGAGAGGGAGGTGGTTCTCTTGAAAAACCTGCTGAAGACCTTGAAAATAGAAATAGGCGCAATAACTTACGCCTGTATGGTCTTCCTGAGAGTATCGAGGGAGATAACCCGGTGATCTTTTTCACCTCCTTTCTTCCGAAGCTCCTGGACCTCCCTGCTTCATCTTCTCTAAATATCCAACGTGCTCATAGGTTGGGCCCTTGCCTTTCTTCCACATCTGCTCCTTCAAGACCTCGTGGCGTGATCCTTCTCTTTTTGCAATTCATGGACCTTTTATTTGCTCTAAATGCGGCCAAACTTAAGAAGCAACTAATATGGTCTGGAGCTAAAGTGTTCATTTCCCAAGATGTCTCAACAGTAACAGCTACACGACGGAAGGAATTTCTAGATCTTAGGCCAGCTTTACGTTCTATTGGAGCTCGATGTGGTTTGTTCCATCCATGCTTATTCAAAGTAACTTTTCAAAATAGTACTTCCACTTTTGAAGACCCTGCAGACCTCCGGAAATTTCTTCATTCACACTCCTCGTCTACCATGGACACAGCTGGTCCTCCCTCCATAACGTGACTTTTATTTGGAAATCTTGCTGATTTTATATGACGCAGTACAACTCGTTTTAACCCTCATTAATCACTTCTTTTGCAGGTTATGTTTTTTGTGATTATATCTGTTATAATTGTTCATGTTGCGTCTTATTTTCACCTTATCACAGATCATGTGGACTCCCTTCATATTCAATTCCATAACCTCACCTTCCTTTTTGATATCCCGACGTGGTTCGTCTCCCCTGTTCTAGGTACGCCATCTTTGTGGTATGTCGCCGGTCCCAATCAGTCTTTGTTTCCCTTTAGGTATGTTTTTCAGTCGTAATTTTTTGTATGACATGTACTGTCTTCTCTTTCTATCTTACTTATTCCTTCTCCTTCTTTCCTTCCCTTTTTCTCCTTTCTTTCTCTTTGTAACCGCATTTGATATGTTACTCTATAATTCTCTTTGTTCACATCTTCTCTTCTTTCTCCAATTTGATGTTGATTGTATGTTTCTTATATTTAACTCGTTTTCTTCCATTCAAGGTTGTTTCATGGAATGTGAAAGGTTTTGTTAACCCTATAAAGAGGCAGAGAATATTATCTCATCTAGCCTCATATAACCCGGACATAGTTCTACTGCAAGAAACTCATTTATCAGAGACAGAGGCTTTGAAGCTTAAAAGGCAGTGGGTGGGTTTAGTCTCGGTGTCTCCTACGACCACTAAGAATGGGGTAATTATTCTGGTTCATAAACGTTTGAATTGTTCTGTTATTTCTAAAGAAATTGATGTAGATGGATATTAGTTAAGCTGCTCATTAACAATATTTCTCTTACAGTTTTCAATATCTATGGTCCAACTCAACCGGATTACTCTTTTTGGCCTACTATCACTAAAAAATGCATTCAACATAAAGATGAATTTTTTATTTTAGGAGGCGACTGCAACCAAGTGATTGACCCTTTCGTTGATCGACAATCCCAGGTCCGTTTCATCCCCATAAGTCTCACAAACAGTTTCAAAGTACAATTTCTCAGACAAACCTTGTGGATGCTTGGAGGCTCTGCAATCCTGACAACACAGAATTTTCTTTTTCTCCCCCCGCATGGCACTCTATCCCGATTAGATTACATCTTTCTTTCTCCTGCTTTAACACAAAACTTTATTTCCTCCTCTATTGAACCCATTGTCATCTCTGACCATGCCCCAATTGTTGCGGATTTTGATTTGCTCCGCTCATAACCTAGATCTTCTAGATGGCGATTCAATAATTCTCTTTTGCAAGATCCACTTTTTTCTTCTTCCTTTATCTCTTTTACGGAGGAATTATTTGCTTTAAATTAGTCTCCTGATACCTCTCCTTCGCTACTCTGGGACTCTTTTAAAGCTACAGCATGGGGTTTCATTATAGACTTTGTTTCCAGGAAAAAGAAAATTTCTTAACCAGCAGAAAGTTTTGATAGCTAATATCAAACGTTTAGAACATACATTTTATGCATCCTCATCAGAATTGGCTTTACAGGAGCTTGTCCGAGCCAAACTTGACTTTAATAAAATATCAATTGATAATGCTTCGTCCATTCTTCTCCGTACGAGCGCTAGATATTATGGCAGGCGGAATAAGGCTGGCAAGCTCCTAGCCAACTATCTTAAATCTCAGAAAGAACACTTTTTGATAGATTCTATTCAATCATCAGATGGGAAACTCCTCCTTAAAGACCAAGAGATCTTAAATGAATTCATGGAATTCTATAAAAATCTATATACCCTAGAGACCTCTTCTCTTCCCTCTTCTATCGATACATATCTTAACCATGTTCCACCTCCATCTCATGTAAACCTGGACTTTGCTCCTTTAGAATCTGATCTAGCCATCATGGAAATTTCTCATTCCTTAAGTCTTCTTAAGAAAAATAAAACTCCAGGCCCAGATGGTTTTACTGTAGAATTTTATTTACATTTTTCAAATCTTTTTCCAAAACTCTTACAGCTATTTCAATACTTTCACACTTCTGGTAAGGCACAGGGTACTTTTTTAGAAGCTTCAATCTGCTTAATCCATAAAGACGGTAGGGACCCCAAACATTGTAAAAACTATCGTCCTATTTCCTTAGTGAATATGGACTACAAAATTTTCGCCAAATTGCTTGCGCTCCGCCTCGAACCTCTTCTACCGAAACAAATTGGCTTAGAGCAGTGTGGTTTTGTTAAAGGCAGGTTAACATCGGACAATTCTCGTTTATTATTTAATGTTTTGAATAAGGCCTCATCTCTTCCATGTCCTCTAGCCGCAGTCTCCATCGATGCAGAGAAGGCTTTTAATAGAGTGAACTGGCCCTTTTTATTTAAAGTTCTTCAATGGCATGGTTTCGGTCCTAACTTCATCTCTCTGGTTTCTCTATTATACTCCGCTTCTAAAGCTTCTGTTGTAGTTAATGGTCTTGTCTCTCAATTCTTTAATTTACAACGTGGTGTGCGTCAAGGTTGCCCTCTCTCGCCCCTCCTTTTTAGGTCTTGCCTAGCGTTGCTGCGCACATGCGCAGTTCGCTCGGCGAGATTTATGGTGAAGGAGGACTTTGAGAAGAGGGCTTGAAGCCCCGCCCCTCATTTTCATTGGAAGGCGTCATCGTTTATGGTAAACGGTGGCCTTCCATTGAAAATGAGGCTTCTTTCTTACCGCCCTTTTGCCTTTTGGTCCGGCCCATCCGGACTGGCTCGTCTGCTTTGCTGCTGTTGCAAAGCAATTTCTTATCTTTAGGAGGCGTGTTAGATAAACAAGCCGTGAGAGCCAGTCCGGATGGGCCGTCTCAAAAGGAGACAGGGCGTCGCGTGTTTATTTTTGCCTTGCGCTTTAAAGTGAAAGCGCGATGCAAAACTAAACAGCGGCTGCCTGGCGAGCGCTTGTTGTTTCTATCCCTCTCTTTTGGGTTCTCCTCCTGCCCCACTTCCTAACCTTTCTCTGTGCTTTCTCCCAGTCTGCATGCCTTTCAGTATCAGCCATGCTCCTCTTCTGCCCTTTCCAGTCCGTCTTCTGGTCTTTCTTTTCCCTGTCTGGTGGTCCTTTTCCCTGCCTGTCTCCTTGCCGCTATCCTGTCTTTGTCTGGCTGTGGACTGTGCCTGCTGTCTGTTGTCTCTTTGTACGACACACTGCCTGCTGCTTCACCTATCCCCCTGTCTACTGTTATGCATCTGCCTGCCACTATCCATCTGTCGCCTTTCCTGTCACTGCCTCTCTCCGTGCGCTCTTCTGCTCTTCCTGTCTATGGTCTCCTTTTCACGTCATTTGTCTCCCTCTCTGCTTCTGTCGCTCTCCTATTGTTTCTTTTCATGGCTGTTGATTGCCTGGAATGGATTTCTCCTTAACTCGCTCTATTCATGATGCTAGTATTCCCATACCTCATTTGACTGTATCTCCCTATCTTTCACTACTCGCGCTGTCGGCCCAATTCCTTTCTTTCGATCGCTGTCCTTCCCTCATCCCAACCCTGTCTTCTCGTGTGGCTGTCGGTGATCTGATGCCTGCCTCTCTGCTCCACTGTCTTATCCTCTGGCTGCCTATAGTGGATGTCTCTCCTCTACCCGCACCCCCTCCCTCACCAGTTAGTCCACCAGGCCTGCTGTTGGTATGCTGTGCTCTTCTCTCTCCCAGGGCTCCATGGGATTAGCTGCCTGACACCCCCTCCCTTATGCGGCTCTCCCCCTGTATTAACATAGTTTTCTCCCCTTGCACTGTGCCTCCTTTCCCTACCCAGATCTCATAATTTACTTTTATCATTCGATCCCCTTCTCGCACCCTTTCACCGTCTTCCTCTCCCACGGTCTCCCTATTAACATCCATTTCTACCTCGCCTCCATTAATGTGTGCCGCTCTTCTCACCACTCTGCTCGATCCACCTATTCCCCGGTCTCAACCACTCCCTCGGGTCAAAGCGCACCCTCTAGTGTTCCTTCCCTCGTCCTCTCCTCTGCTGAACCTCAAGTCTCCAGAGGGAACCGAGTCCTCTCCTTCATTCTCGCCCCTCGTCTCGGCCTCCCTCTCTTTGATGTTACTGTCCCTCTTATGTTGCCGTCCCGACACGCTCGTAGAGTAAGGTACACTGCTGACACGACGCTGCTGACACCACTGCTGACGCGCCGCTGCTCACAACCCGCTGCCGACACACAGCTGCCGACACACAGCTGACAACCCACTGCTGTGCACGCCACTGCTGTGCACGCCACTGCTGTGCACGCCACTGCTGTGCACGCCACTGCTGTGCACGCCACTGCTGTGCGCCTCACTGCCGACACGCCACTGCTGTGCACTTCATTTATTTTGAAAGAGTTAGCTTGAAAAACGTTTCCAGAGAGCCTAGTTAGCAATGGGCAAAGATTGGAATCAGCATGTTGAAGGTTTTTTTTTTTTACCTTTCATGAATAAGTTGTTAATAAAATAATGAATCAGGAGGGCCTGTGGATTTAAACAAATCTATGGCTACAGTTTTCTCCGCATAGTTATGAATTCACTGCATGTACCACATAATTTGCTAATTTAACAAAAAACGTTGTTGGATGAAAAGAAGACTTCCAGAGAATTTGCTCCAAAATTTCGATAACCTTGCTGCGTGATTTAATTCTGCACATCGCATAATCCTAGTAGCTCGGACAATGGTAAAGGTCTGCAGTAAAAAATACATTTGACCCAATAATTAACACTTAATACTGACAAGTGCACTAAACAAACACCATAAATTCACACATTTATTACTATATAAAAAGTGACACTGTTTACTGCCTCACAAGTGACATCTTACTATGATTTTGCACAGAAAAACCTTATTTTGTCAGGAGGTAAACCTAATTTTGTCAGGAGGTCTCTTCAATATGAATTTATCTTACCGCACAAATCTATCCCCTTATATCCTAGTTTAGCCTAAATTACTTTTTATGACCAATGCACTATAGCACAGACTGCGCATGTTGGTGCATGCCATGTAATATGCTTATTATTACGATTGCTGGGGTGGCCTCGAGCCACCTCTATTGAGGCTCTCTCCACTCTCAAGGGTAATAAATAGCACGTTACACTCTGCACATCCGCATATATATATTATACGAAGAGTAGTTTCAAACCCCTTATTTCACTGAGGTGACGTAAGGACACTAGTACAAATGCAATGCAATAGATTTCGCAATTACAACAAAGTGAGCTATTTCCATTTTGCATTACACCATTTAATTAATGCTTCAGTAGGGGAAAAAAAAAAAAAAACATTTACAATGCCAATAGCTCAAAACAATGTCATTGCGAGACCTATTGCATTGTAAATGCTTGTTATTTTAGCTCTCGAACCATTTCTATCTCGTATCCGTCAGAATACTACTATCTCTGGTTTTGTTTATGGTGATCAACAGTTGAAATTATCAGTTTATGCAGACGATATCTTACTCTGTATTTCCCATCCCAAAACTTCTATCCCTCCTCTTATGCAAGAAATTTCAGACTTCTCCCTTGGTTCCGGATATAAAATTAACTCTGACAAAACAGAAATCCAACCCATTACCAAATTCTGTTTTAAACAACATTTTGATGCTACTGGGTTCCGTTGGAACAGTTCTAAAATTAAATACTTAGGCATTTGGTTTAATAACTCTATATTAGACTCTGTTAAAATCAATATGAAGGAAGTGTTTGATCGTATCTCTAAACTTATCTCCTCTTGGAATCCTCTTTTTCTTTCTTGGTGGGGGCGTCTTGATTCCATTAAAATGATGATTACTCCTATTTTACTATATATTCTTTCTATGATTCCTATTCACATCCCAAACATTTATTTTAAAAAACTTGATTCCCTTCTTTCAAAATTTTTGTGGAACAATAAGAAACCTAGAATTTCTCTCTCACAACTTCGTAACCTAAATCTGTGGGTGGAGTGAATTTTCCCGATTTTCAATTATATCATAAGGCCTTCTGTCTTCAGCTAGCTTCTAAATGGCTTCTTACTGAAGTCTCCCCCTTTACTCCTCTGTGGGTCACAATTGAACATTCCTTACTTGCACCTTTTTCTGTTAAAGAAGTTCTCGCCTTCACAACAAAGGTCAATACCACATCTCTTCCTCTGTTTAAACATACCTGTTCTTTGTTAAAACCTCATTGTCAATTGGAAATTTCTTCTAGGGAAGCTTTTCTTCAATCCCCGCTTTGGTACAATCGTCTTATTACTATTAATAATAGACCTCTTTTTGGAAATCCTGGAGACTTAAAGGTATCATCTGGGTTAGGGATATGTTTATTGGTTTGTCCCCATGTTCTTTTCCCCAATTTCGGAACACCTTCAATTGCCCACGCTCGTTCTGGCACAAAGTTTCATCTCTTATGGAAATCATCCTTGATGTGTTTTACTCTCTTCCCTCTATTGAATCTACTTCTATAGTAGATCCACTTCTCAGAGTCTTAACTGCGATTCCTAAGGCCTCCTTGATTTATAAACATCTTCTTACTCCTGATGTTACTCGAGCTAAATCTAAGATAGAGACTGCCTGGGAGGCGGATCTGGATTGTGACTGGAGCATAGACTTTTGGAACAAACTATGGGCTAGGTCTCTAAAGATCTCTAGCTCTGCTTCCACTACTAAGTCCCTGTTCTTCCTCTACCATAGACTATACTATACACCCTCATCTATAGCTAAGTTTACACATACTAACGATAAGGCTTGTTGGTCCTGTTTCTCCCCAATGGCTGATTTGATGCACTTACTATTTTCTTGTCCTGCTGTCTCTTCCTTTTGGACAAATGTTTGGAAACACATCTCAGCTATTTTTAACCTACATACTCCTCTATCAAATATTATTCTTTTTACAGGTAGTTTATCGGACTCTTTGGGGTTGTCTCTACATAATAAGGGTTTATTTGACTTGATGTTGGCTTTAGCTTTCCAGCAAATCACACTTAATTGGAAATGTTCATCTAATCTTTCAATGAAGTCCTGGTGGAATAATGTTTGCCATTACCATATATTGGATACTGCATTTGCTTCCTCTGTTAAACCATATGTAAATAGAGATTTATTCTGGTCTTCATTAACCAATTATTTAAATAATATTTCAATGCCTACAGTACGTAATCGTTCTGAAAATTTTCAACCTCCATAAATTATTATTATCGTCTCTGCCTTCTCCTATATATCATTTTTCCCTTGTTTCCTTTCACTTTTGTTTTGCATCTTTGATATTTTAAATTTTTGCTTCTTCTGTAATTAATCTACAATCTGCTTTTCTCACTCTTCAATTATAGATATACTATTCTTCCCACCCTTTTTTTTTTTCCTTTCTCTCTTCTTCCTCCCCCCCTCCTTTTTTCTTCTCCCTGTGTTACTGATAAAATGAAAACAGCTTTCTACTTTGTTTACTGCCTATTTCTCTACTTCAATTATATTACAGGTATATTGCTTTTCATGGCCTGTCTTTTATGTAACAGTTGTCATTTAATAAAGCTTTTTAAACAAAAAAAAAAATGAATGAATGTGTTCTTGTGTAATGTAACTGGTGCTCATGTAAAATGCTTCAATACCTGTGGGTCGAGTTCCCACTATATAAAAATGCGAAAGAAAAAAAAATAAATCGCCACATTCTACCTCCCATAGCCCGCGTCCAGTCCTTTCCAAGGAACTCACCCTTAAAGTAGATCAGGCATTAGGTTTGATGATTTCCAATGAGGGGCATATTGGCAACATTCTGCGATCATCAATTTTTTTTTTCTCCAGGTTTCAGAATTACTTCTTCTCATTGTACATTATTTTCCAGAAGAGAGTGCGAGTGTCGACGTTTCGCTCTCTATGCATTTGTCCATGAGACCATCTTCAGGACTACCATAAATATAACAAATGACCCCTGAACGAGGTTTCCAAAGATTCAAGAATTACAATTGACACACATATGTCAAATCAATCGTTGTTCTGTAACTTTTGTTTAAGGTGAATAATCATCAAGAGATACAGGTAAATGATATAGGTAAATGAACTGGTGCTTTATTGGACGGTGTAAATAAATTTCCAGTCCTCAGCCACTTCTCAGTTGAAAGAGTTTATTCTGTTAGATTTTGTAGCGCAGCCAAAGTTCAGCAGTTGGATTAATAGGACAAATGCATAGAGACCGAAACGTCAACACTCACACTCTCTTCTGGAAAATAATGTACAATGAGAAGAAGTGTTTACAATAGTGGCATTGAAGGATCATACAATTGTATCTATTTTCCTCGTGTTACATTGTTTATATAACTGTGTAGTACCCTTGATAAATTTCAAAAGATAAAATTTGTTTTCTATATATACCCGTGTTTTGAATATTCATTGTTCCGTGATTGATTCATTGGTCCTTATGTTTTTACAAGGAACAAAAATTATTTTTTTTTTAGATAAAAGATGTTTGAATAACATTTCTGTGGCAAGTTTATCAACAATTCTTGCAGCTAAAAAATATTTATCAAAAGCAATAGAACAGAGTATTTCAAACAAATCCCTTGAAGGCGTTGTTTACCCGTTTATTTGAATTGCCCAAGCCCTCAAGGGTAGATTGGGTTTCCCATTATATTGAATTATTACAAATGAGGCAGATGAAAATTGCAATGTAAGAGGGGACCTTAAAAGGCCTAATTGTCAAAATATTTCAAAGTAGATACTTTTCACAAAGGGCCAGTATTTTCATTGCATCTGTAAGAATTCCTATGTGCATATTTCTTTACTTTGTGAACAAAATGTAATAAATAGCTATTAATTCAACAACGTCATCATTTTAGTAAACCAAATCAAATGGATGAGCCAAGAAAATTATTGAATAGCCCTGTTTCTTTGTGGCATGTTAAAGCATAGTAACAGCAGGTATTTCCTAAACAAACAAGGAAATCCAATATGCCAAAGTAAATACAGAAATAAAATGTTAGCTCTCAATTAGAACACAAAAAAAAGATGAACGGAATGCTGAACATTGTCAAACACTCAGCCCCAGTACAGCTCACCATGCCATTCCAGTTGGGACCCAGCCATATGCGCATCAGTCTTGACCCTGCTCCCTATGGGAACAGTCCAGCCAGAACTGCCAGGCATCCTGGGATCGGTTTAGTGGTTACACCCCTTCTCGGGCAGACTAGCCCGAAACTGGTCCTAGGATGTTAGTTTCCGGTCCAGGGAGGACCTGGCCTGGCAGTTCGGGCTGGACTGTTCACAGGGGGAGCAGGGCCAAGACTGATTTGCATATGGCTGGGTCCAAACTGGGGAGGCGTGGTGAGCAACAAAAACTATGGATTGAGGCCCAGATCTTTGTACTGGGTGTGAGTGCTTGACATTGTTCAACATTAACTGATACGTAACACACCCTCAAGCGCCTTGAGACCCTCACGGGTGAGTAGTGCGCTTCACCAACCTAGATTGATTGATTGACTACCTAAACTTTGCTAGTGTCCCTGCATGCAGCCCGTAATCCTGGTGCTAGTCATGCATACATGTTACTAGGTAAAGCTCTTCAGTGGCCTCAGGACCAGGCCCAACTTCAGAAATACCCCCAAAATATAAATCACATGATGTATGCATTTTTCTAATATACATTACAGGAAACCTCCTCCTCTTCACTTCTATCTTAATAAAGCGGCAGAATAGTAAACAGGAAAATAAAAGTGTGCCATTAAGGGGAGGACATGTATTAACTCCATAATAACCAGAGCTGCTGACCACAGAACTGGGGAACCAGGTTCGAGCCCCTGCCTTGGCTCAACATCTTATGATTCTGGGCAAATAACGTGTATACCCATGCCTAAAACTGTGCAACATAATCTGGTTCTCATGTAAAGCACTGTAATCCCCTGGACCAAGTTTACACTATATAAAACTGTAAAAAGGTAAATAAATATAAATTTCAAAAATAAAGATGGATGAGTTTATTTGTAGGAGACAGATTCAAATGCCAGCAAGGTTCACATGTTCTTCCAACAGCAAGAACGCAAACACAGCCGAGTTGGCAATTAAAAAATATTATTTTAAAAGCCACATTTTATGTCCTGTGTAGTATGAATCATCAAACCCAGGTTACCACAAAGACTTATGTATGAAGATTCCTGTGGTGCAAACAAAATTACAAAGCAACTGAGAGCTGTAGAAGTATTTAAAGGGATTTACTGAGAGTTATTGATTGGTAGGAATCCAACATCCTGTAAGATGTCAAGAAATTCACACCACAATGGGGACAGCAATTTACAAGCAAATGAAGCAATCCTTTGCCAAAAGCAGTTTTGATAAACTGATGAGGAGGTAATTAAGTGTTTATTACCACAGATCTATAAAGCAAGATACAAAAAAATATATATATGTAATTCAGATTAGTTGTACAACCTGAAAGTTCGAATTAATATAACTACCTGAAAACAACGGTTGGAACTTATAATGTGCACTTTAAAATGTAACAGTTTGAGGCAGTAGGGAGAGGTCAATAATTAAGGGATTTGGAGTCCCAGTGAGAAACTCTGGGAATGAAATCAGAAATGCAGAGGCTTAAGATGGTGAATTAGTTAAAACAGCCAGTTTAACGACTCAGAGGTAAGCTTCTATGGCCACGATCTCGGTGTACCCTTCATGACTCATGTTCGAATTCAAGAAGAAAAAGACTCCTCCTTCCATCATTCTGAGATCTAAACATTGGGTATCAGTCGGCTGAGTGAAATATGTGCAGTGTTCTCAAGAAAGCAAAAGTATGGTAATAAGTACTGCATATATAGATTAGGATTCCCAAAAAGCAAATATTGTAAAGCAAGCACTGGTAAAGCCAGTCATCAGCCTAGTGTTGGCTGCCAGCATTGAAGCTATGTCAATGTTTGTTTTGCCATGGATTTTATACAAGATCATTGTGAGTACTTCCGGGTATAGAGGTTATCCGAAACGCGTCGGCAGTATCTATGTGGGGAGAGGTTTTGAGTGTGCTGCCTCTTTGATGTTTGGCTTACCCCCAGTGAGTGCATCCCAACGAAGTGGCAACCTTCATTTTCCTGAAATAGTGGCCAGCCCAGGTCACGGGATAGCACCGCTGCGATATCCAAGCGGGTCCGCGGCATTTGCACTGGCATGGCGGTGCGGAGCTGGGGGAGCCTTCGCTATACTGGCGCCGCTTTGGAACTTTGGTTGTCCCACGATAAAACTTGAGAAAATTGCGAGGCAACGCCCACTTGGGAGTAAAGACTACCAGTCCCAGCATGCAAGTATCAACTCACCTGACTTGCATTTGAGACTTTTAGAAATAAAAGAGGGGATGTTCTGCTAGCCTGTTGTTTGCCTCTCCCTTTTTTCTACAAACTGCCCAGAGGAAGGAGGTTATCCGAAACGCGTTGGCAGTATCTATGTGGGGAGAGGTTTTGAGTGTGCTGCCTCTTTGATGTTTGGCTTACCCCCAGTGAGTGCATCCCAACGAAGTGGTATATGTATATGTATATATATATATATATTTTTTTTTAATGTTTTTATTTATATTTTTGGCAAACAAAAGAAAACAAACCATAACAAAGTCGGTTACAGTCATGCAGTAACGTACATTACTAAGCCATACATCATACAATACAGTATTATAGCCACGACGGGCCTCCTGAGAAATCAACTTAAAAATGTCCCGGATAAAGAGTTAAAAGAATTTAAAAATATAGATATAAGGGCAACACATTTTGTCCAAATGGGTGCCAATGAGATCCAGATGTTAGAAGCTGCGCTCCCAACCCCTGGGTGCTCCTAAATAAAGGAAAGTAAGTATTCCTGCAATTGAGCTGCAGCCGCCGCTGCCAAGAACAACTCCCAGATAGGGTGGCGAGCAGCAGAGCGCCATCTGGAGAGTGTTAGGGAACACGGGGGGTCGAATTGCAGAGACCCGTCTGTGAGGGGAGACCGAGAGAGAACGAGACAGCGGGCAGAAAGAGAGTGGAGATAGGCTGAAAATCAGGGAGGGGTGGGGGGGGGGTTAGGAGTGAGGTTGAAAATTACGTGAGAGAGGTGTGAACCCCTGAAGCGGAAAAACAAAAGGGGCTAGGGTTGCAGGGTGTTCTGGGGATATCCGGGGATGAGAGGTCCCTAGGGCGTAAAGTTGAAACTGCATAGCTGTGTGTGTGCAGGAGGGGGTTGAAGGGGAGAGAGAAGTATGGAGTAAGAGGGGGGGCGTCAGATCTATGGGATAGTGGAGAAGGGAGCGTGAGAAACGGAGGAGAGACCCATGAGGATAAGGGGTGAGAAGCATTGCTGGTGATAAGTTATAGGAAACACAGGCGGGGGGAGGGAAGTGAACTGCAGGGCCCGAGAGTGCAAGAGGGGCACATCACATGAGTGTGAGAAACAAAGGAAAGCTAGAGACAAGCCTGTGTGTGTGAGAGGGGCGGGGTGTAGTGACGAGGTTACAGAAGCAGTGGGAGGGAAAAACAAGAGAAGCAGAAGCGAGAACGTGAAGCAGATTGGAGAGAAACAGATGACACAATAAGACGGGTGAGAGACCGGAGAGAAAAATGTTTAACTACCTCGTGTGCGAAGCGGAGTAAAATTGCACTTCTCTAGGTTACGTATAAATAACAAGCATTGGCATAGCCAACAGGTCTCGCCTTTGGGACCTTATAAGTGTTTAGCTATGCAACGGTTGATCCAAGGATATTGTGCTGCATAACTAAATACTTATAAGGTCCCAAAAGCGAGACCTATTGGCTATGCCAATTTGCCCCCCTCCCCTTGACCCGAGGTGGATGTCACATCTGGCCGCGGGGGGGTGTGGCAGGGGTATTTTGGTGGGCTCGCCACCTGAATCTTCCCCTTTCAGTGGCCAGCAGCAGAGGAATTTGCCACCCACAATAAACAGAAGAAGAGTATGCATGTTAGTCATGTCAGATGACAGAAGGGCTACGGATGGAAGCGCACAGAGCGCTTTAGTCAGAAGAAATAAGACTCAGCAAAACATCCAGGGTGGCCCTACAGAAAGGTCACATTTCTAACAACATTTAGTGCAACAATACATTTTGGGGAGATGTGGCCTAACAGCCAGAGTTTCGACTTTAAGGCCAGCATGGCCTAAATATTATGTGAATCTCTGTAAATCGTTTGTAGAATGGCGTAATCTGGTTTTCATGTAAAGCGCTCTAACGCTTTTGGGCAAAGTTCGCGCTATATAAAAAATTCAACAAAAAAACACCTTAAAATATAAACCAGGCGTTTCTGAAATCGGTGTCTTACTTTACAACTGAGACATTTTACACTGCTCTCTTGTTTTGGTTGCATTCTTTTCACGGCAGTTTGAGGAAGGGTGTGCATCCTTTGCGGGGAGCGCGGGGCGGGTTGACAGTAAAGGAGGAAGGCTGGCAGAAAAGAGTCTGCAGAGAGAGGCGCGGCTTTTCGAAATTGGGCTGAGTGACCCAACAGCCAATAGCGTTAATGAGAGAATAGACTAGCGGGGCAATCATCTTCCCACTACCAGGGTAAAGCCCTCATTCTGCAGCAGAAGGGATCACTATGCCACGGCTTGACGTCTCCCAAAGCTACAATCCCACAGCTCGTTCTGCAAGCGCGCGCCCGTGCCTGTCCACTCACCGCCGAGCCCTGCCGAGAGCGCGAGCTTCATCAACTTTACTATCTGCGGGCGGTAGCGCGCGCTTCACCGTTCTTTCAATCTACTGTCAGGTATCTTTGAATCCGATTCGCCGACTCTGGAGAGGTGTATTATGGATCTGAAAGGGGGTCTCATTTCGAGTGTGCTGCTCCTGGGCTGCCTGAGCGCGAACTCCAGGGCTTACAACATAGATGTAACTCACCCCAAAGTCTTCAGGGGACAGAACGGCACGTTGTTCGGATATTCTGTCCTGTTGCATAGCTATGCGGATAACATTTGGTAAGTTGAAGAACCACCTAAATTTAAACTGCAACCACGTAAAACATTGTTATGCTAGATCACCAGGTGTCCCCAAACCGAAAACAAAGCAATACTATAACTGTCCCGAATAAAACACGCACATTTTTTTGTTAACGAGTACACAATTGTGTCCATTTTGGCCGCCTTTTAGGTCTGACGTGTAATGGCCCTTGGAGTGAAAAGGAGGGAGCTGCTGATCAAGAGGAGCATTCATGAATATACACAAGCCTAATTATTAACAAGCATTGGCCGCGCGGCCGTGAAACTGACACGGCCGTGAAAGTAATCGTGAGCGTCCAGATGGCGAGGGAAGCCATATGGCGCCTGATCGCGCGTGCACGCTCGCGTGAACGCAAGCTGATCGCCAGCAAAAGCCACTGCTGCTTGCACTTCCAAAACCCGCTTACTAAAACTCTCGCCAGAGCAGCGCATGCGCTGGCTCAGGTGAGACCTAAAATGACATTCGCACAACTCCTGCTGTAAAGTGAACCCAATATCTGCTTGACTTGTGCGTCCTGCCCTTGCTCGGCTGATGTGCACGGTTTATATCAGGCACCATTCGAGAGGCCAGCCCAGAAGTTAAAGGAAGGGCCCAGCTCCGCAACGGTTCGGCGATTACACCTGGGCTGGGTGACCTGAAGCATAGCCCCGAGCTCGGTGCTTTGGTGACCCTGTGCAGCTGGCGCTTCACTTGGAGGGGGTACAAAACATAACATCCAAGGCCGCAGCATTTCCGCAAATAACCCTTCAACCCAGCAACGGGATTTACCCTTTTACATTGGCAGTTTTACAAATTACATGTTACCATTCCTTAGTGATCCGTGGTGCTAAAAAGAAAATATTTTCCAGTGTGCGACTCGTTAGTAAACTACGATATCATTAGGTCTCGCCTAGCGATGCAGCGCATGCGCTGCTCGCCTTGGCGAGATCTATTGTTGTGGGTTTTGCGTCCGAAGGGGGACAGGAGATGTGCACGTGTAGGGACAGAAGATGTGCACGTGCACGGCGTCTCTTCTCTGGCGATCTCAGCTGCTCGTCTCAGACGATTTCAGCTGCTGCTTGTTTGCTTTTCATGTTTGCTTTCCTGCGTGTGTTTTTTCAGCAGCATGGCTCGACCATAAATTCATATGAGCGCCTTTTCTGCCATCTAGTGTCTCGGTGAAGAATTGTCATTGTAAAATTAAAAAATAAATTCTTCAACATTGCACTGGCGATGACTACCGGAACCAATACCTTATCTTAACTTCACTGTAGGCCCTATTTACTGGCCATTCATAATGAGGACCTAGGGGCCGATTCCGATCTCGGCCGGTAGGGCTCCGAATCGGATTCGGCTTTACCGGATCCGATTCGGAGCCCTATTTCCCGACCGAATCGTACGTGCGTCCGGGCGAGCTAGTACGATGCGTGCGCTCGCGAAATCTCCGACCGACTCGTACGCAGGAACCGACCGCTCCGACCGACTCGCACGGGGACGACTTCGCACCAGCGCTATGGAGACGTTCCCCGGCCGGGTAAGTACGATGCGCATCGCGACCGCTCCGACCGACTCGCGCAGTCCGGCTCCAAGGAGCTGTCGGAGCCGCACTTTGGGGGTCCGTGTCGGACCCCCCTGGAAGCGTAGGCACGCGAGTCGCACACAGGGGGGACCCATGGGTCCCCCCTACACGTGCATGTACGGCGCGACCCGCATCGACGCGAACACGCTGTAGGGGCGCCCTTGTTCGCGTCGTGCCTATTGAGTCAATGGGAGCCCGTGTACGCGTCGTACGACTGGCTCCCATTGACTTCATGGGAGTCCGACCGAATCGAGTCCGATAGCATACGTGCGCATCGTACTCGTTCGGTCGGACTGCTAGAGTCCGATTCGGTCGGAAATCTCTCCGGGACCGGCTCGGTCGGAGAGATTTCCGGCCCGAATCGGAATCGGCCCCCTAGTATCCAAATGTTTTCATCAACAGTGCATCGTCTTGGTCTAATGTTCGTCTGTGACATCTTTTATTTTCACTCGACATTTTAGGTATTACAAAGATGTCAACTAGGGATACTTTTCAGTAGTTTTTATGTAAGCAGCCAGCTTGTACATTAATTTGGGAGTTTGTTTACCTTGCATAAATAGGGGTCAGAGCTGGAAACAGAAACAAGCATTTGCAATGCAATTGCTGTTGCGTTTGCGAGATTTTGAGCTATTGGCATTGTAAATGGCAATGCTTTTTATTTATGTGTTTAAAAAAGCTGCAATAATAAAAGGCAGTGTCATTTATAATGCCAATAGCTCAAAATCTCGCAAATGCGAGACCTATTGCATTGCAAATGCTTGTTTTTCTTGTGCAGCAGAAGTCTAGTGCCTTGGTATACATCGCATGTGACAAAAAACAATGAAATGCAGGAAAAAAATGAAATGGGTGATCACGGCCATTCAAAAGTTGGGATCTGGGGTGCACCCAGACGCATATGTGAAGTCTTGGCGCCCTGCTGGGCGTACAGTGTGATACCATGCAGTTGGCACCCGCAGCAGTGTAATGACTCGGGATGGTCCCCACGTTTTTGATGCGCCTCCAGGGTGAAGTGGCAGTGGTGCCTCAGAGCAGCAGTCATTCACCACACGTGCACCACATTTCTTGCTGAGGTTACCACAGCTGACAGCAAAGCTGTCGGAGACAGGATGGAGCTCACAAGAGCCGGCTCCACACGCAGCTGTCGGCGGCCGGGTTGATGGATGGATGCCAGAGCCCCCACCGGGCACACTCTCTGAATTATAGCCTGGTGGCTGCTTCCAAAGCAGCGCTTGCACAACCCAAGCAGACGCAGCCCCGGGCGCCGCTTTACACTACAGTCACGTCAGGGTGCTCGCATTAACGTAATAGTGAAACATGGCACCTCTGTACTAGGACTGGGACCCCCAGTCTGCGAGAGCACCTCTCGGTGTCCCACATCAGTTAGCAGGGAAGCGTGGGGTGCGAGGCGCAGCTCTGCTACACCACCTCATCCTAAACTAAAGCACACATATCGTGGAGGGTACCATCCACGCTCTGCACATGCACCTCGGTTCTAGCCTGCTGGAGCACCGCTGCAGCGCCGGACCCTGGCACCCGACAACCCGCTCGGCCAGTGCAGCTCTGTCTGGAGCACCGCTGTGGAGCCGGACCTACACACCTGACAATCCGCTCCGCCAGTGCGCCTCTGTCTGGAGCACCGCTGTGGAGTCGGACTCACGCACCCGACAATCCGCTTTGCCTGGAGCACCGCTGTGGAGACGGACCCATGCACCCGAAAATCTGCTCTGCCTGGAGCACCGCTGTGGAGACGGACCCATGCACCCGACAATCCGCTCCACTGGAATCCATGATAGAAAAATAAACACGTGGCTGCCTTTGGCAAAGCGTAAAGCCTAATGAGCGCGTGGGGGAAGCCACGCAGTTAAGCAATGCACACGTTGGAAAGACGCCCAAAAATGCGGGAGTCCTACCAAAACAAGCCTGTTAACACAGGAAGAGCGTTCTCAGAGCGCCCAATGACCGAGCCGGACTGGCGCGTGCAAGGCAGCGTGACGAAGCTTCTGATGAGAAACTTCGTCACGACAGCCGTAATGCAGGCGAGCCAGTCCAGGTGGGCTGGCACAAAAAGCCAAAGGGAGGCAACACAGATAGCTCGTTTCCAATGGCTGGCCACCGTTTAGCATAAACGGTGACGCCAGCCAATGGAAATGAGGGGCGGGGCTTAAAGCCCTTTTCTAAAAGTATACATCTGCAATAAATCTCGCCAAGCGAGCTACGCATGTGCGCAGCAACGCTAGGCGAGACCTAAAAATTAAGGAGGTCGCATGGGCCCCCCCTACTAACGTTTATAAAACCTCAGGGACCACCACCTCCCCAGGGTATTAATAATAAATTATGTGGGGGCCACACAGACCGCCCCACCCCCCACAGCTCCGGTGACTGTCACCTCCCCAGGACTATATACAAACAAATGGGGTGCGTCGCAGACCCGCCCCCCCCTCCCCCCCAGCCACCACCACCTTCCCGGGGCTACAAATACAGAAATGGGGGGGGGGCTCTCGGACCTCCCTGTGCCCCAGGGACCGCCACCTCCCCGGGGCATAACTTTAAAAAGAGAGAGGGGGGACCGCGTGGCCCCCCTCCTGGGCCATATACAGCCCTGTGAACACCACCTCGCCGGGGCAGGGCTAGGATTACATTGTCGTCTTATGTATTTGATGGGGAAGAGAGGGGCAGCAATCAGGAGGACAAATAGTTGGTTTCCATTAAGCACTTCATTTACGATCTCTGGGGTGATGGACAAGTAGAAATGACGCGGAGGGCCAAATAGCTGCTCTTATGGCTAATTTTGTGCCTAGAAAGCATCCTCAAAGTGATTAGCAAGTGCTGCCTCAGCATCTGTAGAAAGGATCCGCTTATTTGTTTAGAGACAACAGCTTAAAGCAATCAGTTTCTCATCACAGAAGTTAAACTATCTAGACACAAATTGCTTTTCGATCTCTTAAAATTGTTCTGGGAGGATGAAACTAGAGCTGCTGTTATTGTAGTTTTAACAAATTGTCACATTGTTCTTCAGCTCAGCAATTATATGTTTTTAGGACTGGCTGGACAACACTGCTGTCTAGGACCTTTATGGAATCAACATAAAAGAGATTTAAGGAGAGTTACTTCGAGAGAGGGGCTATGAGTCTGCCCAAGTGTTGATTCCCTTCAGGGGAGATTTTTATTGGTGAGAATTTGTGTGCTCCTACAGAAAACGAGTGCTTGTATTCTACTTCTTGCCTTCTGAGAAAGCTTCTGATTAATGTGGCAGGACTGATTCGGTTAGGGTGACAAGCCATTGATAAAGGGTATATACTTAATATACTCCTTAAGAAAAGTTACGACAAAGGTAAAGCATATGTTAAAGCCAATAGGCCTTTAAGGGTGGACTGATAATACACTGAGTTAAAGCTTGTAGACAGGCATTGTGTTACATAGAATCTCACAAATTACAGTAATAGGCAAGGGTTTTGCTACCCCCCCACCCCATTCGCCCCCTCATGGGGATAGAAGATCTCTACTCTGAACATCCTCATTAATCATCTTAGGAGGGGTTTAATAATATTTTGCTAACTGTAATTTTGAATATATTTATAATTTAACAAGCTGCATTCCTGAGGGTCGCCTTGTGTGAAAGCTTATGCAGAAAAGTAGGCTCGGGTTGGTTATGGTG
The DNA here is from genome assembly GCA_963921515.1 of Calotriton arnoldi. NCBI lineage: Eukaryota > Metazoa > Chordata > Amphibia > Caudata > Salamandridae > Calotriton > Calotriton arnoldi. Next base: position 722,018 of record CAWUFW010006296.1, read on the forward strand.
AAGGGGCAATGATAAAGTCTATAGAGGTGGTTGGGTCTTTGGGAGACTTGGTCAGATGCCATAGGTCTGATAAATTTATTATGAAAACCTATGAAAAAGGAAAAAAGCATGGTCCCATTTATTGTGAAAACCATTTGTCAACACGATTAGGCCTTTAGAGGTAGTTTGTTTGTCATCACACAGTGGTACAGACTGTAGACAGATATTTTGTTAAACATGTAAACGGAAAGGATTTTCGTAGTGGGTATCACCTCTGATGAACACTTGGAGCTAAGAGCTAAAGATTTGTAATGTGAAAAATAGGCCTGAGCTAAATATAAATTACGCTGGCCGAATTTCAGAAATTTCACATTATGCTTATTAGGTGCAATTCTGCGATGTGCTGTTAGCTGCAAATTTTTGTACCAGTGCGTACTTGGGAATAACGCGAACATCCAGAACATGAGCGGCTGTTGCTTGCAGCACTTGTAGTTTGTCTATTTTTTTTCCTGCAAAATGTGTTTATGTCAAAAACCAACCAGAGGATGCATTCCGTGCTTAAATCTAGCGCTAAATGATAGATTCGCATTTCATTTTTCTCAAAACTTTGCTTAGTTGCGTGAAACAAATTACATGAATTTCGCACTCCTCCAGTGATAATACTTGTTAGGCCCCTTTCTTTTCAGAGAGGTTGTATATTGTTTTATCAACTGTCATTCTATATATGTATATCATTTTGTAACTGGGCCTGATACAGCCAATTTATATAAGATACAGGATGCCTCCCCTGATTGTAACAAGCGAATGTTGAAGGCTATAGGATTGATTGATTCACTGAGAAAAGATGTCAGATGCATAGGTCTTATTAAAAAGTTACAAAGGTAGTAGGTATGACTTACTAATTGTGAAATCAATTTATTAAAGCCAATAAGCACTTTAGGGTGGATTGTTATTACACTGTGTTGAAGTGTTTAGAGTGGTTTTAAATTACATGGAATCTCTCAGATTACCTTATTAAGCAAGCGTTTTTTATTACGTTACCCCTGACTGATAAACCCCTGGGACTGAAAATTTGCACCACGATAATCCTTGTCAGGACCATCTTAAGAAGGTTTGTATGTAGTTTTGTCAATTCTAATTTTATTCGGATTTGCAATTTTGCTGACTGTTTGCCAGATGGCGGACTTGTAAGAAAACTTATGGTGAACATAATAGACATGAGCCTACACATTGGATTGGTTCATTTTTCTAAAGTTATGTCAAATGCCACAGGGCCGATATGTTTGTTATGAAAAAAGTACAATAAAGGCAGTAGGCCAGAATTATTTTGAAAATCAAATATCAACGCCAATGGGACTTTAGGGGTGGATTGACATTACACTGTGTCAATACCTGTAGACAGATATTTAGCTACATGTAATTACTTTAGTAAGCAAGGATTTTGGTATTGGCTACTTCTTTTTACTTACATGGGGTAAAGGATCTGCTGTAATAATTCTTGCTAGACACTCTTTGGAAAGCCTGACAGGTGTAGCTTCCTGTCACACCCTTGTAATAAAATAGAAATCCTAAAATATATAGAGGGTCTTCTGGTCAGCCCTCTTCTGTCTGTTCAAGGGTCAATCACATCAGAAAATATTTATTATTTAGACATTTGGCTATACAATAAATACACACCATATACAGTGTTAAAAACCAATGGCCCCACACTTCCACATTCTGCACAATACATGCTTTAAATCATAACTCTAAATACAGGTCGACTCGCAGACACCCTGATTAGAAAGCGGAAACCCCCATTACAATGTCATCCTTCCTATCTAAATATTTTAAAACCACATTTAATGCAACACAATGGCAAGCATGCTACTGACATGGAGATTGATAATATTTTAACAAAAACACAAGTTCATAAATATTTCTACCTCAAACCTATTCTTAAAAATGTTGCCAAAGCACATGCCACATCTAAAAACTATGTTGGTTAGTGGAGAGCACCTCATTACAATGGTATATGCTGTATTTAAAAAAAAAAAAAAAAAAAAAAAAGCGGTTTAAGAATCCGACTTGTAATTCTGCGAAAATGCAGACAATATAATAAAAGATGAACATTAAAATTATTAGACAATAGCCCACAAGTACAATTATTTCCAGTGTCTAAAAAGGTGCTAAATTTGTCATACTTTAAAAAATGAAGGTTTAAATCAACCCGAAATTTTAATAACAGCAGGCATAAATGGGGATTAGGCAACGCAGATATATATGAATACACCCGCTGATTATCCCAGGACTCCAACATATAACTGGTTGGTTAGCACCCTCCTTGCCAAAAACAAGAATACATTTTGGAAGTTTGTCAAGGAAGGGTGCAACAAGGTACAAGAACCTCTTCGTTGTACAGTTCCGGAAGATGTTTGGGTCACATATCTAGGTAACATTTATATGGCTCAGAAGGCAACAGAGAAGGGGAGGTGGGCATATCCAAAGGAGGAGCTTTTGGAAATATTCTCTGAACATTCTTTAGGTAAATTAATATTCTCTCTTAAGCTAGCAAAGGCTGCCAGGCCAGCAATCTTCTGTAAATTATTCTAAAATCTAACCCTAAATGGTAGGCCAGCTTCTTCTCTTAAGTTTTTTTTAATTATAAAAACAGGAACTTTTCCAGCTAGTTGGAAGGGTGCAATAATCAAGCCCATTCATAAACAAGCATTTGCAATGCAATAGGTCTCGCATTTGCGAGAGTTTGAGCTGTTGGCATTGTAAATGACAATGCCTTTTATTTACGTGTTGGTTTTTAAAACCTAAATAAAAGGCATTGCCATTTACAATGCCAATAGCTTAAACTCTCGCAAATGTGAGACCTATTGCATTGCAAATGCTTGTTCATGTAGGTGGTGGGGAAGGAATGGCCAGACAGCGAACCCAAAGGTGAACCAGGACCCCTCCAGACCACTGCTACTACTCTGCCAACGTTCTAGCAAGTTGAGCAACCAGCGGTTTCACATAAAAACAGAGAAAAGTGGTTAATGTTTACCTGCGCCGTATCAATGATGGAAAAGCAGCACCATGGCAATGAGAGTTAACAATTAACAGGAAATATATATCTATCTAACCGTGCCACTGGGCACAGCAAGTGCAGGTCTAAGGACAGAAACGTATTTCAGTAAACACCAAAACATGCACAAAACGAAACTTGAGTTTCACTTTTACAATAAGTCAGTTCAGTAACACCTGTAGAAAAGCAGCCTCTATTCCACAGCTGATCGGTGTACAAAAACATTTTTGGGGAAATGTAGCTGGGTATCTTGCATTCTTTTTCTTCATTACACACTGTGCTCCCATGCATAATGCATAGGGGTGTTTCAAGCACTACCTTGACCGTCGGAACAAGCCCCAAAAATGCATATTTGGGTGCACAAAATAGCCAGCTACAGCCAGGACCACTGAATTTTGCGACTGCAAGGCGGCATCGTTTTTTTTTCTTCATGATTATAGATTTACCGCATTTGCCACATAAACCATCATCTGCAGATTTTAACATAACTAGCTCATACCGTTCAAAAGTTACTACAAATGTAGCAATATGCGTTGTGGCACAATGGAAGGTCCTTGGCAAAGGTTGACTATTTACTTTTCTGTGGCCAATTGCTGAATTTGGGTGTTCAACTGGCACTAATGGAAGTGCAACTAATGTCCACGTAATGTTAAGTATAAAAATGACAAAATAACGAAGTAATACCAACACAAAATGTGCAGCATCATTTACTCAAGCCTGCCGCATAATTTGACCCTCCCCTGCTGCATAATTCCAGTGGCCCTGGCTACAGTTTTCATAAAAGTGAAATCAACTTTCAGATGTAACTAAATTATGCAGACTTTCACATCCAATAAGGAACAGGGAAGGGGGGAATGGGCGTTGCTGTCAAAATCAGGAGACGCAGACATCAGAAGCAGCAACGGTTTGAGGTTCCATTAAGAAACTAAATAAAGTTGGCAAGACAGCCTTGAAATGGAAATGCGTGATGGGGCTTTGGTGAAACAGGAGCTCGCCCCCAAAGCGTTAGTACAAATAAATAAAAATCCCAAACAAACCTCACAAAAATCATATACACCACAAACACTTCGGCTCCAAGCAAATATTTGGCGAAAAAACAAATATATAAACCACAAACACCACCATTGACATAGTAGGCCCTGGCACTTGAGGGAACTATTTTATAAGTCTGCCTCGTTCCTATACACTAATTAAAATATATTCTCCAGCTGACAAACTTGCACAGCTGTGTCAGGGTTCATTTTGATAAATGGATGGGTTTTAACCGAATTTGTACAGCCACTACAATATTACATTTTTAATAGTCAGCTATTTAGGTATAGCGCTATGGAAGACTAGATAAAAAAAAAAATTGTTGATTTTTCTAATCCGCCCTCTTCTCCCATTGGTCGGTTATTGTCGTTCACATTTTTTCTTGCACCCACGACTGCAGCATGGGCAGGCCATGTCAACCATTGGCTTACTTTACTGAGTGATGGCATTCTTAACTTTCACAAGGAGCACATCCACGCACAAAATAGTATTTTGTGGAGGGAAAAGTCCCATCTCTAAACAAACCCACAGGTGATGTAAAAAAATAAAAAAATGAGGCTAGCAGGTTTGGATAGAAAACAAGCATTGGCATAGCCAGTAGGTCTCACCTTTAGGACCTTATAGGTGTTTAGCCAGAGCTATTGGCTTTGCATGTGAGAAGCCAGTCACATGACACTAAGTAAAGCAGGAAAAGACGCTGCGAGAAGAAAGGCTGCGACGCTCTATTAGTCAGGATGTGGTGAGAAAACAAACCTTCCACACATCACATTTCAGAAACAGCCAACTAGCTACTGGTTTCACACAAGCATTTGCAATGCAATAGGTCTCGTATTTGCGAGAGTTTAAGCTATTAGCATTGTAAATGACAATGCCTTTTATTTATCAATTTTGATAATTAACACATAAATAAAAGGCATTGTCATTTACAATGCCAATAGCTGAAACTCTTGCAAATGCGAGACCTATTTTATTTCAAAGAAGGGGCCACCATTGTTTCCATTGTTGGAAAGTGAAAGTGCCAATGGCATGCTGAATGTTGCAGGAAAAGCACGTCGTGCCTGCAGTAGGAGAAACTCATTAAAGAAAATAGTGCTTACAGACTAAATAAGACATACCGTGTAACAGAGGTAAAAGGGCCAGTCCTCATGGGAGGTCACAAATGAAGACAAGGCGGTACTAAGGAGGGACTTACAAGCCTATTAACGAATCAGAAGCCAGCATTTATAAAGGATAATGACAGAAGCCAATGAAAAATATGGGCAAAGAGTGGGCGGAGCATCAACGCCATACTCCAATACAGCATGCCTCGCAGAGCAGCACATGCGCTGCCCAGGCTCGACCTAAAAAACTATAAGACATTTTTGTATGTTAATTATTTTTTATTAGGGTCGTTTGGTTGTACATAATGTCTTCTTGGTTAAATAAAAGGTAACAAAAGTGCTTATAACACTCTTTTATTATAACTTTTCAACATGCTGTACAGCAGCCACAATGCTCTACAGCAAAGTTTAAAGACATTGGCAAAGCCAATAGCTCTGGCTAAACACCTATAAGGTCCTAAAGGTGAGACCTACTGGCTATGCCAATGCTTGTTTTCTATCCAAACCTGCTAGCCTCATTTTTTATTTTTTTACATCACCTGTGGGTTTGTTTAGAGATGGGACTTTTCCCTCCACAAAATACAAAGTTAATTTGCAGGCACTAGCCCTCGTTATTCATTCACTTGGTTAATTTTAGTTTTGATGCTGTTGGTACATTGATTAATACCAAAATCTACTTCGTTTAGATCAGAACGTTCCCTTCAAAAGAAAAGAGAATAGAAAAAAAGAAAAGGAAAGGAAAATTACAGTAAAAGAATGCCCTGTCATATCAGTCTGACCAAAGACTGCTTCACAGCTATCCACACTTAGAGCGATTGATTTTTTTCAGCTCAATGGCGACAGAGGTCCCTTTGTTAGTGGATGGTAAACAAACGTGCAATTCTACCTTGTGACCTCATGTGTTCGGCAAACTTCTCGGTTCCACCCAAGGCGTTTAAGAACCAGGGTGTCAAATTTAACGATACTGGTCAACCCAAATAAACTTTATGGTCTACTCTTGCTTCGTCTACTCGTTTTCTCAGGGAAAATATGCCTTTCCTCAACTCTTTAGACCTTAGCTAGAGCAATTACTGTCGTAAAGCCTGGCTATTTAAACTCTCTGAATCTACCCACAGCGCCTTGTTTTGCCTACCAATGTCTTTACTCAGTTGGACCTTTCTTTTCTGTGAGATCATCTCATTCCTTTCTGCCCTCCTTTCATACTCCGTTCAGAGATTCAACATTTCTTTGTTCTTCCTACCTTTTTGAGTTTCTGTAATAGAAGGTGGCCTTTCTTCATCCACCCCCAAAAACTATGGAACACTCTGACAATTAACATCCAAACAATTGGCAACCAAATAGATTTCAAGAATGCGTTTTAAAAATGTGTTTTATGCTAGTTCTACTCTGCCCGTTTTCCCATCCCGTAGCCATAGCACCAAGCTACTGAGAGATGAATGTGTGCACAAATACGGAACATTTTATTAATTTTATTTCATTGTTTCCTTACCTGTAAAGGTCGACCTATAAATCCAAAATACACATTAAGAATGTAAAGAAATTAAGACCGTTTTTGCATTATTTGCTGAAAAGAATAAAGATTTGGCACATACGACTAACAGTAACCTCACTAAGTCAGAGTTAGTGTACAGCTCACCGTCATTGTAGAAAAAAACATTTTATTTCAGCTGAACAATAAAAACTAGCTGCATTTGTCAATATAAACAACAACCATAAAAAAGTGAAACAATTCGCCCTTCCTCATCACATCCAGGTCAGATCATTGAAAACTGTCAAGTTCAAATTGTTTTAAAAAGATAAGTTATAAATAACATTGAATTATGACTGTAATTAGACAGTCAAAGATGCATTTACTCCAAGTATAAGCCATCGGACAGAAACCACCACCATTCTACCAAAGCAGTAAGAAACAAGCATTTGCAATGCAATAGGTCTCGCAGTTACACAAGTTAAAGCTATTGGCATTGTAAATGACAATGCCTTTTATTTATGTTTTAAAACGAAAACAAATATAAAAGGCATTGTTATTTGGAATGTCAATAGCTCAAACTCACGTAAATGCGAGACCTATAAACAGGGTCTTGTACAGGCAACAGTGAGGTGAGGACTGCAGTCTATTTGATTTCATAGGGCCAAGCTGGTATGAAAGGAAAGGATTGTCCAGAGAAAAGGTGCCAAAAAGAAATGCGAGTGCAGAAAGCACTTTCTCCTTGAGAGTGTGCGCTAGCTGTACTGACAAGTGTAGCCCAAAATGATACTAGCAAGCCAAGTGTGATACGTCACACACACTGCTAGTCGAGGAGGAGTGTGGCAGGTAAATATATTGTTACCATTATAAGTATCGTTGGGCTCCTGCCAGGCGTGATACCTCCTCACGCTGTGCGAACAAGGAAACAAAAGCTAGTACACTGAATGAGGCAGAATTCGGAAGAGAGCTCCCCATGCCGCCAAGCGTTCTAGAGTCGAACGCTCAGGCAGGGCTCCAGCCCTGCGGAGCATTGGGAAACTCAGCTATCCAGAACAGGCGTGCTCGGGAAGCCGCCGCACGTCTGTAGCGGTAGATAAACTCGGGGGTAAAGTGGCGCTCCCTTCCTCAGAGCGGTCCAGTAATAAAGAGTCTAGGGATAAAATCAGGCTTACCGCATATACAGGCGGCTTCCTTGTCTTCGCGTTGGCGTGTCCCGGAACAGCTGAGAGCAGCTCAGCGGCGGTTCTCGGATGTCAGCATGGGCTCGGTCTGCATGGCGGGCGGGGCTCTTCTCTGGTGGCAATACTTCTTCGGAGGCTGAACAGAGTTCGGCATTGTGGTCATTCCTCGGCAGTGATGATCGCAAAGGCTAATCCACACCTGGTTCAGATACAAGATTGACCGGCGCCGGATCTCTCCGGGGAATGGGCTTATGTAGGCAGTCCCAAAATCTCGGAGAACACACAGCTGTTGCAAAGCGAAAGCACGCCATGCCGTGAGCGTGCACATCGGCTGTCCGGGATCCACAGAAAAGACACGCCATGAGCGTGCACATCGGCTGTCCGAGTGCAAGCTCTGCATTGCCAGCGAAGACACGCCGTGAGCGTGCACATCGCCTGTCCCCCTTCCGAACTCAAGTCGACGACAATAAGTCTCGCCTAGCGACAGCGCTTCGCACTGCGTCGCTAGGCGAGACCTAAAAAGTACCACACCCAGTGAGAGAAACAGACAGGAAGTGCCAAGCATGCCTGGTGAACCATACTGAACACATGTGGGCATCACAGTGCCAAAGCAGCATTTTTGTGAATGAAATATCTTTAAATGTTAACGCCTCGTTTTTTGTCTTACAGGATGGATCACTTGTTTTCACCCTATTTACAAGTGCTCTCAATCTGGGCGCATTAGGAAAATGAGGCACAAGTAACTAAAGTGCACTTATCAGGGTAACAACTTGGACAAGCAGTGAAGTTACAAGAACTTTAGTATTCCGATTCCAATAACGGATCGCAGCAACACATCCCCGCTTTTAATTTCGGAAGTTTTTATGCCAAATTCATGTTTATAAAAGAGTTGCTACTACGTACGCCTTGGGCCAGTCATTATCTAGAAAACTGCATTAATAAGCACCTGCAATCAGCAGCTAATGACATCTAGTACAATCATAACTTAATTAAAATATAGTAAATCCTTTGCAAAAGATTAAATAAATACATACACATTTTTTACTGCTTATTTCTGTACGTATTTGGGGATAGTGGCATTGTGCTATTTGCTTATATTTAATTGCAAAGCACCTTCAACACTACTGTTGAGACCCAACTGGAGTTGATCCTCATTTTACCAGCTATGGGGGAATTAAGGACCAGTCCGTTGGTCAGACTTCTTTACCTTAATTCAAGTGACAATGGTGTGCGACTTCCAGATTTGACCTTCTACAACTATTTTTCTAGTGCCTACCAAAAACGAACAAGTCATCGGATGAATCAATTAAACCCCTCTTCACAAGATTGAACACATACAGCTTAACATGCCTAGTCTATTTCAGTGGCTGCTTGGATAGATTTAATAAATTATACATCATCTCTCCACCTAGTGCTTAGTACCACGTTCCTGCTCCGACAAAGAACTAGAGTTCATGCTGACCAACTCATTGAGAGTGATTTTGTAAGCTGGTAGCAGGAGGCTGATAAGAGTCAACAAGTCAGTGTTGGAATCTGCGACTGGAGTTAATATAGAACCCTGAATTAGGTGCATATTGTCAATGAGCTAGCTATTTTACTGGTTTTGAAATATCAACTTCCAGCATTTGTTTTCTTTAAATTGTGCATCCCTGAATAGAATAACTTTAGTCAAATGATTACGTACCCTAAATAACAAAAAGAGTTGGTCATTCCAGAAAAATGGCAAATTTCATAATGTTTACCATTCCTCCTCTAATTTTAGTTTTGGGAATTAAAATCCATTATTCAACCTGTAAACGAAATTATTGCTTTTTGTCGTGACAAATACGTTTTATCTAGACATGTGCCCGCCGGAGTTTATAGCCAGAACAGTGAAATTTGCTACTTGGTTATTTCAGGTTGCTACCACATTTCGGTTTTCAGAGCTGAAATTTTAAGATCAAATGCATCATTTTAGAACTGCACACATATGCCAAGTGGTTATCCGGAAATGAAGGGTTTTGTGATTGGATTAAACCTAAGTTGAAGTGAAAAGTAGTGAGAAGGAAATCATTTTGCGAGCCTGAATTATTTTAAGAAACAAATTATGGATAGTGCAGAGGACCAGAATTTCTAACCAACTTCCTATTTTACCTGAGGTTTTGCCTGCAGTATCGTGGCTCCTGCCATGCCGGTCGGCTTCTAACCATTGGTATAAAACTACATGGAGTAACAGAAACAACAAGCCAGTGGAGGAGACGGCTGCAGGTCACTGCCCACTGGTGTGCTTGCAGTCAAGAGGCCAGCACAGGCCCGTCTGAAGCGCGAGGTCTCCCCTCCCTCTAGTGGTGACAAGGTGGAAGTGCGCAGGAGTACCGGCTGAGACAGAAGAAGTGTCTCCAAAAGCCCAGTACAATAAATAACAAGGAGGAAGAGACGCAGCGAGACGACGTGCGCGTGCACAATCTGCTGTCTGGGAGTGCACATCTCCTGTCTCCCTTCGACACAAAACCGACAACAATAGGTCTCGCGAAGGCGAGCAGCGCATGCGCTGCGTCGCTAGGCGAGACCTAAAAAGGAGACATATGATCCTAGCAACTTTCACCTGATAAGCCTACTCTATATTGGAGTGAAATTATACTCCCAAGTAATTTTATTGTCTGCAAATGACTGGATTGAGGCTAACAATCTTGTGCCCATGGAACAAGGAGGCTTCAAGCAGGGTCATTCTACAATAGAACACTGCTTTAGCCAGTGGGACATTGGCCAGAAGGCAATGGAAACATCAGGAAATCGTTTTTGTTGATTTGTAGACTTTAGCGCCGCCTTCAACCTTGTGAATCGCAGTACCTTGTGGGATAAGCTGCGAAACATGGATATTCCCCATAGTCTCCTCATTTTCCTACAAGAATTACATCGAGAGACTTGTACCCAAGTGGAGTTAGATTCAAGCGAGGCTTTATCAAGAAGAACCCCGCTGGGTAATGGATTGAGACAGGGTTGTGTTCTAGCTCATAGGGAGGGGGGGGGGGGGGAAGAGACATATTCCTTGCCTCTTCTAGGACGATGACCTGGCTAAGTGTAGTCAATCGGGCAGCTCTGCTTACCATGAACAAATGTTTGGGCGGTCGGAGAATCCTCCTTAAAACGACCATTTAGGCACACAAACCCCAACTCTGAAATTTGGTCGATTAACTTAAGGTCATGCTTTGATTGGGAGCATTCCTGGACTGGCAATAAACGGAGATTAAAGTCACCCACCAAAAGAACAGGAGGGGCCCTGGAATTTCTACCAGTCAGCCAAATCCCTTATAAACAATTGCCGTTGCCAGGGACTACTTTCAGGCCTCCCCTTGGTTCCTTGGTTCACTTAAACATTCACAATCATCAAACAGTTTGTTAAGAGATACCGGTCATACAGGTATAAATGGCAAGCCAGCAACCAATCACGGTTTGTCTAAATCACACTGGCTCCTTTTATACATTTAGTTGAAATCAATGTCAACAGCCCTCCTTTTAAACGTCCTGGCCCTGCTTTCGATACCCGTTTTACAAACTGTTTAAAGCCCATTAGATTTGGCAACTCTCCCGCTGACTAAGTCTCCTGAAAGCAAATAATCATTTTCCTCCTACACTTTTTTGTAAGATCAACTGTTCTATTCAGGGAGAGAGTCTACCACTGTATCTCGAGTAGGTGGCTATGGTTACTCTAGGCTTCCATACTTGCACCCCGCTGAACGGGGTTGGGGTGGAGGGCCTGCCATTCCGAATACCAGATTTAATTGCTCCGAATTGAGGCCAGCCTAATTCTTTAAGAGAAGCCTATTTGACTGTAAAAGCTTAACTTCCACTTTGGGAACTATACATAGGCTGATTTCCTTAAGGTCACGCTCAGCTTTTAAAACAAGGGGGAACTGAAACTAACTTTAGTAACTTCCCTCCCGGTTAAAGATTTATTGAAAGCCACTTGATCTAGATCTCTAGATGTGATCGACTCCAATACCTTACAATTTGAAAAAATCCTCAGTAGGTTGGATCAATAGGGAGGAGTAACATTTGATGAGCTCGAGAGCTGCAGGATGTTCTTTCAAAAAATCATAATGGAGAAGGAAAGAAATGAAATGAGGCCTAAAAAAGGAGACAAACTGAACAGTAAATGACTGGCCACCATCCCAGACAAAGAAGCAACCCCCTTTTAGATGGATGTGCCCATGCAATCTCATTTTCAGATGGATGTGCACACATGATCAAGTAAAATACTGTTACTCATAGGGCAATAGAGCCAGTGGCAGAAAAGAGCTAAGCCATTGCCCGGTGCAGCGTGTTGTTATGGAGAGAAGCAGATTGCGATTGACACTCGAACAGAAGAGGGCTGACCAGAAGATCCTCTATATATATTTAGAGGATTTCTATTTTATTACAAGGATCTGGCAGGAAGCTACACAGGCTTTCCAATGAGTGTCTATCGAGATTCATAACAGTGCAGCTCCTTTACCTCAGAGTGCGTCAAAGGAAGTAACCAATACCAAAATCCTTGCTTACTAAAGTAATTCCTTGTAGATAAATGTCAGTCTACAGGTATTAACTCAGCGTAATGTTTATCCACCCTTAAAGCCCCATTGGCATTAATTTTTAATTTTCAAAATAAATAACTCTGGCCTACTGCCTTCATTGTACTTTTTCATAATAAACCGATCAGCCATGTGACATTTGACATAACTTTCACAAATGAACCAATCAGATCTGTACGCTCAGGCCTATTATGTTGACCATACGTTTTCTTAGAAATCAGCCATCAGGCAAACAGTCAGCAAAATTGCAAATCTGAATAAAACTACAATTGGAAAAACCGCATACAAACCATCTTAAGAAGGTCCTAACAAGATCCTCCTCTCCTCCTTCAGGTGGAGATGCCGGACGCTTCCTTGTGCACGTCCTGCGGCCGTGCTAGTGCTGCCCGCTGTTCGACCGGTGTCTGCCGCATCACATACATCTGCTGACCGCTGCATTTTTTTTGTTCCTTTCCACACACTTTAATACTGTATTGCTGCTGGCCTGAAACGGCTTTGGTACTGAAATTCATCCGATTCCTGGCTTTCACTCAACGGGACTGCCGTCGAGGGTTTACAGAGATTGCTCCTGGGGGGCTGCTCCTCAGCTCCAGGCTCCCGCAGTCCTGGAGCCATTTCCATGCGCTTTCGTCTCATACAATTCAAGTACTTACACCAAATTTACTACTCACCAGCCCAGCTGTGGCAAATGGGACATGCCAGAGGAACCTAGTGCCGTCAGTGTCGCCTGTCCCCAGGCTCATTCTACCATGTAATTTGGGACGCCCCAAAGTGCAAATATATTGGGATGGGGTCAACAACATTATGGGGCAGCTTATAGGGAGGTATTATCATTGATCCCCAAATTATACTGTTGAAAATTATGGAGACACTGTGGGAGGGAGGGTAGGAGTTTTTCCATGCGCTTCACATTCATTCATGGCCATGGCTTACCTGGGAGCAAAGAAAAACGTTGTCAGGCACTGGAGGGAGAGGTGCCCCTTCCCCCTTGCGTGAATGGATTAGGGGCACGGACCAGTGTACAGAAATTGAAAAACTAGAGTTTAAGGCTTGAGGTGTGCCCAGGAAACACAAAAAAATGGTGTCCCTGGACTCCATATTCTGGGAGCCTATACTAACTGTGAATCTGTTGCGAGAAGAGGGATTAACTTCATTATGCCTGTGTCACGGGATGGTGCAGATTATGTAGCCATAAATGTGATTATCTCAATTGCACTGAAACTGGCACACGACTGTTCTGGTATGGTTCATTTTTGTATCTAAAACTAATGAAATGTTTTATTAAAAAAAGAAAAAAAATGTATTTCTATACTTTCAAGATGGAGAATCACCACTATTAACTTTGCCAATGCCTCTGGCAAAACCAAGAGCAGCCACTGAACAGCACTTGCAAAGCGAGAGAGGTTGGCTTGCTAATGCTTATTTTTCTCTGCTTCACAGAGACTGGCTTGGCGCTTTTAAAACTGCCTATTCCTAACATGGTCTACCAAACTTCAGAGCTACAGAAGCAGATTCACAGAAAGAAGCTTGCAGCCAGTCTTTGATCCAAAGTAGCAGCATGCATGGTTAAATGAACCGAATGCATAGGAGAAAGAAAGGAAAAAAATAAAAATATTTACTTGGGTGCAAACTATGTGTAAAGTACCAGCAAGAAAATCATGGAAAAGTGGGTATGATTTGGAGAGTGACAAAGACAAGCAGTGCAAATTATGATCTACGTTAGGGGTGTACTATTAGGTACCAAAATGCTAGATCAAATTCAGCTTGAAGATATCCACCCAAAATACATTTACAAAAAATGTACTCAATGGAACTCATTTACGTGGATAATGGCTATCTGGAAAATCTGGCATGGATCTGTCGGTGTTGGCCTATCTTGGACATCAATGGCCTACACCGACAAAGGTGCAATTTCCAAAGCAGGTTTTATCTCAATAGTAAAAGCACAAGAATTATTTCAAGAATGGTTTCAGTTTTAACTTGAAGAAAAGCACTCGGATTTCAACCTGACACAGATGTGCACTTTTACCTGACAGGCGATTAAACTGTTTTGCATTTGGTTCGGCTACTTCTCCCAGAAAAAGAAATTGCTTTCTCATTGTAAAAAAGAAATTTTGGTAAGTGCAGGACAAAAGAAAGAATTTTTTTTCCACTTTGGACTTGGCTATGAGCAAGTGCTCAATTTAAGACTTCCAGCAGGGTCTGTCGCCATAATGTGCGGTTTCTGTGAGTCAAATACATTTGCATTAAATATTTAAGTGATGCATAATTTACATCTCCATTTCAAGGAAATGCATGCAAAATAGCAAGAATGAGTTAATGATGCACAGGAGTAAGTGCACGTCTCAACTAGTAGGGTACTCAAATTTCCCTGAACCCTTATGTCTTCAGTTTGCAAGAGTCAGATTAGGGTACTCATTAGTGCTTAGCTATTGACCTAACTTCAGAGAAAATGTATTCTTGCTGCGCTCAGAGTAGACAAGGGTTTTAGAATAAATTCCTGTAAACTTAAAAGTGCATTGATGCTTTCAGATCATTTAGAAAATTATAACTAGAAGTCCCAGACTGCAAATCAAAGTGAGTTAAAAAAAATTAAACAAACAAACAAAAAAAGCCTGCTTAAAAAAAATCTCATAACCGCCAGGAGACAACAGAACTCCGGCATAGATTATTTTCATTAAAAATATATATTATGTTATTCCTCCAGACTAGGATGCAAAAGACGTTTCAAAGAGAGACTCCTACACTGTGGGGGACAAGACAAGGTATCCCTTAGATCGAGGAAGGGCCCAGGACAGACCGGTTCCCCGGCAGGCTTCGGCCTCTATGACGAGGATCCTGATCGCCCGGATGGAAGGCCTCAGCCCAGGGCGCTGAAGCAGACACTTGTTTCCATGGGGCTGGGCCGCAGGCCCTGATGTCACGTGAAGCCTTTAAAAGCGGCTACTCGTAATCAATCATATTAAGTACTGAACCGGAAGTAGTCTGCGGCAGCACGGTGCAGTAACCGGCCACGTTAAGATAAACAAGTCCAGTCTCAAAGGACAGAACCAATGCTTTTCTGCATTGACCTCGGCTATTGACACAGACGCGCGCGCCACTAATCGTTTACGGACAATTCATTTTGTGGTAATTTCTTGTTTAATCTCAAGCTGGGCGGGTACTCCGAGTGAGAAGGCTATCTCTGAATAAAACAAAATGTGTCTGACTGCATCCACTTTTACGCGGCTCGAAATGTAGGCACGAAGGAGCAAAGCTGGTTAAGACATGGGGCTGTTAGGGGGCGTGGCCGACTGCAGAACATGGCGGTCGTCTTTTAGACTAGCTCCGGACCCGGGCTTCAAAATCCTGAAAAATGCCCGCAACGCACGGCGCTAAACGGCCAATTGCAGCACGCCTCTGTGGCATGTAGCGGCGGCGACACTCGGACCCGCTTGCTGGTCCATTATTGGGGCTACAGAGCGAGCAAAGAGGCCCGGAGCTCGGGCATCGGCGAGGAGGCGGAGCTGGGCTGAAGGCTGCGAGCCCAACGTGCCTCAGAGTGAACGAGCGGCGCGTCCGGAGACCGCCGCGGATGATGGATGGAGTGCGAAGGGGCGCCTAAGTGAATTCCTGCACTACACGGAGACGCGGGAGCGGCGGTGGAGACTCTTGCGGTCCGGACCCGGGAGGTGAGTGGGAGTGAGCGCCTACAGCAGGCCTCGGAGCTGACCCCACGTGAGGCCCGCAGAGAACTCGCATTTTCTGAGGGAAGCCACGGTGCTAGCACGAAGGGCACGGCGGAGACACAGCACCGAGAGGGCGCCCAGACAGATAGCTGCCGGCCTGGCAGGGGAGGGGACCGAGACCCTGCATCACCGTGGGCAACCGCGCTGTGCTATACGCGGCCCTGAGACGCGGCCCCCGGCACAGGCAGTGGATACGGGGAGTGGCGACCGGGGCGGCGCGGCCCAGTGCGCTGCACATGTTGGAGGTGCGCAGGCGACCCGGCGCCGAAGTTGGACATTGGGGGTGAGATGTGAACTCTGGTGTGCGAACCCACTGTGCGCTGTAATAACTGCCCCATCAGTGCTTTGGAATCCCGTGAAAGAGGACCGCTTTTGGGTGCTGAGCCTGGAGGCACTACCTGAGCGAGCATACCCCCCCTCTTGGTGGACACCCGGGAGGTGTGACACCGGAGCGGACCCCCTGGGAGACCCGGGTGGCTGGTACTGCGCTACTGCCCCCTAGGAAGAGATAGACATTGAAAGGGGCTGTAGGAGGGAGTGAACCCCTGGGGGACGCCGCACGGACTCAACGTATACCGGGAGACATTGCCCAGAGCGGAGGACTACAGCGGCCAGGATTGGGACCAGGAACAGGCCTCATTCTGTTGGAGTGGGCCGCATAACTATCAGACGACCGACAGCACTCTACGTCCAGAGAGCTCTGCGACTTCCCAGAGCGGTGGAGCTTGTACTGCACAATACTATAGTTCCGCCCCGGGATGAGCGGCCTGTTGCACCGAAATGGAGCGCGCCAAAGGGAAACAACAAGAGGCAGGCTCCCATGCAGACCCGGTTTCTGACCACACGGAGCAGGACGGTATGTCACAGTCGCCCAGTTGTATACCGCCCACTGGCGAAGAGGGCTCCATGGACAAATTAGATCTAATCCTTCAGGAAGTGAGGGACTCCAGACAGGCCATAGAACAACAACTAAGTACCCTCATGACCGGATTCACTCTGCTTAAGGCGGATCATGACAAGCTCGCTGATAAGGTGAAAGACAATACCGTGGCACTGGCGGAACTGACCCCACAACAAAAGCAAAACACGACTCACATACAACAACTGCAGAAACAGGTGACCACTCTATTGGACCGTTTCAAGGACGCGGAAGGAAGAGCAAGAAGGAACAACATCAGAGTCATTGGCCTTCCGGAAAGAAGCGAAGGGAATGACGCACCGCAATATATGGAACAGTGGTTCCGAGAACATGTCACTTCTGAGGGCCTTTCTGGTCAATTCTGCGTGGAGAGGGCGCACAGGGATCCCACTGGCCGGCCAAAACCGGGTGCCCCTCCTCGGCCCCTGATCGTTAAGCTGTTGAATTACAGAGACCGGGACATACTCTTGCAGAAGGCGAGGGACTTGCCTCAAATTAACGTCGAGAATAGCCAAATCTCGTTGTATCCGGACTACACACTTATGGTGCAAAGGCAACTCTCTTCCTTTATGGCAGTCAAAAAGAAGTTAAGAGGCCTGAACCTGAAATATGCCTTACTTTTCCCGGCCCGGCTGAAAATCATTTATGGGCAGAAAACACACTTCTTCGAGAGCCCGGAAGATGTGGAAGAATGGTTGGAGGTGATGGAACCTGCCAAGCTCACTGATGAGGCTGCCCAAAGCACGCAAAACAGCTCCCACCGTGTGGAAACAACAGGCAACCGTCGCCGCAGGCGGACGAGCAGGAACCCTCGCTTACCCAACCCCACACCGCAGCAGGTGCAACAGAGCAAGAAACAAGCTTTAGTAGCGGCCGCTACTTTCGGACAACCTGCACCTACTGAGGACTGGGCCTCTTCTGCTGATGATACTGTGCATAGATCCGACTCTGAAGAGAGCGTGACTCTGTTTCCGACTGTGACCCCACAGACGGCGGATGGTCTATTTGGATAATGGACTAAGAGCGATGCTGCACTTGGCTATAACACTGACGATCATACTATATCCTTTATGTCATCATCATCATAAAGCTTTATTCGACTGTTACAAAATTACAATCATAAAAGCACAAGTTTAAAAATCATTAATAGCAGCTGTCATAATGGACAAAACACGATCATAAAAATGGATAAAAATTATTTCATAAAAAAAAAATTAAAACCATTCAACTCAATATTATGATTCAACAGTCATAATTAGACTTTTCCTTGAATAAAAAACTCTTTAAAAACATAACCAATCTCCATACAGCAAGATCATTGTCCAGTAACTGAAGTTTTAAAAAAGCAGGACGACTTTGTCTAAGGCCATAAGTTTTTAAGAGGGGGACCAGCCAAACTTTTCTTAATTCAGAATAAAATTTACAGAAAAGAACGGTATGGATTGTAGACTGGCATGAGTGGTTATCACATGGGCACAGTGCAAGTTGTCTCGACCAGTCATTCATTTTGGGCCACGAAACCATTCTATGGAATATATTTAACCTACATCTAGCCAATAACATTCTATCAAAAGTAACAGTTACATATGACAAGTATGGCTCCATTCCAAAAGTAGTTGAAATTACTTGATGATAGTTAACAGTGGGTTTAATAAGTTCACTAGACAGTCTGGCCTCTTCTAACATGCCTAGCCCCTCCCTTTTTAATAACTCCAGCGAAATTTTCTGTAGGGAGCTTGGATTTGTGAAATACTCTATGTGCCCTAAATCAGTCATAAAATCCCGAACAAAACTGATCCATGGTATTTTTAGCACTCCATCTAATTTAAGGCAATCAGCAAGAACATCCCGATTTAACTGTGTTTTCTCCTTAGTCCAAATACTGTGCCACAATAGTATCGGCTCTATTTTAATTAGATCAGATAAAAAGGGAGGCCCAACTCTTCGTGGCAAATAAAAGTTGATGTACTCGGGGAACAGATAATATAAATCTTTAAAAAAATAAAAAAAAAATAAAAAAGAGTTCTCCACTTGCTGCAACTGCGTTATATTTGCTAGACCCCAAACCCCTGCTCCATACATCGTGGAGCTGATGCACCGCGCTTTATAAATCTGTATCAGCTCCGCAGGGGGTTTCCGGCCCAATTTTTTAGAGAACCCCATCAAAGCATTCGATGTCCGAATAAACATCAACTTTTTGGCCATTATGGTTTGGACCCACGAATCGTTTTGATTAAACAAGACACCCAAATATGAGAAGCTCTTAGTTGAGCTTAATTTCTGCCCCTCCACAAAAATGTCCTTCGCTCGCATAGGTCCATGGCCACATCTCATTACATATGTCTTTGAGATATTGATACTCAGACCTAGATCCTTCATAAAAACAAAGTATCCATTAAGGACCCTTTGGAGGGCGATTTGAGTTCTAGCCAACATAACCGCGTCGTCCGCATAAAGGAGTACCGGAATGGGTCGGCCGGCAACATGGGGAAAGTCATGTGTTGTTCTAGCCAGTGCTTCTCCTAACCCGTTCGTGTACAAATTAAAAAGAAAGGGGGCCAGCACACAGCCCTGCCTCACCCCTCTTTTAACGGGAAAATTAGCTGTATGTTCCCCCCCTATTCCAAAACGTACACTAGCGAATGCGCTGCTATAAAGATTCCTTAAAAAAAACAATAATTTGAGGGTCTACCTTCATGTCCTCAAGAACTTCCCACAACCTTGCATGTTTTACTGAATCGAACGCGGCGGTTAGGTCTACGAAGACCATATACAATCTGCCATTTTTTGCCCTCGTATATTTTCCTATAAGTAGGGACAAGTTTAAGCACTGCTCCGTAGTTCCAAGCCCCTTTTGAAAGCCATATTGTAAGTCAGTTAAAATCTTATTTTCTTCTGACCATTCCTGCAAGCGTTCTAAAATCACACGTCCCACCACTTTCACCATGGAATCTAATAGAGAAATCGGTCTATAGCAGCCCGGATTCTGACGATCCCCTTTTTTAAAAATCGGTACCATTAGTGACCCCCCCCCAGGTTTCTGGTAATTTTGTTTGACAACTTGCATTTATCACCTGTGTTATAATCGGCCCCCATAAAGCAACATTAAATTTAAACAAGTCAATCGGAATGCCATCCGGGCCGGGTGCTTTACCGGTCTTACTCCCATGTAATGCTCTAATCACTTCGTCTAAAGTGAAATTTAAATTCATTTTTGGGTGTTCATTCACTTGTTTATCATCAGGTCTAAAATAAGAAGCGTCAGAACCATTATATACCTTTGCGAAGTGGGTTATCCACTCCTCCTCTGAAATGGCAATGGCCATAGTTGGACCTTCGTGTGTGGTTAAAAATGGTGTCTTCACTGCCCTCCAAAACGCTGCACTATCCTTCAAAACTGCCGCTGTATGCAGGGCTTCCCATGCTTAGTTTCTCAGGGTACTCTTCCTTTCCTTTAGTGCCTGACGGTATTCCAGTCTTGCAAGTCTAATGTTATCCAAAATTCTAGGCTGCCTATGTAATTCTAGTTTTAAGTTGGAGTAAGCTTGGGTGCATCTTGAATTAAACCAGCCTGAATCCTTATATTTCTTGCGATGTTGCACTAATAATAGTTTAAGGGCGTTCGATATTTCAGCATAAGATGCTACTATACTTTCCGCAGGTGCTGTTTCAGACAGGCATGTTCCAATTGCTAACTTACAGTTTACCACAAGAGATCTAGTTATTTCTGAGGGATCCACCTTTGAACATTTAAGTGTATACCCGTTAATTTTGTTTAGTGTCAATTCACCTGCTTCCTCTCTGATCTTGTTTATACTGGAATCCTTCTTTACAGGTAAAGCAACAACCAGATGTAGCGGGAAGTGATCACTTAAAGAATTCCGATCAACCTCAAAACAATGTAATCTTAGAGCATGATTATGGGAGACCAATATATAATCAATTACAGAAACGCCTCTTCCGTTATAGGTATAAGGCATCTTTACTGGAGGCTCCATAAGCTCATTTACAAAGCCTAGGTCACATGTAGCTAAAAATTCATTAAACAGATCACCTGCCGGGGAATGACAAAAATTAGTTGAGTCCTCGTGTATATGACCACATAATCCCTTGTCCTCAAAGGGGCACATTGCACAATTAAAATCCTTTATGTGTACATTATATTATTGTGTATATTAATGCGGTGAATGTATGCATACTTTTACGGCCCGGGGCCTTACTGGAGCTCAGCTGTACACAAGCGAGATAGACCACACCCGGGTTGGCAAGACCCCCCAATTTGCGAATGCACTCTATGTACGGGTTCTGTTCTTTTTTGCTCTGTTTAGTTACAACGCAGTCGGATCAATGGCCCACTCTAGACCCACAATGCATACACTCAGCATATATAACATAATAACATGGAACGTTCGTGGCCTGGGTACTGTGCAGAAGAGACATAGGATACACGCCCAATTGTTGCGACGGAAAGCACAGATAGTCTTTATGCAAGAATCCCACATATTGGACACGGAGGCAGTGAAGCTTCGTAAGAAATGGAGGGGCCAGATTTTTTCCACCAATTATTCCGGATATGCACGGGGGTCACAATATGGGTTAGGCATGGGGTGCCCTTTACACCACTAGAGCAAAGGGTGGACAAGCAGGGACGCTACCTCTTCATACACGGATCACTTGATGGTCGCCATGTAGTCCTGGGGAGTACTTATGCACCAAATATTGAGCAAGACAAGTTCCTGACTACCCTGAATTCTGCGCTAGCAGGGTGGGAGATGCATCCATATATCCTAGGGGGAGATTGTAACACAATAATGGACGTGACATTAGGCAGGTTGCATCCCCCTTTACATGGTGCGGGTGTAGTTAAGCAGGCGAAAGCACTTTGCGGGTGGGCAGAGGGATGGGAGTTGAGCGACGTATGGAGACTACGGTATCCCACACAGAGAATACTCATTTTACTCACCTGTTCACATGCTCCATACAAGAATAGATAGAATATATTGCTCTAATACCATTGCGACGCATGTAACCCAGGCTACATACTTAGCGAAAACCTTCTCTGACCATAACCCACTAGAAATAATTACCTGGGGCAGAATACCTACCCCGGTACCTACTTGGAGAATGTGGCCACAGTTGTTGGAGGATACGGTGTTCCGTACCACTATAGCACATACTATCACTCATTACTTTGCAGAAAATAGCAATACCGCCTCCAACTGCCTAATTGAATGGGATGCCTTTAAGGCAGTTATACGTGGTAAGGCAATAAGCGCAGTAGTGGGTGCCAGACAGGAAATACATCGGTCTCTTGTAGAGACTGAGCGCGAAATGGATAAGCTGAAACAGGAAGCCACTCATGATACAAATAAGCAAGCACAGCTACAGGAAGTGCGAATTAAACATGCAGAGTTGCTGGAATCTCGTCTCATAGATTATCAACGATACACACAGATGCGTCACACAGAGGCGGACAAATCTGGTAGGTTACTGGCTAAGCTGTTGCGGGAGGATCCCCCGGCAATTTTGATATCTGAGGTCACTACACTAGCAGGCAGCAAAGCAGACACCCAAGCTGATATTAATGCGGCCTTTTGTCAATACTACACCTCACTATATTGTAAGCCTGATAGAAGGGGGGGTACATACATGGAAAACTTCTTGTCTACCCTGCCGTACCCGAAGTTGCCTGCAGAGGCCCGGGAGGACCTGATGGGCCCCATTACTAAAGCGGAAATTAGGACGGCAATAAAGGGACTTCCACGCAACAAAACACCAGGACTGGACGGCCTACCAGCGGAATTTTACGATACATACGCTGATTCCCTCCTTCCCCGGCTGGAGCTCCTATATAACGCAGCCCTGGATATAGGCTCTCTGCCACACACCACAGCACAGGCACTAGTGGTCACACTCCCGAAACCGGGACGGTACTCCTCTGACATGGCGAACTACCGCCCATTATCACTATTGGCAACTGAGTACAAAATACTCAGTAAAGTACTGGCGAACAGATTATTGCCCATCCTAAGCAAATTGATACACAGACCAAACTGGCTTCCTTCCAGCCCGTAGCACGTCGCTGAATACTAGGAGATTACATCATATCATGTCTACCGCTACGAACAGATACGAACGCGCAGGGTGTAGATCATTGGACTTGCGCCAAGCGTTTGACACGATCCAGTGGGAATATATGTTTAAGGCACTGAAGAAATTCGGGTTGCCGGAGGAGTACATACAATGGCTCCGTATATTATATGATGCACCAACTGCCCGGGTCCGTACAGGGGGACATATATCGTCTGACTACCCGATATATAGGGGCACAAGGCAAGGTTGCCCGCTATCGCCGCTCCCGTTTATTCTGGCGTTAGAACCCTTGCACTTAAGGTGCGGGCAGAAGCACACGAGCTGGGTATACAGATGGGGGACACTACCCACCTATTCTCTGCATATGCGGATGATATTATCCTATATGTTCACGACCTTCAGGCCGTCCGGACTCCTCTCTCCGATATTTTTGGCATATTCGAACAAATTTCAGGCTTAGCCATCAACCCTGCGAAGTCACACGCATTTTTCTTTCATGAACGCGACTCCCCCACGGAAGACGTGTTTGGGACCGAAGGCTTCAGGTGGCGCAACATACGTTCAAATACCTGGGTATACACGTATACTGGACTCATACCGACATGCTGGAGGGTAACCTCAACAGAGCGATTAGAGCTATACGTTCTAGTATTGCCTTTTGGATTACACTACCGCTGTCGGTTACTGGCAGAGCAGCCATATCAAAAATGGTGGTCCTCCCACGGCTGATTTATTACTTCACCAACTTACCAATTATACTACCACTGAGCACCTTTAAAACATTGAATACAATGCTTATTGATCTCATCGGGGGGCCTGGCAGGCGGAGGATCAGCCTTAAGAAATTGCAACTTAGCACAAACAAGGGTGGACTGGGAGTCCCAGATCTTAGAGCACACTACTATGCCTGTCAATTACAGTGGTTGTCCTACTGGACTGCAGGGCGGAACCTGCAGGAAATAGGATACACGGAACGTGATATAGGAAAGGGTACCCTACATATGCTATTGCTGCCACGTTGTAAAACTCCCCCTTGCCTCCCACCCCTACTGTGCACGGCATTACACTGCTGGAAAGCAGCATTACAATACACGGGCCTGCCTCCTAACTACGCAGGAAACATCCCCTTGGTAGGCATACCATTAGGGGCTGGAACTATAATGAAGCGTACCATTACCCCATGGCTGGAAGAGGGGGTTAGCACGGTGTCAGATTTCTTTCATGACGGGTTGCTTATGGACCATGACAATTTTGTTCGTGAAACGGGAGCACCAGCACACATATATAGTACATGCTGCATTGATACAATATATCAAAACACACTGGGCCCCACAGCGGCAGGAACCCCCCACACGAACTAGTTAAAGCACTTTATTATATGGGTAGAGGAAGCCACTTGATAAAATGGCTATACGTCGGGATACGGGCCCACGCGGAGGTTGATCTCACTACACTGCGAGCGGCCTGGTCAGACGATATAGGACGGGTCTTAGAAGATAAAGAGTGGGAGAAGATTATAGAGCACCCCAAAAAGGTATCAAGGAATGCGAAATTTAAATATATTCAAACTATGATACTCCACAGGGCTTATCTTACCCCCCCACAGATTAGATAAAATGTACCCGCAGACACAACACAAATGCCCAAGATGTCACCAGGAGGGAGGCGACATCGCACATATGCTTTGGTCCTGCCCACAGCTACGAGGGTTCTGGGACGCTGTTAGAGGACATATACAGGCAGCCACTCGCAAAGTAATATCTAACACGATGGAGGAGTGCATTCTGGGCCTGCACAAAAATACCTCCAAACACAAAATACAATATAGATTTGTGAACCTGGCGCTCCTTACAGCGAAACGGGCCATCACTATGCGGTGGAAATCTAAGAACTCGCCCACTGAACGCGCATGGCACGATGAGCTGATTCGTTGGGGTGGGGCGGAAAGTGCAGCTCTAAGGAGGGAGGAGGCTGGAGGCTTACGTAAAATCCCAGTTGCGCTTGACTGGGATGTCATGCTAGAAACGCTAAAAGCACTAGACCCCAATTCTCACAACACACACAGTAACACGCAATGAATGAATAGGCGGGTGCCTGACCCGAACGTACCACGTATAAGCATATGCGAGGTTATACCTGTTATGTGAAGCTGTATTAGAGATTTATTTATAGATTATTTATTGTTGTGTTGCCGGCAGTGGCCGCGGACCAGACAATGGAAAAATCTTGGCGATATTCAACTACGACGGACTTGAGGGAGGGGGGAGGGTGTATACACTGAAGGGATTAGTTAAGATTAAGAGTGTGATGGGATAGAAGTATCGTAATTTAATTATTATTTTAGGCAATTAGGGAGTTGGCAGAATGCTGTATGCTCTGATCGGTGGGATTGCTAATTTGTTTGACTCATGGTCAAGTTCCAGAGTAGGCACTTGTAGAAGTTTGCCTTTCTTCCTGTTAGTACGTACAGCAAATATCACTGCCTAAATAATATCTGTGCCGTCCCCTATGCCTACTGTTTTGTTATAGTCCTAATATGCATCACTGAAAAATCTCAAGAAAGTTTGTGTCAAAAAAAAAAAAAGACATGGGGCTGTTAAGAGCTGCTTAAGATTACACAAAAAGTATGCAGCTTCCGGTGCACAGCCCGTCAGGTGGCCCCATTTCATAAGGAAAGTTTTAGCCAAAACAAAGCATTCTGGGGACTGTAGGTCCATTCTGATGATATGAACAATTAAACCCAGCGTGCCTAGTGTTGTTGAGGGAAAACTAAGAGTTGCTGACGGTCATGCTCGTAGCATGGGACCACTCGACAGATAGGGCTGGGTCCCCGGGGGTCTCCTGTGAAGTTCACTCGAAGGCAGCTAGAAAAGCCCACTCAACGAGTACATGATGTCAATAAAGGACATGCCGAGGTGTTCCAGAAAGCAGGGATTTTCCTAGGGAATGGGTAAGGGTGCAAGATTTATGGTTACCTTGAACTGCCACTTTCAGTACTGCCATTAAGTGAGAAGAAAGAGGACTATGACAGAGGTGGTCTTGCAGGTCAAGATTTATTCAAAATTACCTTTAACAAGTGTAAATTTGACATTACTTCACATTATTCATATGTGGCAACCTTGCTTTGCTGTCTATACTCCGCTGCCTTCCACCATTATTAAAGCAATGTACTTTATTCCACACTTCCTGAAAGTATCAAACTATATATTCTTTAGGTTATGTCATTTGTATAGCACTAACCACCATTGTTATAGCATCGTAGAGCATTTGCTACCAGGGTGCGCTTTCGAGGAGACGGTGAGGGAAGGGTTTCAGGTGTTGAGCAGTGGAGAGTGCCTCAGTCGAGTTGGGGGGACCATTCTTGAAAGTATCTGCTTGTTCGATTACATGTGAGCAGCAGAGTTTGTTCAGCGTTACTTTTCAAAATGATTTGTGTGAATTTATGTGAAAGCAAAGTGATCTCCATCTGAGGATGTTTGTGGCACTCAATCCTCCCACACCTAAAGGCCGGATACAAATGAAGAGGTTCCAGATACATCATCCTGTGGATCCTTACTTTCCACTCTGACAATTCAACCCACCCCCATTACCCTAAAACTTCCCCCTCTTCGCCCAAGAAACATCTAATCATTTACTTCCTCGTCATTCACACAGTAAACTGGCCCTTCGTAGGAGCAGTCTCACCAAATGCCCCATCCAGTGGGCTCATTAGGGGCCATTTGCTTGGGACACAGATCTTGTCCACCTTCGATCAAGACACTTGCCATCTTGCTTTGTGTCCTAGTTATCTCATGGAACCTACAGTAGGTTCTTTCTGTAAAGGTTATGCAATTCTAGTATCAGCTTTGCCCACACCTCCCCCCAGACAAGAAAAACATTTGGACAGATCCATAAAATACATCAAATGTGTCCACCCTCCTTGTTACATTTCCAGCGTCCGATAAATGCTGATAACCATGCTCTGCATACCTTGTCAAGGTGTCAACGCCACACCCTGCAGCACTTTGAACAAGTTAGATTTATTGTTACAATCCTGGTAAGTTCTCGTTGTTTTACGTAACTCCATTGTTGATAGCAAATATTCCATTCCTAGTCACTCCTCCAATGTTGCACTATTCTTTCTAGAACAACGCTCATCCATCATTGTATGGTAAATTGCTGTTCATAAACCTATGTATTTCCAACATCCCTCAATAATGCTGTACATCATTGCGCTGTTCAGGATTTTATAACCTTTTTGACCCCTGTTAAGAGAATGTATCCACTGCAGGCACTCAAGACTTGGACTCTAGACAACCCAAATTCCTCTTCCAGGTGATGGAACGCCTTCAAAATCCCTTCGTATCCTTGTTGCAATATTGCCCGAATAACATTCTCTATTCAGTCTGCCCAGGCATTTGCTACAAGTCCCCCTGTGATCAAACCATTTCTCCATATCTGTGCAGATTCAGGCTGAGAGCTGAAGATCGTGTTTAGCTTATGTTTTGGGAAAAGATGACCTTTTCTGTGGATTTGTTGCCTAGTAAATGCTTGAGTTTTATAGCTTGTGTTTTGCCGTTTTCTTCTGTAACCCTTCTGTATGACGTTGCTTTCTACATAGTCCTTCTCCACCTCTAGTTTGTCATACTCTTTTCCAGCACCTTTTCTTCCTTGGTTTTCCATGGCGGCCCCTTCATTCAAGCCAGGGTTATCCTGATAAGTGTGTGTCCAACTTCTGTTTCTTAGGCGTCAAGATCAGTCAGCAGTGAGCAAGCAAGCAGGTAAAAAAGCTATTCTGATCAACCTGCTGTGAATGCACAATTTCGGAACATTTATTCCCTACTGGTTGAGAGTTTAAGTCTCCAGCCATCTATTAACTCTGCTTTTCAATCGAGTATGTGTTGCACGGTCACGTGAGCACCAGAATTCTTTTAAATTCTCACTGAATTTCATAAACCAAATTTCATCCCATTACTCCAGAATTATTAGACAAACCGGCAAATCATTACACGACCAAAGCAGACACGTTGGACTCCTATTTAAAACAATGAAAAAACACCAGCACTAACCCTTTACCGAAAAAAAACCCTCCAAGAGTAGGCTAATCCAGCCTCTGCATTCCTTCCAACAAATATCACACAATGAATTTATGGACATGTCAAGCAAGCGGGCCTGCCGGCAGCACTTCTGACCCATGTCCACCAAAAACCTTCAAGAAAATTCTTCTAACTACCTCTGCTGCCTCACCAGTAAGAAGAATCAACAATTCCTTAACTACAGAAATATTTCCAGAAGATCTAAAAAAGTCATACATACGCCCATTACTAAAAACAAACCTGGAGCCGCTTAATCCCGATAACTACAGACCGATTACAAATGGTCCTTCCTGGGCAAACTGATAGAAAGAGCAGCATTCGTCCAGATGTCACAATTCATTGAAGATAATTTTATACTTTAAGACTTCCAAACAGGATTCCATCCAGGAAGAGGCACAAAATCTGCCCTCATTGCCATCTGGGATGACCTTAAAAGAACAGTTGACTGGAAAGGGGTTGCTGCACTACTTCTCAGCTGCCTTTGGCACGGTTGACCATGACACCAATACAAAGACTCTATGAAGCCTACCTTCAAAACAGAACTAATGTCATCCATACCCCCCTTTTCTCGTCCAACCCGTACTTAACAAAAGCAGGGGGTCCATCAAGGCTATCATCTCACCCATGCTTTTCAACATCTACATGAAGTAATTACCGGCACTGATCAATCAATTTCACCTCACATGCTAGTACTATGCCGATGACACAAATACTCCTTAAACTGGAAAGCCCCAAAGACATTGGAAACTCACACATTTTCAGCTGCCTCAGAGCAATTGATCAGTGAAGGACATGGAGCCATCTCAAATTGAATGCTTCCAATACGAAAATACTCACGTGGCGATTGGAAAAATGACCACTCGCCACCTGACGTTCTGACAACACCGCCTAAAGTATCAAAGAAAGTAAGAAACCTCAGAATGACCATGGAATCCAAGCTATCAAAGAATGCTCAAGTGGCCAAACTAGCAAGATCCAGCTTTATTACTATAAAAACTCTGCGACGCATCTTCCCCCACCTGGGTTTCCACACAAGGTCCAGGCTACTATCTCTCTCGTTCGGTCTAAACTCGATTACGCCAATAGCCTCTACCACGGATTAGCTTTAACTATGAAAAGACTACAACAGATTCAGAACTCTGCTGCCAGACTACTCTTACATATAAAGCAACAAGCCCACATCTCCCCTGCCTTGAAGGCCCTAGATTGGTTAGCGGTTGCCAGAAGATCCACATTCATGCTGCTTTGTATCACCCAAAAAGCGATACATGGAACAGGACCGCTCTTCATCAGGAATAAAACCACCAAATACATTCAAAGGAAACTACGCTTTAGATTGGCACCTCACCTCAAAATCCCACCATACAAGAAAAAACCCATAGGTGGCACACCCTTCTCTGTTCAAGCAGCCAAACTATGGAAATCTTTACCCCCAAACATAAGATCCACAAAAAACTACCTTATCTTCAGAAGACTACTCAAGAGTTGGCTCTTCCCCACATAACCACCATACTCAAACATAAATATACAGCATATCCCTGTATAAATATGTATAATTGTGTTTATAAATATTTAGATATTCATTCATACTGCTTAACAAATGTACATATTTCTTCTGGGTATATTATTCTATGTTTAACATGCATATAGGTCCCACTGCATAAATAAGTAAATCTTTATCTACAATTGCTTCACTACTAAATTACAAAACAAATATATATATATATATATATACATACACAAATTAATTAGCTTAAAGTACAGCAACACTTGAAAGTTTGGGTTTATTAAATACAACTTAAATCTACATATATTACCTTCCTTATAATAGATACCTTCCATGTACTTATGTATCTTTATATATTACTTTACTTCTAATTCATGCACTACCATATATATCTCAGCCTATACCTCTCTCAATATATCCTCTACCTCCACTCTGACTCATCGTAAACCCCATTCTGCTACTATGATCCACAAAATAACCCTTTCTAGACTCTTCCCTCCTTGCATCAACTCATATCTCTTTTACTATTCAGATCTCCCAAAGAAGCCTTTCTAAACCCTTCCCCCTGACTCTCCCCCTCTCCAGCTCCCCTTTAGTCATCCCAAACCTCCTCCTACTGCTAGGAGCTAAAAAAAATAAAACTTTCTAGACCCTCGTCTTTTCTAACCCTCAACTATCCTTTTCAATCCAACTAACAGACTAACATGTCCACCACTCAAATTAATTTAATATTTCCTATACTAATGTCCCCCTAATCCTGTTTGGGTTCCAGAGTAGCATGCTACCCTCCGAAAAGCGCTTCAACACCTCATCAGGGGTAGCAAGCGCTATATAAATGTAAACCATTCCCTCTTCTATCCCTCCACTATCCTTTTTCAATCTAAATTCCAAACTCACATGTTCACTGCTCAAATTAATTCCATATATCGCTATGGTAATTCACCACTAATCTTCTGGGTTCTGGAGTATCAATCAATAATAAACTTTATTCGGTTTTAGCGTCAAAACCATAAAAGTTGCACAAAGACATTGAAATATAAGAAACAAAAAAAAAAAAAAAAATAAGAATCTCCTTAAACTGGTAGACAGTCAAATTAGAATCATACTCCCTAAGTGCAAATCGGAATATAAAATACAATGTGCAATAAATACATATGTACAGTCCACAAGAATATTAAAACTGCAACCCCCAGGAGCATATGTATAAATTATGCACGTTGTTTGAGTGCATACATAGGTATATAACATTCTGACAGTAAAAATACATTAATAAAATAACAAGTTAAACATCCATGAAGGATCGCGATTTAACACAAGCTTTTAGATAGCCAAGTGTAAAAGACAATGACTCCGTAGGCAGCATCTGTAGATGCAAAAGTGCGGGACGAACCTGTCTAAAATTCAGTCGTTTTAAATAAGGGACCAAAAAAATCCTACGAGGGACTTCATAAAATCCACAAGCAAACAAAGTGCAACAAATCCTGCGGAGACTCACCGTCGCAGGATGGCGTCACACTTGCCCTCTTATAATCTTTTGGTCTAACCAACAGGTGATGGTATAAATTCATCCTGAACCTTGTTAAAAGATATTTCTCATGAGAGGACAAAAACCCCATAAGGTAGGGTTCAATTGACAAAGTGGTTTTCGTTAATAAAAAAATTGCTTACACTGGGTTTCAGCAGCTCCTTCGCTTCTCTTTCCATCCTCCAAACTCATAAAAGCTATTCTGCTCGTTACGACATCCTGCTTAACTATGCATTCTGGCTTGCTATACAGCTCGCCACGCCCTATCCCTTTAAAACTCTTTTGAATATAATTTAGCCAAGGGATACATGAGGCTTGTTCTAGCAACATGCACTCTCTTAATAATAAATGGTTAAAAGACAGATCTATATTTAACCAACATTTCAGCCAAAAAAATCAATGGACGTAATGCAAGGATGTCACTAATATAGGAAACCCCCAATTCCTCATGCACTGCTAAATTAGGGGTCCCCCGAGGGACACACAGGAGGCGTTTTAAAAAATTATTTTCCACCACTTGCAGAGAATCTGCAGCTGTATATCCCCATATCTCACTTCCATATGTGGCAATGGAAAGACTTTTAGCCTTATAAACTTGTAACATGGCCCCAGTCGGTTTCTTCCCTATTCTCGAAGCAAATTTAAAAATAGCCGCATTTGCCCGAACCACTTCCCCCTTCTTCTTCTTTATTTGGGGTCCCCATTTTAATTTGTCAATAAGAACCCCCAAATATGAGAAAACATTCGTAGAGGGGACCACAATTGAGTCAATTGCGAATTTAAAAGGCTTCACAGATTGTTTGCCTATTCTAAGTACATAAGACTTAGAATTGTTGATTGACAAGTCCCGTTTACCCATGTACCCCGCAAAAGCCTTTAAAAGAGATTGTAAACCAACCTCTGTTCTAGATAAAAGGACGGCATCATCTGCATAAAGCAGTATCGGGATGCCACGACGTCCAACATACGGGTAATCAACCCCAGTTTCCAATAATTCTTGTTCCAAGTCGTTGAGATAGTAATTAAACAGGAAAGGGGCTAAAATGCAACCTTGACGGACGCCCCTTTTGATATCAAAATTCTCAGTAACACGCAAATCCTGAGCGAACCTAACATTCGCCTGGGTAGAATTATGAAGATCCACCAGGAAGTTCACTAGACTAGGATCCACACCTGTTAGCCTCAGGATCTGCCACAGTTTGGTTCTGTTAACACGATCAAAAGCTGATGACAGATCCATAAAGGCACAAAATATGGACCCGAGCGTGCAATAGTATATTTACTGAAAATCATGAGAATATTTCAACACTGGGCAATTGTGGAACGACCGGGGCGAAAACCATATTGGACATCTGACAGTATTTCGGTTTCCTCTGCCCAAGTTTGCAGCCGCTGTAATAATATCCGACCCACCACCTTAACTGTAGAATCTAAGAGGGAGATGGGTCTATAACAATGAGGGCTACCCCGGTCGCCCTTTTTAAAAACAGGAACAATAGTAGAAATAGCCCAGGAAGAGGGGCATCCAATTTTTGCTGCAGCGTTAAAAACGTTAACCAAGATAGGTGCCCAAAAAAAAGGTCAGATTTAAATAAGTCTGGGGGAATCCCATCTGGTCCTGGGGCCTTTTTAGCAGAAAGCCCTTCAATCCCTGCAATAACCTCAACGATACTGAAAGATAGAGCTGGAGCATTTAAGTCTATTATCACTGGGCCACAACAATCACGGGGACAGTCGAAAATAGTTTTAAAATGGGACACCCAGTCCTCTTCTGTAATAAAGGCTCCTAAAACGGGATCCCTATCCATACCAAAGGCTGGGCGGTTCACCACTTGCCAAAATTTGGAACTATTTTTCAATACACTTGCCTCAATAAGGTCCCGCCAGGCTTCATCTTTTAATTTTGTCTTGCGCCCTGCTAGAGCGGCCTTATATTCTCTGCGGTAGTTGCTGACCACTAATTATATTCTGGGTGTAGATGAAAGAGCTGCCTTCAACTTGCCAGCTGCTCGGGTACAATCAGAGTCGAACCATTTAGGCCCAAGATTTCTAGCCCTTGCGGCCGGAACGCTTAAAAGATCTCCCACCTTCCCAGCTAAGGTCACAAAAGCTGCCAGCAAATAATCTGGGGGCGAACAGGAATTTTGACATGTTAAGAGTTCTGGGGCACATAACCTATTAACCTTATCATAAAACAACTTGGGGTCAATCTGTGTCCATTTCAATCTGCGTTTGTCAGTCAGAGTCGTAACGCCCCTCTTAGCTGCTCCTTCAATGTGACTAATAAGTGGTCCAGCTATATGAGCACAAAGCGGATTATGATCACTGAATATACTCTCATCAATAGAAAAAACTGTGATCCACATCTGCAAAGGGGAGGAAATTAATATATAGTCAATAAAAGATCCTGTCCTGGCCCCTTTATAAGTTGGAGTTAAAAATTTGATGTTTGGGGCCACAAGAGCCATCAAACACACCATATTGAACTCCTGGATCATGTTATTAATCGATTCCCCTTGTGTGTGGTGATCAAAATGGAATCCACTCCTTCGTGGGCATCCCAGTTCGGATAAACAAGACAATGCAGGATTACCACATGGGTGAACATTAAAATCCCCAGAAACCAAAAAAAATCAGAAACTGGGAGTCTGTTGGGACGTCTAAAAAAAGAGCATAAGGCAGCTATATTACAATCACGGGCAGGACTAGATACTGCGTTATAAAAATTAACCAGTCCCCATCTAATGCCTCTAGTGTTAAAAAATAACGCCAATATCCCTCCACACCAAATAGGAACAACCTGGATCTGGCTGTCTAAGGCCACAGACACATATGTGACTAAGCCCCCTTTAGCTCTCCCGCTAGAAGACGGGGTAGCAGGGACAAAATAGGCCTTGTATCCTTCTAAAAACAAGTTACTTTCAACCAGCCAAGTTTCTTGTAGACTGATTATCTTAAACTCTTTTAAAAAATTGACTAAAGAAGGGTCTCGAAATTTAGTTGCCAGCCCAGCGATATTCCAAGAAATAAAATTACGAGGGATCACTACGCTTGGCCTCCCCACGGCATCAACTATGGGCACTAAACTGTGTCCACCCCCTGGCTCCTGTGTTTCAATAGGCAATAGTCAGTCAGTCTTCTAATCCACTTAATGTAGAAAATCTATTTTGTACTTCCAAAAAAGGAGTGGTAGCCGGCTGGACCTGCGAGAAGAGTGGTTGATACATTCTAACTGCTGCCTGTGCAGCAGGTGCGGAACTATTCAGCCTTCCTAATCCAATATTTGTCCTTACATTATAAATCAGTAGGACTTGTGGGAACCCTGGGCTTATAGAAAAAACCCAAGGGGAGTGTTCTGATAGCACCTGAGGGGGGATTACGGTTAGCACCCTTATGCAGGATTCTAGCCACTAAATTAGGATTATTAAAATTCACGATAATGCAATCTTTATTACCCACTTTAGCAGATGGCCCCACCCAACTCACCCTACGCGCCATAATGATATTATTAGCAATACACACACCAGTAGCTATATTATGGGCAAACCAATGTGTTAATTTGTTTTTAAATTGGTTATAATCCTCTGTAACCCCTGTTTCAAGAGGTGGAACATCCCCTAAAGCAACAACATAGGGGGTAGATTCAGGTGGAAGGTAAATTACAGGAAGACAAGTTGTTTGAGAATCCCTGAATGCTAACCCTGTCATGTCCTTCAATGCAGGCGTCACTGCCCTGGGTGGATGACGAGAGATCACTCCACCATGACTACTAGTGGTGACTTGGTCACAGACCCAAAGGAATCAAATAATGACAATCTCAACATCCCCCTGCAATGCATTTCCCACTACTACATCCCTAACAGTCTGTGTAACACATGTCCTGTTAATATTTGCAACTTTCGATGTTAAACAATTGCAACCGGTCCGTCCCTCGAGTTTGGATAAAGCATCCTCAATAGCCCCAATGTTCTGCCTTATTGGATCAAGAGAAGAAGACAACAACATTTCCATTTTCCCCCAAAAATGGTCCTCGTGATCTTTAACAGAACAGGACCCAGGCAGCGTACATGTATTAGGGGTGAGTGAAGGTAAGTCGTTCAAACTGTTTGTTACTGGGGGAAAAGAAGACGCCTCGATACCACTATCTATCTTGTGGGCTGATCTGCTACTTTTCGAAAACCCACCATTCTTCCCTTTTCTTTTCCTTGCCTGGAGGTCATTACTATTAGACTGGCCTAATTTGGCCTTTTGACCTCTTGTCTTAGCTTTTAATGGGCTAGAGGTAGTTATCAACTCTATACCGGGGCTAGGTAAAATTTGCATCGAGACTGGGGCTAGTTCCGGGGTGAGAGAAAGACTAAGCCGAGAGCGATCAGCATTCATAATCCCTTCTACTACAGGAGCTACCAATTTAATAGGCAATCTATCTTCTGGAGACGGGGGCTCTAATGACAACCTCCTTTCCGTAAGCTTAATTTCATGAATAAGAGCTGATTCAGCTCTTGAAAGAAATGCATCCAGAGTTCCAATCACACTCTTACCGGGGGTCATTTTCCGTTTGCTCATTTTTTTCAAATAATAAAACTAATGCAGGATATAAGGCAAGAGAAGGGACGAAGCAGCAAAATATTGGCACTTAATAAAACTTGACAAAACTACAAAATTATAAAATGTCAAGAGATAAAAAGCCCAGTTAAAACACTATTAAAAACAAATTCAAACACCTAATATACAATAAGCATAATAATACAGTCCCAGGGGAAAAGTAAAATTTAGCGGCAATTAGGACTTGTACAAATAAAATATCAATGTGCAAAGTAAGCAATATATACAATATGTATAACAGACATACAGTCCTTATGAAAAAACAGAGCTAGCAGCAATTCGAGCGACCAACGATTTGTGCAAAATAAGCAAAGTATAACAAACAACATGCAGCACTAATATGGTCCCTGCGAAAAATAAAACCTGCCAACTGTCATAGGTTTATGCAAAAGAAGCCAACAGTGTTCAAGGTAAAAGAATGTCCCATAAAAAGTAAAACTAACCGACACTGATAGGTCCTGATAATCCAAAAAAAAAGAAAAAACCACTTGGGGAGAAAGTTAAAATACAATAGTTCCAGTTAAGGGACAAGAATAACCACACAGCTACACCAGTACCTGGCGAAGGGTGGACTCAATCAGCAACCTATGCACTTTAAGAGGAGCTATCACGCTCTACTGTGGGGGAAAGGGAGGTAGCCCAGCCTCTTCCAGGCTATGACGGGCAAGGACGGGCCTCCCCTTGGCCCGGGCGCATCCCGCGCAGCGGGGGACTCAGCAGGACTAAAAGCGCCTCCTGGCGCTTGCGTAGTAGTGGGAGCAGGCGCCCAGCTTTAGCCTGCCGGGAGTTGTAGTTCCTTCGGGCCGTTCCCCTCACGGCTGTATGGCTGGCGAGGAGAACAAGAAAGAGAGAGCCGTTCCCCTCACGGCTGAACAGGGAGTGCAGTGACCTTTCCCCTCGTGGCCGGTTATCCGCTCGACAATGCGTCCCCGCGCAGCGGGGACTCAGCAGGACTAAAGCGCCTCCTGGCGCTTGCGTAGTAGCGGGAGCAGGCGCCCAGCTTTAGCCTGCCGGGAGTTGTAGTTCCTTCGGGCCGTTCCCCTCACGGCTGTATGGCTGGCGAGGAGAACAAGAAAGAGAGAGAGAGAGCCGTTCCCTCACGGCTGAACAGGGAGTGCAGTGACCGTTCCCCTCGTGGCCGGTTATCCGCTCGACAATGCGTCCCGCGCAGCGGGGACTCAGCAGGACTAAAAGCGCCTCCTGGCGCTTGCGTAGTAGCGGGAGCAGGCGCCCAGCTTTAGCCTGCCGGGAGTTGTAGTTCCTTCGGGCCGTTCCCCTCACGGCTGTATGGCTGGCGAGGAGAACAAGAAAGAGAGAGCCGTTCCCCTCACGGCTGAACAGGGAGTGCAGTGACCGTTCCCCTCGTGGCCGGTTATCCGCTCGACAATGCGTCCCCTACTCGCTGAAATAGAGCTTTGACACCTCGTCTGGGGTAGTAAGCACTATATAAATGCAATTACAACAATTACAATTATTTCTTATGTGTTTGGTTATTGTCCTCGGACCTTTGATGTACAACCTTATTTCTTGCAAATTACCTCTTTGTAAGGCCATTCACAACACTTCTATTACACTTTATTGTATTGCTTAGACCAGTCATCATTAGCTACCATTATTTACAACAGTGTTCCCATATCCAGTAGACACCATATATATGTGTGTAATGCTGTTAGAAGTCAGTTCTGACTCAGTTCCTGGAAAGTCGACAACAAATGCATGCGACTGCTAAGTCGACTGGATGCACACTCACTACAAACTCTCAGGCTACTGTTCTCACAACAGGTTACTATGGAAGGACATGTTCTCATGCACCTCTTGTAACAGGATACAAAACACAGGATCCGCCTCACATTTTGGAAGAATGAAAGCAGCATTACTGTAAAGGATGTGCTGTATCTTCTCCATTCAAAGTCAGGCATAAAGCTGCAATAAATGTGGTTTGTGTGTTTGACCGACTCACTTCCCTTAATGGCAGAACTTAGCTACCAGCAATTATGGCTCGGTCTTTTAGTAAATATATTTGCCAATAAGCAGCATGCTTGTATCCTTCATTTTGTCTTCTTTTGCAACATTAGCTATTGCCAATAAAACCATGATCATTGCTATATATATTCTGCACTCGTTTAGTGTGATGACGACCGACAATAAACAAACTATTAGTCTCCCGTATGTAATGCATATAAGAGGTAGGATGAGGGGAATATGTGAACTAGCCGATTGGGTCTCCAGCAGATCTGACAGCATATCCCACATGAGCAATCTAGTGTGACGTAAAGGGGCATCAGGCCACTCCGCACAAATGGTGGGTAAACTTTGATGGTGGAGGAGCCAAGAGAAACCTTCCACGGGTGACCAAATCCGTTGTCACACATCATCAACCCACTTCTTCCTTAGGTCTGGTCTCCGTGACCTGTCCATTCACAGATCCTGCCAACCAGATAACCGTTTTATTCAAGGACGTTAGTCAAATACTCCCAACAGAAACATAGGGTGTAAAGGATACACAGGATTCTCTGCAAACCTCCAACTACAGTGCCCTAGAAATGTATCCAGATCAGCATTATGCTCCAAGAAGACACTCAGTGTTGTTGACATATGGTTTCAACATGGGTTTTTAGAGTAAAAATATTGTTTTGTGCATACATTTCCACCTACTAAGAACAGAGGCATAAAATAAATATGCACTGTTTAAATTTAAGATGTGTTTTTTTTTTTTATCCACTTAAACTCAACAAAACCAAGATTCTTTAATCCTTTAGATATCATTGAACTTCCAGCTTCCTAAAGTAGGAAGTAAATCGTTGAGCACTGCAGATACCCACTGTCCCATTCCAGGCAGGCTGAGGAATC
Organism: Calotriton arnoldi; assembly: GCA_963921515.1. Taxonomy (NCBI): domain Eukaryota; kingdom Metazoa; phylum Chordata; class Amphibia; order Caudata; family Salamandridae; genus Calotriton; species Calotriton arnoldi. The sequence goes on from CAWUFW010006296.1 coordinate 760,685, forward strand.
TGTGGTGCACCCCAATTTACTTAGTGTACACCCCAAATCTACATATAATTGCAACTTGAAACCTGTACGCAAGTACATAAAGTCTGTTACTCTGCAATCCTGGATTTGATCACTAAATCTTTCACACCTTCTATAGCCTTATAGCCCACTGCAGAGCTATACCAGTTGTTAAAGGCCCTGAAACTGAGCTATAGACCCGAGCCGAAGGCCTATAACGAGGGAGAGGGCATTTAACAGCCAGTATAGCCCGAGGCAGAAGGGCTATAAGAATATTTCAACCCCCAAGGGTAGAATGTTCTAAAATGAAGAGGGAGAAACATGAAGACAAACACTGGAATGCCGGAGCTCCAGGCTTATACCAGCCATTAGAAACCCAGAGCTACTCCATTGTCTTTAATTCAGCTCTCAACATTCCAATGTTCTAGTTATCTTTACACATTTTTAATGTGGAACCATGTATATCTTTACTACACTCACACTTTTAGATTTTGATTTTGTGGAAAGGCTATGTATGCATTTCTAACCAATATGAACTTAGCTTCCAATGTGTTTAGAGCATCACAGTCACAGATAGGCTTCTGTCACCAAGTAGTTCGGCATTTTCTTTCGGTTTACTGTTGAAAGCCATCCACAGTTACTGAGGCTAGCCTCCAAATAACACTGGAAACATTCTCCTCTGATACATACTCATGCTTAGGTTAACCCATGCCCTTTCTGACATGAAGAGGCTATCTCAAGGTTTGAACAGGCTACTACCACTGTGGCCCTCTTTCACTTTAGTAAAGCATGCGAGATAAATTTACATTGTGAAAATCATTTAACCAAATTCAAAACCCGTCACTTGACCTCCCTCACGCCTTTAACCGTACTTCAGTGACTGATCTCACCACCTCTACTACTTAGTCTGAAAACGTGTAAATACAGATTTGAAAATAGAACTTAGTTAATTTAATCACGCTTTGTATACCACTATTTTAGTGCCGGCATTCCGATTACCACACCCCATGACTATTAAAATCTCCACTTTTATTCATGTACCCACCCAAGCTGTGCCTCCTTCTTGCATGTTCACCCGTTTTTGGAATGATGCTGCTGGTTTTTCGCCTCAGAGAGTGCACTGAGGCCTACTAACCAGACCTCAGGTTCAGTGTTCTAACCCCTTACACAGTGTATGTCGAATTGGCTACCACCCTTTGGCAGAGGCTGGCTTACTTATAAGTCCCTAGTATAGTCTCCCCAGGGTACCCAATCAAGCATCAAAAAAATCTACTTGCCCACTCACCATGGCGAGTCAGATTTGAACAGGTTGAGCTATTTTTAGGACCTACTGGCCTGTTCTGGTGAGTGAACTTGAGCTGGAAAGGAACAAATAAAGATGCTTTTAAATCTTGTTTTTATCTTGACACATTTGCTGTCTGTTCAAGGAAAGAGGTCAAATGTTAGTTTGCCTTTTTACGAATTGCTGCGAATCTTATCCTGGAAAATGGTGTTTACTTTTCTCTCTCTTACTAAAGTTAGAGGATTTTGTAAAGTGAGCAGTCTGACAATCATTGTGGAACAAAAGGCTGTAGGATGTCAGTCTAACATACAACTTTTAAATAGCTTATAAATAAATAGTACAAATATTTCAAAATCTATCAGGAATTAGGAAAACACCTTTTTTTTGTAATTCAAACGTGTGATGTAAAGATTTAAATGAGGGCAAAACAAATCATAACACTTTACTTGGTGATGAGCAAACGACAAATATTTGTAGAAAATCGATTTCCAAACATTGTTTGTTCACTATATAGTTTTATCAGTAAAACTGCATGTCACTTGGAAATTGTGGCTATTTCAATGGAAAAGGTGCTGATTGCAAATGACAGTGTGCTAGCACTTCATGCTTCAGTTACATATTTATTAAAAGGGAAAAAAAATTAACATGATTTGAAAAAAACATTCTTGCCCTGCCCTGAAGACAATGCTTTTAATGAACTAAGAGGTTAGTCAGGGGTCATGTGTAACCTATATGCGGCTAAATTTGTATTATATATGGAGCAAAAGTTTAGTCTATTAAATCAAACAAAAAAGAGTTTTTTGCACAGCAGACATGCTGAACTAACATATTTGAAGGGGCTATCTATCATATGTGATAAGGAAGAAAATGGCAGCTCAGCGAGTTAAAATATTTGCCCAGGATCACATAATTTGAAACCAGTTCATCGGTCAAGCGCACTACAGTTAGGTCTGTTAGATTATTTAAGTCACTAGACCCGCAGGTTTAGTAAAATTATGATTTTTGAGGCCTGCCTGGGTATGCAAGGCAGAGTGCCCACCCAGGGCTGCAGCACCGATTGTGCCATCCTGTGTGACAAGGTACGAAATGGCTCCCAACCAGCTACTGCAGACTGGAAGGGCAGTGGCAACAACTGTTAGTTCGACTTTCATTCAAACCAATGGCAAAGCTCCCACTCCCGTAACTGTATATGTAATTCTCCCCTAAGGAAGGCCTATCAAGCCCCATAGCAGGGCACGGTATTTTATGAAGTAGGACAAGTATTCTAAATATATGTTGGGACAGCAACACTTCTAAACTGTTGTTTTGCTGTGGGAGAGTTAGTAGCCCCATTGGCTAACACAAGTTCTCGACCGACCACCCTGCCCGGCTAACTTCTGAATGGGACTACTGAGATAGGTACTGTAAGATATCAAATTCATCTTGGCATTAAACCCAACTTGATGCTTAAGTCGAACTTAATGTCACTATTATAGAATGCAATGTTTAGAAAGTTGCCACTCTGTGACCCAGTCTGTCCAGTTGCCTTGCACGGTCACTGGCCAACAAAGCGCTTTCTGCCCTCCTGGGGAGTAGTGTGAGCAACTCCCAGGCTTAGGAACAATAGCAGACTGCTACTGGGCAAACTGTTACCTCCCCTTCGCAGGAAGCCACTCCGAGCGTTAACCCAAAATGGAAGGTTCAAAGGCGAAGCTGCCTTTAGTGGGCAAATGGAAATCACACTCTTGAGGGGCTGCCCTTTGTTCAGGTAGACAGGCTGATGGCGGAACAGAAGGGAGACCAGTGCCCAAACCAGTTTTCCCGTGGATGTAGCCCCCAGGTAGAAACACCTGTAGGGTGAGCTATCAATCACCTAACATTCGACGAAGGGTTCAGACATCTTGAGAGTGGGCAGAATAGTGCACTCGGGGATTGCTAAATGCCACACATAGCCAGAAAGCCATCACGAAGAGGGAGGGGAGCTGGTAGCCCATTGGCTACTGACCGCATCATCCCCCCAGGGCACTTTCTAGGGGCAGATATCGCACCCCGAACCTCAGATCACGCCCGAACCAGAGAAAGGACTGAAGTAGGACTGCCCTGCTGACCCTTGAACTTGGCAAATAAAGGCTACACGGTCTGCTGGACTGCACCTGCTGCACCTTGGGCTAGCAAAAAGAGGACTATGCCCATGGCTCCTGGCTTGGGGAAAAGTTGCTCCCCAGACCAAAGAAGTGACTTCAAGGGCCAGTCGGCTGACCCCCTGGAACCAGCACCTGGGCAATCAAAGCTGAAGTAGCCCAACTCGGCAAGTCAGCAGCCACATCGGAAGAATCACTGCCGACTGCAGCTGGGCGCCCCAAGAGACTAATCCTCAGTGGCCAAAAGTTGCACCTGAGTCAACCGGGCCCAGGAGTGTCATCTGAGTTCAGATTGGTCACCTAAGAGGAACACCAGTCTCCACTGAGGGATATTGCTAGGACCGCTGTGGACGGAGACTGGTAGCCTAGCAGCAGATGGTCTTCTACTGTCTCAAAGAGGACTTTGAGGGACCCCCTACCTCTGCACCCAAAGTCACCCCACCTGACCCAAGGAATAACCCCAATACCACCATCGACAGCAAAGCACCCAGAGCATCTTTCATCTGATGCATCCATAGCATCAGGACCACTCCATTGAAGTCTATGGCAATTCCGCTGTAAAGTTTGAAACTGGACTAAGAAAGCGCTTTGTTTGCCAGGTAACTGTCCAAAAACTCTGTATTTTGCCCCCTCCCTCCCTCTCAGACCTTCTCTGTCAGATTTGGCTGCCCAAGTCGGGCCAGAGTAGTTGAACTCAACTCTTACAAACTTTTCAAAAGTTTACAAACTTTACGGTTGCCAATGCTGGTTTGCGGTTGAACTGAGATTTAAGTTTTCATTAAAAATCTGTAACTCCGGAACCCTCTGGTGAATTTTACTCATCTTGGACTCTAAAAATGCATAAAAATATAATCTATTAAACTGGAGTTTAATTTCCTCCGTGTCATGTGGCTTTTTTATTTCGGTGTTGGATTACTATTAAATGCACTAGTTCCTTTGTTTAAGCCTTCTTGCTCGAAGCCACAGCTACCCAGGGCTGAGCTTAAGGTTTAACAAACATGTCTGACAGGACCCAAGACAGTTTTTGCGAGTGTATTACACAGCAAGGCTGCACAGTCATACCATATAATACACCCAAATCCTCACACAGAGCAAATGGCCCAACATGTTTACATGTACATATCACTGCACGGAGGACTACAAAATGTAAATATATGTAAACCTGCCATACACTGATCAGTCACTGAGCTGACCTGCTTAATTTCCTGGATGGTTAAAGATGCGCAGGTGTGCTGCTTTCCTAAGACTCCAGTGACTCCACCCTCCTACACGCCTATCCTCCACCTCTCAGCCGGCTCACATAGCTTAGAAGTAAAAACGCTCTTTGAGAAGACAGGCTTAAACCTCATCGAAGAATGGTGATGTTACTCAGCTAACGCCCACTTCCTCCGTTTCGTAGAATGTGAAAGGGCTTACAACGTACAAACTGACTTAAACCTTAATACTCTCCAACTAACACAATAAAACACTGCACTCATCTATAGATCATGTTAAACCAGAAATTGATGCATCATGAAAAAGCAATAATGAATTGTCAAACTGCATTCACTAAACATCAATGTATGCAATAAGCATCTTTTTTCAACTTCATGCGTAAGCTTGATAAAAGTTTGCACTCTTGGCCTTGTTTCCACAGGACAGTCAACATCCAAGAGAACAACGCATACATCCAATGCCCCACTTGCCACCAAATGCACCATATACTACCACCCTAAAGAACACATTGGAAGGGGGCATGCGGGCGTGGCCGATCCATGCCAGATTTTCAGAATAAACTAGTTCTATTTCGATAGCTTGTTTTTACATGGATATCTTAAAAATGTGATATGGATCGATGGACACACTGCATTTGAGTACCTTAAATATGCTCAACACAGAACACGACTTAATGGCGGCCATCATATGGTTTACAGTAGCACTTGCCAACAAAGAACGTCAAACACACTCAGCAGAGCACAGGCATGACAGATCGCTGGGATTCGTTGTTGTCACCTTCACTTTGTATTAATTGTTGTTAAACACTGGTGTTTTGTGACTTACTGAGGCTGACAATGACACACTATAAATATTAAGTCAGTTGAGTCACAGGCCAGAACAAAACAAAAAACGCATACACAACAACAAAAAACACAGTAAATATTAAAAACGGCCTAAAACATGGTAGCAGGTGGGAGGACAGAAATTGAAATTATGCCCGATATCAGCACTGTTTGGGCGATAGGTCCTGGTGCTCTCTTTCTGGCACTATAATATAATGTTAGAGTACTGCACAGCGCGCCATACACGCTCCCTAATAAAACACGTCAGGTACACCTCCCAAGTAACAGGCAGGGGCCCATCCCTACTGTTATTTCAGAAGTCTTAGCTTCTGGGCAATCTCTTGAATTTCTAATTGGGTTCGCCTTTGTCGAGGCTGAAGAAAACCGGTTTCCGCCGTTTGTAAGAATACCCACTGGGTTAATCACTCGCTGGAGAGATCTCACAACCTGCCGGTCAGAGTTTAGAATCCCAGTGGGTTAGCTCAGCGGGTTAATGTACCTGCTGTATGCATTTTGCATATCAAAAATCTGAATCCTACTCATTGTTCACCCTCCAGAGGTCGGAAAACGCGAACCAGTTTGAGGGGTTAGTGCGTTATGAGCGCGGGGAGGATCTGGCGAGTTAGCCTTACTAGACTGGTGGTTAGTTCCATTTCAGCTAATGTTATTTGAAGCCCCTCAATTCACGTGAGAGGCACCGAGATTGCTTGGAAAATACCGTTCCTGGCAAAGGCAGTGAGCTCACCTCTCTCTGAATCGAAAAGCAGCCTCTCATATTGGGTATCAATGTATACCATGTTAGCTGAGCCTTTGAACGCTGCTGAAAATACAATTACATGAACCTTTCACAAAAATATGAACTCCCAGAAACTTGGCAGTGCAGACAAATTCATCCCACAACAGAGAAAGACAAATCCAGATTCCGAATATGACACGGTTTTGGTTTCTTCTCCAGTGCGTCAAGGTGTCTGGTGCACAGGCAAATCAAACGGGTTATCAATGGCAACACAGTGACAACTTTATGTCAAAATTATGAAAAGCAGGAAACGGGCCTAGTTGTTTTATTAAGCTCTCTACAGAATGCTAAATACGTTTAGAAATGACGCAAGGTAGAGTAAACGCAATCCCTACGATTTCCAGAGAACTTCTTGCTCACGAAGATATTGATTAATTAATGAGTATACAGCAACAGACGAATACTGAAAAGTAAAACTAACGCGATGAAGTTATTCGTTTTCCCGCTTTAACAGCCAGTCAGTCCTCTGTCTGCTTTTTCACAATATAGCCCCAGCACGCCTACATGTCTGCTCTGACGTTATAGCCGAAGTTATATATGTCAGCCTCGACGTTAGCTGATGGTATTTCCGGTGGCATGGTCCTCAAGTGGGCAGACTGGGTTGAAAGCCGCCAGTGAGGCCAGGTAGGGTACATTTGCACCAGTCCTGTTCTCTCTCGGCCCTGGTCCGTGGGCAGCTGTTCCTCGCCTCAGGCTAATGAGTATTTGGAGAAACAGGAGCGGAGTTCGACAAACACAAGCTTTTAGAGGAGGTCTCGCGCGGGGATCCCAATGCTGGTCAATAGGCCTACCCCAAAAAAAAAATAACAAAAAAAAAAATGAACGTATCCGTGTGTAACGTAACTGGTGCTCATGTAAAGCGCTCCAATACCTCCGGGTCGAGTTCACGCTATACAAAACTGCAAACAAAAATAAGTGGAATAAAGTTCACCCCCAACACTTTCTCCTACCAAAGGACAGAGAGAATTTTAGACCTCAGGGCTCTCAACAATTACAAGAGAAAAGTCACATTCAGGATGCACTTTGTGGCTCACATTCTGGCAGCGTTAAGAGAAGACAATTTGATAACGTCCATGGATATACTAGAGGCATATTTCCATATTGAGATTCATTTCAGCGCAAAGTAAGTCCCTGCGTTTCATGGAGGAAGGAAAGTATTTTGTACACCTGGGTGAAAATTTAATTACACAGGAGTTAGAATAATTTAGAGTTACTCAACATTGCCAAAAATTATGTAACTACGCCCATCCGCATAATTCTTAGTAATGTGGCACAAAAATCCTACCGCAGGAGCACAGGAACAACAAATCTAGCGAGTGCGAGTGGCTGCTGCTCGTACGTGTTCTGTTGCATTTAGCGCTATTTTCTTAGTGCAAAATGTATCTTCGGTCCATATTTAATGCAAGGGTGCATTTTGCTTTTAGAAAATGCGCTAAATGCTGGGTTATGCTCCTCGCATAACCTTGACTAAATTTGCTGTAATTTTGCCTAATTACGCAACAGCAAGGAGTTACACCCAACCAAAGCATTTTGCTATTTGGCCTCATATCACTACCTCCTAGAGGGACAATAGTGCTGAGAGGTGCTGCTCCACTGTGGGTGAAGTGAGTACAGGTGTCCGCTGACCTGGACTGCTATCCCTGAAGACTCCTTCAACGAAGGCGTGGTAGCAGCACTGCAGAAAACCTGGAAATTTCACAGGTTGGCATCTTTTATGAGTAATTGGAGATTAATTACACCACTCTGGAAATCAAGTTTATCACAGTCGTGGGGCGCACTTCTCCCTTGAAGGGGTCCGAGTCGAGACAGAGAAGAGGATTTCTCTAATGGTACAGGAGCAGCTTACTTACGCAGGTTTTGAGGGTGATGTGTTCTGTGTTATACGGGGCCTGCTGGTCCACCAGACAAGACAGAGGAGTTGGAAAGGTCACCAGGGAATCAGCAGTTTACGGATCACCAGTTAGTGGACAGAGAGCAATAAGCTATTGGATGATCCAAAGTTGGGCCTTCCGGGCGGGCACGTTCAAGTGCAACAGGGTAGGGACATGTTTAAAGCATTAGAATGTGAGTGGCCTTTGGTCACCGAGCTTTCTCAAGGTACTAATACTGTACTTGGTAAAATTCTTCTTTTCAATAAAAAACTTATTTTACTATTCTATCCGACAGGGTACAATATTACTTCCTTGAGAAAACTCTACGTCACTATATGCTGGAGCGAAACGTGTCTGGTGTAGCTACAGCAAGAAAAAACGTGACTTCGATGATTATAGTACTGTAACCTACTGCTGAGGGCTGTAACGTTTGTTCAAAGCCTTGAACCCGAGTTATAGGCCTGAGCCACAGGCCAGGGACTATAGTGAAGGTCTTTAACAAATAGTGTAGCCTGAGGCTGAAGGGCAAGAACGCTATTAGAACACTACACACAGGGAGAAACAAAAAGGCAAACATTGGAGGGTTGGAGTAGAAGGTCTTTCCCTGCTATTTTCGACCCACAGCTGCTTCATTGCCTTCAAGTATTGAACGCTGCTCAACATACGCCCCAGAGATCAGGGCCGGACTGGGAACACAAGCCAGCCCTGGCTATTCAGTTTGACCGGCTAGTGAGAAGCACTGCTGCTGCTTTTGTTACAAGGGGCAGATATTAGAGAACTGCTGCAAAACCAGCCCCAAGTATCAACAAGCATTTGCAATGCAATAGGTCTCGCATTTGTGAAAGTTAGAGCTGATGGTGGTGTAAATGACAATGTCTTTTACTTACGTTTATGAAGTGGATGTATGTGGTGTGCAGCTCAATAATCAATGACAAGGCACTTTTATTTGTATGTTACACCTATTGCTCAGTAACCGAGTACAAGTACAGATGAGATTGCATCCAGTAGATGAAGAGCAGAGTACATGTACAGCACAGAGAGTAAAACACCAATTATACGTAGAGTGCAAGGAGCACATAAGGCAAGATACGCAGAGTAGAACATTTAAACCACATTTAGTGAAGCCCATAGAAACTGTGTAGACCATAAAATGTACACACAGTAAACTGCATATAAAATGTGTAGAGCAGAGTATTTGATGTGTGTAGTAGACATTTATCTTGTGACTGCACCTGTAACCCAACATTTAATCTCCCTCCCCATCCCCCCCTGCCCCCCACACTACCTCCCAAATGAGAAACTTGAGGCAGTCAGAAAGTTTCAAATGATTAAATTAAATTTCCTTTATTTGCATATTAAACTTTATTGTGGATTTTCCAACCTACAGCTTGAAAATTCAAAAAAGAGCGCACGCAGCCTATACGATTTGAAGAAAGGTTCTGAAAAACGTATCAGGTGAGGATAGTTCACTCAGAACCGACTCATCATCGCTTTGTGCATTTGTAAATTTTATATGCGCATGAATAATTTGAATCTGCCAAATGTTATATGTGTAACACAGGTCTAACTAAGATTGTGATGATATTGGCTGTCAGACTTACCAGACACGTTCAGCTGGCCTCCAAGGAACCAGCTGATCTTCCCCTTGCCAAAGTCACAGTCTCTGACGGTTTCATACGGTTTCATCCACAGTAACCTCTCCCTGGCCAGCACATCCCAGAAGGTCAAAGGGTCCCTGACAGACGTCCAGCAGCTCCCTGTAAGCGTCCACCCGGGGTAGAGCAGCCGACTCCGGCATGAATGAGTGAACGTCCCAAGTCCCGCCATGGCCACTGCTGCACCATGCCTGTCCGGGCTGACGTAGCCAAGCAGCGCGTGCTCCTTCAACACCCCTTCTCCCCAAGAGCACGAGGTGCTGGCGCCCTAGAAGGTGCAACACATGCAGAAACTTCCCGCCACAGAGCTTTGCTGTCATGTTGTCTCCTCTGAGGTAAATTAGGGTTGTCAGACCTTCCCCTTTCCAATGACTGGTTTGGAAGGAAGACCAGGTGCAGGGCGCAGGTTGAGTTAAGGCAGAAGACGGGGGCAGCCGCTGTGCTGGCAGCAAGATGAGTTCGCCGCAACGGAGTCAGTTCCCCAAGATCTGCCTGCACAGAGCGATGGAGTGCGATGCACGCCTGCCTGTGCTGCTGCAGCTCCTCCTCACTTCGAATGCAGGAAGTGCGCGCTTTCCTTATGTGTTAAGTTAATGAAACGCTGCAGAGTTTTGATCTCGTGGCCGGATTGTTGTTATGGTTCTCAGCCTCTCTCACTCTGCAGCTTCTGTGCTGCTTCTTTTAATCTCCCCACCGGTCTGCTGTCGTGATCTAATTTCCTTTCGTCTTTTTGAAACGTTTACAAACCAGTGGTGCGCGCGCACCACAGAGGAGCGGGGGGAGGGAGCGCGGCAGCGAGGCGAATGCGCGCTGCTGCGCGTGCTAGCCCCCAGTGGGAATGGGAGGAGCAAAGGCGGGACATGCGCCCGCCTTTGCCCAATCGCGTGCGGTATTTATTTTTAAAAAAACACGCGAAAGCCAATAACAGCCGGCGAAAGCAAAACCACACGCACGAGCGTGTGGTTAGCTTTCTAAAGCCCGTACAAGAGGTCTCGCACTGCAACGCTAGGCGCGAGACCTAAAAACAGCCCCACCAGTCAAAAAACGTCCCCCACCCTTCCGGCCCACTGGGTAAACGCTGGTGCCCGCTAGGGCCAGTCCGGCCCTGCCAGAGATCATGGTGCAAGGCTCCACAAACAGCTCCTGTACAAGACAGACTAGATCGATGAGTCACTCCCTTTGATGCTCTCGGCACCTCATGTTATAAATTGGATGCAAGAATGCATTTGGCAGTTCCATCCTGGACTCACACTTTGTGCGTACTAGGCCAACAAAAGCTCTGGCTTGGGCTGCTGCACGGCCTCCTTGGAGCCAAAGGTGTCACGTGGACTGACATCCAGAAATATTACGAAGAAGAAAGAAACATACCTTACTGATGCACTGTACCCTAGATTTTGCCTGTTTAGGAAACTTCTTTTAAGGCCATCTGTCCACAAGAATGCTGCACTAACCCCACCTTCTCTAGTTTGCAACGCACATATCAATGCATTTGTCAGTATAGGCATCTAATTAGCTGCCGTATCTGCTGGCCAAGGGTTCATCGAAGGAAATATTTTAACTTGCCTCATTGGGGTGAGTCGCCCCGACTGCTACCAGGCCTGGAGCAGAACTCTTGGGTGCTGGGTCTAGCCCTATATTTCTGCATCAAGTTGGCTCTTTTATTTTATTGCGTTTTATATAGCGCAAACGTGGCATAAGAGGCTTTGCATGAGAACCAGATTACATTACACATTTTTTAAAGAGATTAAGTGATTTGCCCAGAATCACAGAATGTTGATCCGAGACCAGAGCCTGGTTCTCCTTTTCCAAGATTGGCAGCGCTGGCAATTAGCCCCCTCATCTCATCCAAGGTCTTTTTCTGGGACTGATAATTTGTCCCCTATAAAACACATTCCGAGGGTTAAGTACTTGCTAATAGATTTATTATTACTATTATTATTTTTTACAGATTTTTTTGCCAAATATTTCTTCTTATATCAATTAACAAGATATACAAATACAGCAGGAAAACACAATAGTAGGCCCCTGGGCCTAATTTAATGTAGAGGTGTTGGGGTATCCCTTTCTTGGGTCGATTCCCCTCACCCACCCATAGGTGGCATGCTTCATCATAAGGGATCTCCTCGCACTACGAACCTATTCGTAGTGCGGGCTACAACCCCCTCTCTGAGAGGGAGGCGCTCAGGGATGTTTTGATGGAGATGATGAGGTAACATCATCTCTATCAAAACATCCCTGAGCTCCTCCCTCTCAGTGAGGGGATTGTAGCCCGCACTACGACTAGGTTCATAGTGAGAGGAGACCCCCTATGATGAAGCATGCCACCTATGGGTGGGTGAGGGGAATCGTCCTAAGAAAGGGATACCCCAACGCTGCTACATTAAATTAGACCCAGGGGCCTACTATTGTGTTTTCTAGTTGTATAGTGGGGAATCGGCCCCCGCCGGTCTCTAAAATTCCTCTGGTCCCATTATTGTGAATTATACAACTTCAGCACTCTTTGATAAGAACTGTACAGCTATTCAGACCTAGCTAACGAAAGATTGAGCTCATATACGAAAAGAGGAATCTGCCCTTCAGAAGGTACCACTAAGTGATATGTCCCAGCACCAGATAGGAGTATTATTCAAGAATGAGGGGGAGCCTTTGGTAGAACAAGCATGTTTTGTTAATAAATTTGTTAAGCGCGCGAATACCCGGGGGTGTCTTGGCGCTGAGCAGTGGATTATGCCAGTTTCTATAAAGATGAAGGTGACTATTTCTCAAATAGCCAGGTTTTCAAGGCCTTCCTAAAGGCAAATAAAGTTGGGAGGGATCTGATGGAGAGAGGGAGTTCATTCCAGAGTTTGGGGGCAGCTGCCCTAAAGCTACTACCACCCCATCTGGCCTTGAAGACTCTCAGAGTTGCTAGCAATTTAGCTCCTTCGGAACGCAAATGCCTTTTCGGAGCATACCAGTAGAGTAGGCGTCTCAGGAATATGGGGCCAGTATTCTGAAGTGCTCTGTAGGTAATGCAAAGGGCCTTGAAGATAATGCGGTTCCTAACTGGGAGCCAGTGCAGCTTATACAGATGATTTCGGACTGACGAGTGCCTAGGGATACCCAACAGAAGACGTGCAGCTGCATTTTGGATCATTTGCAACTTGTTGAGTTGTTTTTCAGGTAGGCCAATATAAAGACCATTACAATAGTTGAGTTTAGCCAAGATCAGAGAGGAAATCACTGTTTTTCTGCTGTCCGTGGGAATAAAAGTTAATATTTTTTTGATGGTTTTTAGCAAGAAAAAGCTCGATGAGAAGACAGCATTTACCTGTGGTTTAAAATTCAGTTTGTCATCGATGATCACACCAAGGTTCTTAGCCTTGGTGACTGGAATAGGTGCCGATCCCAGTTCATCCGGCCACCAGCTCTGTGACCAGTTAGGCAAAAAGTTGCCAAATGTGATAAATTCTGTTTTGTCTGAATTTAATTTCAGACAATGAGAATCCATCCAAGAACTGACTGGCAAAGTTATAAAAAGAAAACAGCTTTAAGCACTATTTTTACCTTCCGGCATCATAACTTTTTTTGTAATAACTTTTACAGTGCTTTTTTATTTATATAACTTTTAGCCATGCTGCACAGCAGGCATGCTTCTCTACAACATGGCTAAAATACATTAGCAAAGCCAATACCCCTCACATAAGCGAGACCTATTGACTTTGCCAATGCTTGATTATTATTTTTGGCAGAGTAAACCAAAATACGCAGGCAGGGATAAACAATCACAAGAAGGGGAAGACTACGGGAGCTATTGAATAGAAAGCTAGCAAATGAAAGTGAAAAACGAAAACAACCAATGGCATGCTGTGGACAGTTCTAAACCCACTGTTTACAAAACAATACTTTCACAGCAACAGCGCATGCACGTTAGGAGGCAAGACCTAAAAATGTATTTCAAAACAATACAAAAGGAGAAAGCAGCACGAAAACTGGAAAACAAACTAAATATCCTGAAACGTTTAATCAGAGTGCATTCAAAAAGAAAGTTTGTGTTTGCTCAGGTAAGACACCGTACATGTACGGTGATAAACAATACGAGAAAAAACGCTGGATATAAAATTAGGAATGGAGATAAACACAGACGGTCAAACAAATAATGCTTAATCAGACTGCATTAATATGAAAGTTTGCTTTTGGCAATGTAATGCAACTTGCATGGACGGTTATAAACAATATGAAAAATAAAAGCTGTATTAAAAAAAAAAAAAAATAGTCAGAAAGGAGAAACCAGCTGGAAGACGAGCAAACACATTACAAGCTAAAAGGTCAAAACATTTTAAAATGTTTTTGGTACAAGGAAGATAATGTTCTCAAGAACAGATTTTTAAAAAAATTAAAAATTAAAAAAAACACAACAGGGATGACTATGCTCAAGGGAGAGGCAAAAACAAAAAAGCGAGAGAAGCCTACGGGAGGCAAAGAATGTAAGCTAGCAATAGAGAGTAAAAACGAAAACAACCAATGGTATGCTGTGGGCGGGTACAAAGACCACTGTACACAAAATACATCTTGCAGCAGCAGCGCATGAACTGTGGTAGGCGAGACCTAAAAAGCAATAAACAAGTGCTAGTAGCAACTGGAGTGAAGGCAGAGCAGTACCTCTGGTAGTACACATTCATCCTATGAAACATCTACCAAGAGCAGACTACCACAAAGCTCGAAGGAATGCAGTACTATAAATGTATTGAGAGGCGCCTATACGGCCAGGTGAACTACTCAGGTCTACACACATCACATAAGTCCAGTTGTTAGCTTTGTCGCCAATGAACCACTCAGAAAACCGAACAGGTAGCCTTTCAGTGCTCTAAAACTTCTAAGAGTTCTGGTTCCATGCCAACGCAGGGAGGAAAGAGTTACAGATTGCGGGGACTTGATATTTTGCCAGTCCACCCTCAGATCTTTTGTACCTCAGTTGGTGGATGGTCCACTTGCTTGAAACGCCAACCTCAGGCTTCTTGACAGAAAGCAGTGGGGCACACATTCACTGGTCAGGCAGGCCATCCCCAATAAAGGCTGGGTACGGCTTGTTGAAGAACATGCGGCTTAGTGGCTGGTTTAGAGATGAATATTCAGAGCTTCCGGTTAGGTGTGTTGGGTTCATCGAAGGGAGGATTGGGCTCAGTGTTGTGTGGGATCAAATATGGACAAGAGACGCTGAGGTTAAAAAAGCTGTGACAGCCGGCTAGCGCGCAGGGATGGATGGGTTGGTTCAATGGCAAGCAATAAAGGATCATGAGCGGGTTGGGTCCAAAGACAGATGTGCACGGCTAGGTGTTGTCTGGGTTCAACAATGGATGGACAGGGCTTGTTAACTGGATATGATGATTGATGCTGAAGGCTTGTGTTGATTTGATGATGTAGGACAGGCTCTGTGCTGTTTGTTCAATAATTGTAAGGCGAGGGTTGATGTTGGGTGGGTTCAACGGTGGATGTTGAGGGCTCTGACATGGATGAGGGACCGGCCTGGCCCACACTGGATCAGTCTAGATTTAATAATAAATATGTTATGTTATGTTATATACACTTATAGCGCGCACAGATACTCAACAGAGTGTCCCGGCGCGTACTTGAGAAAAGAAACCGAGGCCAGAGCGTCAACTAGAAGAGAAGAGTTTTTAGCTTTTTCTTAAAGATCGCCGGGTCCTGGATACCACGCAGTTCAAGGGGCAGAG
The DNA here is from genome assembly GCA_963921515.1 of Calotriton arnoldi. Taxonomy (NCBI): domain Eukaryota; kingdom Metazoa; phylum Chordata; class Amphibia; order Caudata; family Salamandridae; genus Calotriton; species Calotriton arnoldi. The sequence goes on from CAWUFW010006296.1 coordinate 776,159, forward strand.
CATTCCATGCTAAGGCAGCTTTCCGTACAAAAGTGCTCCCTCCAAGCCTTTGGCGGTTAAACCTAGGGGTCTGCATTAAAAGTTGGGAGGAGGAACGCAACTGTCTTGCTGAAGTATAAAAAGCAAATCTCTTCTGTAGATAGATAGGGCCCAGGCCATAGAGAGCTCTATGGGCAATGGTCAGAGTTTTAAATTTTATTCGGGACTCAACAGGGAGCCAGTGTAAAGAGCGCAAATGAGCGCGTACACTGCACCTGCCAGACAGACCCAGCAATAGTCTGGCAGCAGAGTTTTGAACTACCTGCATTTTATTCAAGAGGTAGCCAGGGATGCCCACATAAAGTGCGTTGGCATAGTCTAGACGGGACAGAATCAAAGCACGAACAACAGTTTCTTTGGCTGGTCTAGGAAGGAGAGGGAGAAACTTCCTCAGAGCTTTCAGGGTGCCAAAACAAGACCCAGCCAGCTTTTTAACCTGAGAAGAAAAAGTCAGGTTCTCATTAAACCAGACCCCCAGATTTTTAGCGGCATTTCCCCTCCACTAGGTAGGGGAAGCCAGGGGGCCATAACCTCTCTCTGAAATTGGCAGGAAATGTGCCATACAAGAGGACCTCCGACTTCTCTTCATTGCACTTCAGCTGTGCCTGAGCAAGCCAATGAAAAACAGAAGCCAGACAGTGCTGAACGGAGAGGACTGAATCATCGTCCCTTCCCCATGAAAACAGGAGCTGAGTGTCATCCGCATAGGCCAATACCTTAGCCCCTAATGACTCCGCTAAGTAAACCAGCGGAGTAACATAGATGTTAAAAAGAAGGGGGCTAAGGGATGATCCCTGCGGGACACCCGTGACCACCCGCTGGGGCACGGAGGCACATGGGGGAAGCCAGACCTGCTGGGTGCGGCCTTCCAGAAAAGACTTAATCCAGCCCCAGACAGACCCGGAGATACCAATCTCCCGGAGGCGGTCCAGAAGCAAGGAGTGAGGCACTGTATCAAATGCCGCCGAGAGATCCAGCATAACCAGTGCGGCTCTCCCGCCGGCATCCAGACACTCACGAATCGCCTCTGACACCTCTAACAGTACTGATTCCGTGCTGTATGAAGCGCGAAAGCCGGATTGGGCCGGGTGTAACAAACCTGATGCCTCGACGAACTTAGTAAGCTGGGTAGTGACCACCTTTTCACAAACCTTAGTCAGGCTAGGCAGAAGCGAGATAGGACGGTAATTTCCAGGGATCAGCGGGTCAAGGGATGGCTTCTTAAGGAGAGGAAGGATCTGAGCCTGCTTCCAGGACGCCGGGAGTGAAGCCTCCCGCAAAGACATGTTAACAATTGAGTTAACTTCGGGGTTGATGGTATCAGCCGCAGCGGCCAGAAGTCTTGCAGCACAGGGGTCTGTTGGAGAGCCTGACTTCAAAGCCTTAAGAATTTTGCATGTGTGGTTATGATAGATGGACATGGCTCATTGTTGGATTTGTGGAAGTTAACAATGGACTGTCACAGATGAATACTGGATGGTCAACGTGGAACACTGATGGCATGGTGTTAGGTTTTAGGGTGGCCCAATGTAGGACCATTTGAGTTCAATGGCGTGCTGAACTCAAAGGGTGTATAGTTAAATGATGGATGGGCAGGGCTCAGTGATTGGTGCGTTAGGTTCAACAGATGTGGTTCAGTGATGGGTGGTGAATGATTCCATTAAAGTTGTTTTTTACAATAGACACGAAGTGCGGTGGGTACGCCCAGACGCGGGTCCCATGCACACTGAGCCATAGGTCTCAAGGTGTATTTCACTGATGAGGCACAAGCAGGTCAAAACCAGTCCGGGAGTGCCTGTGTTCCCATCTGGAGGGGACTTGGCCTGGCAGTTCGGGCTGGACTGTTCCTATTGGACAAGGACCAAGCCTCATTTGCATAAGATATAACGGTCTTAAATCGCACAGTAGGTGAAACCAATGGTCTGGGATGCGGCCCGGGCAACTGCCAGTGGCTGGGCAGAGCTCAGGGTCTGGGGTGTTAGGTTCAATGATAGTTGTGGCTCAGTGTTTGATGTGGTGAACGATGGACAGCAGTGGGTCAGTGTTGGATGGGCTGAAGGGCGGATGGGCGTGGCTCAGTGTTAGATGGGTTGAAGGGCGGTTGGGCGTGGGTCAATGTTGGATGGGTTGAAGGGCGGTTGGGCGTGGGTCAGTGTTGCATGGGTTAAAGGGCGGTTGGGTGTGGGTCAGTGTTGGATGGGTTAAAGGGCGGTTGGGCGTGGGTCAGTGTTGGATGGGTTGAAAGGCGGATGGGCGTGGCTCAGTGTTGGATGGGTTGAAGGGCTGTTGGGCGTGGCTCAGTGTTGGATGGGTTGAAAGGTGGATGGGCGTGGCTCAGTGTTGGATGGGTTGAAAGGTGGATGGGCGTGGCTCAGTGTTGGGTGGGTTGAAAGGTGGATGGGCGTGGCTCAGTGTTGGATGGGTTGAAAGGTGGATGGGCGTGGCTCAGTGTTGGATGGGTTGAAAGGCGGTTGGCCGTGGCTCAGTGTAGGATGGGTTGAAGGGCGGTTGGCCGTGGCTCAGTGTAGGATGGGTTGAAGGGCGGTTGGCCGTGGCTCAGTGTTGGATGGATTGAAGGGTGGTTGGTCGTGGCTCAGCTCAGTGTTCCATGGATTGAAGAGCGGTTGGGCGTGGGTCAGTGTTGGACGGGTTGAAGGGCGGATGGGCGTGGGTCAGTGTTGGACGGGTTGAAGGGTGGATGGGCGTGGGTCAGTGTTGGACGGGTTGAAGGGTGGATGGGCGTGGGTCAGTGTTGGACGGGTTGAAGGGTGGAGAGCAGTGGGTCAGTGTTGGACGGGTTGAAGGGTGGAGAGCAGTGGGTCAGTGTTGGACGGGTTGAAGGGTGGAGAGCAGTGGGTCAGTGTTGGACGGGTTGAAGGGTGGAGAGCAGTGGGTCAGTGTTGGACGGGTTGAAGAGTGGAGAGCAGTGGGTCAGTGTTGGATGGGTTGAAGGGTGGATGGGCATGGGTCAGTGTTGGATGTTTGAAGGGTGGATGGGCGTGGGTCAGTGTTGGATGGGTTGAAGGGTGGATGGGCGTGGGTCAGTGTTGGATGGGCGGATGGATGGGCGTAGGTCAGTGTTGGATGGGCGGATGGATGGGCGTAGGTCAGTGTTGGATGGGCGTGGGTCAGTGTTGGATGGGCGTGGGTCAGTGTTGGATGGGCGTGGGTCAGTGCTGGATGGGTTAAATCATGCAACAGGCCACGCTTGGTGTTGGGTGGAGCTCAGGCGGCCACGGACGGCAAGGCTGGGCTGGTTCAATGCTTGTCATGCATGGCTGTCCGCGGCGCTGCGGGCGCTGACCTGGGCTCAGTGATGAACCGGCATGGCTTGATGCGGAAGGTTTTTGGTTCGTGGTTTGTTTTGCTTGAAACCGATAAGGCTGGCGAGGGCAGGTGCTGTTTCAAGGGCAGGATTCAGTATTGAGGTGCAGTGGACACAGATCTGATGGCTCTAAGCAGCAGGCGACACCCCGCTATATGTACATAATACAGCCCTTCTAAGCCAAGCAGCCCTCCAACTGCAGAAACATGTGGCGCCGCGAGATAATAACCACTTCTCACGGGTACTGTTCAATGGGTAGACAAAGTGAGCCCCTGCCCCCCTCCTACACCGCACTCCCCCTTCTGCAGCCACCAATGGCTCGCAGACGCAAACGGCGCCTACGCCTTCCTCGGTCTCGTAAATCCTTCAAGCGTGCTCAGCAGGTTCAAGTGCATGCGGCCGAGACCCGTAAGTACACTTCGGATCACGGTGGAAATCTAAGCAGGTAGGTTAGCGGTCGATCAGCCTTCTGCTGTGCGTGGATACGGTGGGAAGGAAGGGTGATCGCACGCTACCGGGGCACATCTTGTTCGCACATGCCGATGCCTACCCGCCCTTCCCTTAACCACTAAGTCCCCACCACTGAGGCCCCACGCCGTACCGTGCTTCCCGTAGTAATTCTCGTCATCCGTGCCCCCCATGCTGTCTGAAGGCCGCACCCTGGATCCCAGCCTGCTTCTACTCGGCGATCCAGTAAATTCCGCCGTGCGCTCCCTCCCCACTCCTCCTCAGTCGTTCTGAAGCCCTGCAATCCACCCGCATGCCTTCCTCCCTGCATCCACCCTCCTTTCTGGTCAGGTGGTGTCAGGTCCTCCAATGAACTTGGACGGGAACTCCCACAGTGACCTAACCAGAGAGAAAAACACACACCGTAGAGAGGCCCTCCTGCACGCCGCACCCTCCTCTGGCCCATCCTCATGCAGAAACAGCAACTAAAATAGGCAACGCGTGCCATAATGAGGGTTACGTGCGTGCAGACATTCGTGTCCTCGCGCATGCAAGAACAGCGCATTCTGGTACTTGTAGTCTTGCTGCAAAGTAAATCTGCAAATACTGTAACCCGGGCCCTGCTCACTCCCCAAAGAGCATTGGTTTAAATCAAATACTGTACAAATTCTCTGGTTGGTAGTAAACGACCGCAGGTTATTTAAGTTTGCTGCTTGACGCTCGCAGTTGTGTCGACTATCACTGCACCCACAAATCTCAAAACCAAGCAGCTAATGTAGGGTGCTGACAGGCCGCACAGTCACAAATCAAGCCAAGTCAATTAAAATAATACTATCACCGGTTATCGCACTTTTTTCACATTAAATCCATCAGCGTCATCATAAATCAAGTTATAACACTTTGCGTCATAACTTATTGGCTTGGCAAGTAAAACTATGCATTCTTTAGGCGCTGGAGTTATTCAGCTTTTGGGGGGGACCCTTCATGAAGTCAAGCTTAACTCGCTGCCATGCGTGTCCTCTGTGCCCCACCATCTGACGTGGCTGGGCTGCGAGTGCCGTGTTCCATGTACCCCCCGTTAGCTGGCTTACTCTGCCGTAAGGTAAGTCCACTATATCTGACCCCCTTCCGTGACCAGGTGTGGCCCTAAGCTGTTCCTAGCGTAGACTGACGTTTGCAACGTGCTGATATCGTACTGCGAAATTGAAGTCTTTGTTCTTTGCTTTCGTCTCACTTCTTTGTCTCATTTTTTTTTTTTATGATGTGGGTAGGTGGGTTTCAGCTTGCCTCACCAGTCCGGCTCCTTGCCCTGTCTTCTTCTCTGGTTGTCGGATTCCTTCAGACAGTGGTGTGTTTTGGATACCGAGGCAATAGCCTCATTACTCCACAGTCATTTTGAATTTTTAAGTCGCCATTTTGTTTTCTAAATGATTTGTGACACTGTCACAGGTGAAGTTAGTTCACACAGTCAGCGCTGTGGTGGGCCCCAAGTAGTGATCAAAAGGGTTTGCAGAAAAGTCAGAAAGTTTCTTGATGATTGGGTTTTCCTTTTGATCTAGTCCTTTGTAGAATTTCTCGTTGAGTTTACAGAGATGGTCGGCAAGTATCGCAAAGCCTAGATCTTTACGGAGGTCTGCTGTTCTTGTGAAGCAAGGAGCACTTGCTGCTAACCGTAAGGCCTTGTTCTGTATTATCTGCAGAGGCCTCCGATACTTCGGCTGGCAACCGCTCCACACCGGCAAAGCATATGTCATTGTTGGTCAAATAATTGCTTTCACTGCGTGCACCTTGCTCCGCATAGACATCGACTTAGTCCTCAGAAGTGGGTACAATGCAGCCAGTTTGGTTGATGCTTTCTGGCAAGTCTTCTCAATGTGGTTTCTCCAGCTAAGTTTGGAGTCAAGTGTCACCCCCTAGGTAGGAGCTACTGTTTTCCCCCTTTATCTCCTCTCCATTGAGGCGGATCTGTGGGTGCTTTTAGATCTGCTCTCTGTTGAATAATGTTGCTGTGGTTTTGCTTGTGTTGAGGGTTATCTGTTAGTCGCTGTACCATCTGGAGAGTCTGCTCAGTGATGTTTTAAGGTTCTCAGCCGCTTCCTTTTCGCTGAAAGATTAGGAGATGACTGCAACATCATCGGTGTAAAGAGCAAGGTCTATTTTTTTAAGTCCGGGGGAATATTGTTTGTAGATTAAAGAGAAATGGCCCAAGAATTGATCACTAAGGCACTCCAGCAAGAATAGGTCGCACTGTTAAACATTCCTCTCGTATCACCACGTAAAAGGTGCATTCTGCCAGGTAGCTAGTCAGCAGGTTTACCAGGTAGCTTGGAAACTTGAGCTTAATAAGCTTATAGATAAGTCCTCTGTGCCATACTCAGTCAAATGCTTTGGCTACATCCAGGAAGACATCTCCAGTTGATTTGTTGATGTTCAATCCTTGACCGGTTGCCCCTGCTGCCGTTTATATTGGGGTCACTCTCCGCCCGATTGGTCAGTTCCAATCTCACCCCCGCACATTGGCCTGAGTGGTTTGCGCCCTTCATTTTGATTTTGGCACCTTTTCGCATTGCAGGCGATTGGAGGGTGGGAACAATTGTGGGGGCACATGGTTTACGCCATCTTGCATACCCCATGAAGGCCATTTTACCAGGCCCCTTGGCCAGGTTAACGCTCTGGCCACTTTATGCCCCCTTGCGGGCAGATCTCCGCCAGAATTCTACCAGCTGCTGCAGATTGAGATCACGAGGTCGGGCGAGCTGCTCGTACCTGGTATGGGGCAGAGATTGAGCTCCCCAAACAGATTCAGCTACTCACAGTAGGATAGTTGTAGTCCTGTTTTTTTAGTGGGTTGTACAGTACTACAAATCCCAGCATGAAACAAAAACATCTGGACCGGGGAAGTGCTCATGTCTGGAAGTTGATAAATTGAAAGCTTTAACTTCTCACACATAGCAAGGAACAGATTGAGATCGCTTGAGTGGGAGAACCCCTCAGTCCTAATTTGGATTGGGTGACCTATTGTTCGCATCCTGCACAGGAGAGCTTTCAAGTTTCTGGGATGCATGTGCAAGGAGCTTATCCAATCTTGTTTTCTTGATCTGCATTCTGGGACATGTAGCCCTGAGTTTGTAATGGAATACAGGACTACAAGTCCCAGAATGCACAGTAAATAACTTTTCATGCATGAGCTATGCAAGCACACAGCTGGGAAAATTGAGAGCTCCACGTACAAACCGAAAAAAACAATACTCACAAGCAAACACTGTTCACCATATGACTCCATTTGAGCAGGGGCCATTGATTCAAGCGCTGAGCTTTTAGTTTCCAAACCAGTATTTTCAAGTGTTAGTCCATATGGCTCGGTTGAGTGAACCAATTCTGCAACTCCCAAAGTGCATTAAATTGTTAAAGGTAAGCTTCGAAGTAGAAACTGCAGTCCTTGATGGCATGGAGTCATCTGGTAAACATACCTGGGAGGAGTAGAGACTGTCAGATACTTTCTTCAATCAATCAATCAATCATGTCACTTATAAAGCGCACTACATACCCGCGAGGGTCTCAAGGCGCTGGGGGAAGAGGGGGGTGGTGCTGCTACTGATCGAAGAGCCAGGTCTTGAGGAGTCTTCTGAAGGCCAGTAGGTCTTGGGTCTGTCGGAGGTTGGTGGGGAGGGTGTTCCAGGTCTTGGCAGCGAGGTGGGAGAAGGATCTGCCGCCGGCGGTCGTTTTCCGGATGCGGGGGACTGTGGCGAGGCGAGGCTGGTCGAGCGGAGCTGGCGGGTGGGGGTGTAGAAGCTGAGTCGTCTGTTGAGGTAGGCTGGTCCGGAGTTGTGGAGTGCTTTGTGTGCGTGGGTGAGGAGCTTGAAGGTTATCCTCTTGTTGACAGGGAGCCAGTGCAGGTCTCTCAGGTGGGGTGTGATGTGGCTGCGTCGGGGGATGTCGAGGATAAGACGTGCAGAGGCGTTCTGGATGCGTTGCAGCCGTCTCAGGAGCTTAGCCGTCGTTCCTGCGTAGAGGGCGTTTCCGTAGTCCAGCCTGCTGGTGACGAGGGCCTGGGTGACTGTTTTTCTTGTTTCGGTGGGGATCCACTTGAAGATCTTGCGGAGCATTCGGAGGATGTTGAAGCAGGATGAGGAAACGGCGTTGACCTTCTTCTACTCCGTTGAGCATACAAAGAATCTCAGGACACTTATTGGTATACTGTCTGTGCACAGAGAGGTAAAACTCTGCATATTACTAGTGAAAACAGGAGACTGAGGTCCAGCATCGGTCCATACATGTTAACGCATGAGACAGTGGAGATAAAAACTCAGCCCTGCCAAGGAAACCACCTAAACAAGTAACACGCAAAAGTATTATTCCTGAAACATTGCATGTATTTTGTTTACTCAGTCAATACCAGTCTGACTAGTTATGCCCATGCAGTAGTACGTATTTGTACTGGGATGTGAGTACGTGCATTCCTACACTGTAGGGAAAGCAGCGTCTGAAGAGATGCAAGGAGGAGCTGGGGAAGACAGTATGTCTACCGTGTGGCAGCCATTTGCGGAGGAGCACGGTAAAGAGTAATGTGTCAACACTACATAGCTGCTGTAAGGAAGTGCCTCTTTTTGTATGGTCACTCCCAAAGTTTTGGACTGATGCTGCTGGTTTTTCGACTTTGAGAGGGCCCTGACCCTAAAATGTGTATGTTTGATTGGCTTATACCCAATTGGCATAAGCTAACATATTTGTAAGTCCCTAGTACATGGTACGGAGGGTGCCAAGGGCCTGTAAGTTAGAGGGTTACCCCAGGAACTGCAGCACTGGTTGCGCCACCCTGAGTAGAACAAGGGTAGAACATGACTTCCAGTCTGCCACTGCAGAATGGAACGGCAGTTTTGAACAGCTAACTCAAATTTGCCAGTTCAAGCAATGGCAAAGCCCATTTCTCCCTATTTAATACATGTAAGTCACTCCTAAGGCAGGCCTATCGAACCCTAAGTATATTAGAAAGTGGAACATGTACTTTTACATGTTTCAGCAGTACAAAACAGCAATTGCCGTTTTTATTCTAGAAAAGTACAGAAGCCTCGTTGGCACGTGCAGAGTTACAAACTAACACCTCAGCCTTGCTAATTTCTGACGGAGACTACGAAAGTTGATACTGTAAGGTATCAACTTATTACATTAAGCATGACTTGATGCACAAGTCAAAATTAATGTCACTTGTTGCAGTGTGCAATTTTTACAAAATTGCCATTTTGTTGTCCAAAGTCCCCTGTGCCTGTTCATGGCTGCGCATGTGGTCTGCCCCTGAAACACCTCTCTGCTCTCCTAGAGAGACGTGCAAGCGGGTTCCAGGAGAGAACACAATAGAAGCCTGCATGGGGGAGAGCTCGTGTTACCTCTCCCTGGCAGGAACCCAGACAATTATTAGCCCAAAAGGCAAGCTTCAAAGGAGAAGCTGCCTTCAAAATGGGAAACACTTGGGAGAGAGACTGCTCTATTGTCTAGGTAGACAGGCTGATGATATTCAAGACAGAGAGGAGAAGCCAATTGTCAAACCGTTTTTTTCAGGGGAGTGTAGCCCCCTTAGTAGCCACACCTCTGGGGTGGGCTAGGGAGCTTTACACACCAAGAGCGCGGAAAAGATAACTCTTGAGTGGGCAGAATAGGGCATTCTGGGATAGCTAGTTGCCACACTTCACAGGAAGTAGTCATCAAGCAGTAGGGAACCTAGTAGCCCATTGGCTAGTGACCACAACACCCCTAAGAGCATTTTATGGGCATAAAAAGGGCACCCCTGGCTCCCACAACTCAGATCTTGCTGGACTGGAGAAGCGGACCGAAGAAGAACTGTCCTGCTGCACCAAGGAACCGGCAAAGAAAGGCTGCAAAGATGAAGACCGCACCTATTGTATCTGTTGACCAGCAAAGGAGAAGGGGCTGTGCCTGCCATGTCCTGTTCATGGAGGAGTTGACTCCTGAGCAAATCCGAAACAAGAGACTCCAAAGGTCAGCTGGCTGACTTCCTGTTCGCAGCACAGTGCCACAATAGCTGAAGAAGCCTGCTGGAACAAGTTGGTGGCCCCGATTCCTGAATCGCCTTTACTCGCCACCATGCAGCCCAAGAGACCAAGACCCGACACTCAAAATTTGCCCCAAGTCTGCTGGACACAGGAGAGTCGTCGGAGTGCACTTAGGTCGCCCAAGAGGCAAGCTACTGCTGAAGGAAGAAAAACGCTAAAATCGCTGTACCAACCGACTGGTAGCTTAGTGGCTATGGGACTTCTACCCATCTCGAGAGGACTTCGAAGGACTTCAAATCCTGAAGCCAGGATTGCCTCACCATGCCAGTGGACTGAGGAGTAGCATCAGGAAGACCCTATCGGCCGCACAGCATCTTCAGCCTCCTGAATCCCTTGCATCAGGACCACTCCATAGAAATCAATGGCCAGGTGCCACTGATGCTGGAACTGAACTGTAGACTGATCTTCTTGGCGATGTAACTGTTTCTGTGGGCTTCGCTGGTCACCCCGACTGGCTCCCTGCCAGAGTTGGTCACCTAAAGTAACTCTGAGTAACCACATTGATACTTACCAAATATTTTCCTAAAAAACGTTTCTAAGTGTCAAACGCATTGAATTTGTCAGTGCTTGTTTGCAGCTAAGTAAAACGTGTTGATCTACTATACCTTAAAACATTTTGTATCGCAGGAACCCTCCAGTGGATCTTTTTCATTTTGGTGTCAAAAATTATATAAACATCTAAACTATTTTTATAAATTGATTCCTTTTGTATCTTGTGAATTTCTTCTTCAGTTGTTTTCGTGCTAGTTAAATGCTTTACACTTGTTCCCTTGTGGAAGCCTGACTGTTCCAAGCCACAGCTACCCAGGTTTGAGCTAAGGTTTGCAAACGAAACCTGACTGGTCCTAAAGGGGTTGGTAGTGTATTACACAGTGAGGTCACACAACCACACCATATAATACACCCCATTTCCTCACACCTGCCAAGTTTTCACTTCAAGTGTTTGACAATTTTATATGTTCAGTGCATTCATGTGCACATTTCAATGTCTTGTGTGTGACCACTTTGAGTGAAATCTTAAGTAGAACAATGCAGTTCTATTCATGCAATGAGTTAAAAATAAAATCTGAAACGACCCCTTCTGTGGAATGTAAAAGTCGAGATAGTGCCTTAAAACAGCCGCAATGCTACTGAAGTGTTATGGCAGCTAGGGTTCCTAAAATTCCTTCCCACTGTGTACATCTGGGCTCAGCTTTGGTGAAAGATTTTGAACCAGGACAAACAGTGACTGCAACGACCTGCCCAGAATAATAAGCAATACTTTCAAAAGATAGACCGGGGAAGTGAAGTGATCCTATTCTGCCTCTGGCAGTGGGCAGGCCAAGGTCTGATTTAGAGCTGGGTGGTCATTCAAAATTCTATTTCTGCAGGAAGTGCTAGAGCCAGAGGAGAATCCTTTATTATGCTGGGCCTACGGTCAAGGAAATTGCACTGGTGTGTTCCTCCACATTTAGCACTACTTTCAGAAATCTGAATATTCTCCCTTGAAACCTATCCCCACACTAGGCCCCATACTGCTGGCTCGCACATGATATGAGACAGTGCCTCACGCACAAATGCCACACTTTCCTCTTTGCTACACAGCAGGAAACTCCTGACACACTTTCTTCTCCCCTCTCTGCTCTTCACTTTGGCGCTTATTCTTCTCTCTCGTTCTTTGCTGCCTCCTTTTCACTCCATTTTGCTTCCCACATTTTTTTCATCTCTTTCGCCCTTTCTCAATCTTCACCTCTCCCTCTCCACTCATTATCTCTCTCCTATCTTCATGATCTCCCCGACGGCTCTATCTCCTCTCTCCCTGCTTCACTAAGTCTCTTTTCCTGCGGATTATATCTTTCCTCCAACTGTAACCCCCTCCTGTTGTCATCCTTCTTTTTGTCTTTGCTCATCCCTTTCACCTTTTGTCTATCTCCTCCCATGTAGCAAGAACAAGCATTTGCAATGCAATAGGTCTCGCATTTAAGAGAGTTTGAGCTATTGGCGTTGTAAATGACAATGCCTTTTATTTATGTGTTGATTTTTAAAACATAAATAAAAGGCATTGTCATTTACAATGCCAATAGCTTAAACTCTCGCAAATGCGAGACCAATTGCATTGCAAATTCGAGCTGTATAGTTGAGTCATTAATACGGATGCAAGGCTATTCGCACTACTGTTGGTGTGCGCTGCCTATTGTTCTTTCAAAATAATAAAAACGGGAGAGGACAGGACAATTGGTAGACAAGGCTTCTGAACTGCGAGAGTACCTGATGTTATGCCAACATGATGGCACATCTAGGAGGAGGGTAAACAGACACCATGTCCGCATGTAGGACGCCTAGGTTGTCTATTGCAGAAGACTAATTTGCTGCAGTAATCTCTATGATGCAGGTGTGAGCGTACGCCAAAGCCCTGCCAGGAGGTGAAATTACTTTCAACTGGGTTGGAGATGAGGGACGAACAGGGAGGTTTGCTCGTATTAGACCCTTTCAACCAAGACGTAAGCGACAACCCAAGAGTAGTGTTCTAAAATGGAAATACTGGTATTCTGTATCCAGAGTATCTGTTTGCTCCTGAAAAGTGCCGGTGCTCTCCTATTAAATGTATTGCAGTAGAGAAGAGCAATTCTAACCTCTGAATAGTAACCCTGTTTACAGAAGCCCGGCTTCCACTGTGCCGCCTCTTGCGGGAGCCAGCACACAACATATTGTATTAAAGGTATCTTTCGCCGTCCATAACCTCCCCGACTGCAGACGCTTCCCATATAAGCACTCGACTTTAAACCCCTTTCAGCGACAGGGTTGGTTCATTCTCCCATCAATCTCCCTTCTCCAGCACCACCGGAACACCGCCCGTTGGTAGTCACTTTACAAGATCTATTTTTAGTGACTTTTAAGGGGACATGTTCTAGAAACAATGCCTCTACCAAAATATAGAAGTGTAGCCATAAAAAAATCTAGACATGTGGTAACTACTCACCAGTGCCAGTTGTTAACGTTGGTGGCATCTGCTCTCTGCTCCACAATCCAGCGAGGATCTCCCTGGCCCCACTTGGCCATGGCGATTCCTTTCTCCTTGTTTCCCAACCGAACCTCTTTCTGCAGCTCAATACCGCTCCTCACCAACGGGTGCAATGCCTGATCGCCGTGCCCCAGGAACCTGCCTGTTGGAAGTGCCTCTGGGGCCTGCACGCTCTGTACTGCTGAGACGCACCCTCAATCCAGCGAGCTGGAGAGCCTGCTCCAAAGCCCAATAGTTCTTCTGTTGTCTGCCCAGAAGCGCGTGCTTTGGTGTCTTCACCGAAGCCTGCATGTCCTGTGCTCTGTTGCCTTTTGTTTGTTTTCTTCGGATCTTGCCCCCGCACTATCCTCCCGCTGTCAGACCAGCCTGTCACTTCTTTTTCAATCGGGAGATCCTTATGTAGAAATTACTAGAAAAGCCTGTAAAATGCCGGCCCTAGCGACACTTCCGGCCCCGCCTCCAGCTGCAACAGACAGGAAACACTAGGCGACGGTGAAGTTTAGACTGCGCATATGCATGGCAAAACAGCCCCCCCCCCAATAAAGTCATGCAGCTTGTTAATGACACTATACATGTATATAAATATATTGCAGTTTTATATCGTGCAAACTAGATCCGAATATATTGGAGCGCTTTACGTGAGCACCAGTTACATAACACAGTAGACACATTCATGTTTTTTGTAGGCACAGGGAGATGAAAAGATTTGTAAAGAATCTCCGGATGTTGAGCCAAAGCCGAGGCTCGAACCCGGTTCTCCAGGGTTAAAACTCGGCAACTCTGGTTGTTTCACCATATCCTTAGTCGTAATAACGCTTCCCCCCCAGCATTCAAAATGAACAGTGCCCCCTACTCTAAGGCAGGCTACAGCCCAACACTTCCTTCCTGTCTGCCTGGCTCCGCTGCTCTGCTGGAGCCTGCTGACTGATTGGGAGAGGGAGGGAGTGCAGAGACAGTGAGACAGAGGAGCTGGAAAACACAACATTGAAAGTGAAACCAGCGCAGCGCTCGTGGTACGGGCGCAGTGCTGATAAAGAGATACTATGTACACAGCTATGGAGCGGGGAAGAAGAGTGTTAAAAAGATAATGATCGGGCGCTGCGTGTGGCCCCATTGTAAAAGTGAAAGCGCTGCAAATAAAAACAAGACGCGGTTATGTGACAGGGCTGTCAGGGATAGCCATTGTTCTGACACTGCTTGTTTAAACAGCACGTGGGTTTAAGACCACTGTCCGCCTTTGAAGCTGTTCACTTGCAACTGACAAAACATAGTGCCTTCCGACTAATGAAGGAGACCGGGTTTAAGACCACTGTCCGCCTTTGAAGCTGTTCACTTGCAACTGACAAAACATAGTGCCTTCCGACTAATGAAGGAGACCGTGTAACGCCGCAAGTAAACGATCCAGTCTGGATGGGCGGGGCCAAAATGAGACAGGCAGGAACAAAGAAGCTTCATTTTCAATCACAAGCCAGCGTTTAGCATAAACGATGACGCCAGCCAATCAAAAAGATGGGCGGGGCTTAAACTCCACTTCTGAAATATCCTGATTACAAAAAGCCTCGCAGAGCGAGCAGCGCATGCGCGCTGCAACGCTAGGCGAGACCTAAAAAGGGGGGACTCGGAGCTAGTTGTGGTCCAGTACCCATGCTCCCTGTGTTAATCTCAATTCCAACAAAGGGAAACTGTTCCAAATGTGGGCACAATAGTCATCCACATCAAAGAACAAGCATTGGCATAGCCAATAGATCTCGCCTTTGGGACCTTATAAGTATTTAGCCATGAAGCAGGTTATCCTGGGTGCTACAACATCTACTGTTCTTAAATTGTTTGATACATTTCACCTTCGGACGGATGGTACTGAAACCCTAACTGCATGTGAGGAGGAAAAGAAAACTAATTTTGTAAGAGGCTGTGAAGTGTACATCTTGCTCGGTGCAGGACGGCGCGACGGTGGGTGCGTCAGACAGTGAAGTGAAAAGGAGTCACATGGAATGGCGGAGAATGGGAGGAGACAGTAAATGGCAAAGGAAAGACGAATCGGGGACTGTGAGGAGGTGTGAGAATTGAGTGGGAGTAGAAGGGGCGAGCCAAAAGAGGAATGCATCGTAAGACAGATAAGGATAGATTGTACACTTCAAAAAGATCCTCATTGTTTTGTGAGACAGAACTGCATTGGTATAGATGGCAGCTTTGTAAGGTTGTGACAAATAAGAGGCCTAAACACTACCGTGGGTTTGGAGTGGATGCAACACCTGGGAATGTCCAAGGCTGTGCTGGCACATGAATGCCCCTACATCCTGCCAAAAAGAATCTTATTGTAATTTAGTGCTCTTGTAAAGCGATCTAGCCCCCATGGGTCAGCGGTGATATACAGAGCGGTGCAGCCCCTTTGTTGTGCGCTCTATACTATTGACAGCTTCCTCTCTCTGGGTATTTTAATACACACGGCTGGTAAACCGGGCCGGTGCAGAGTTGTTGCTCTTAGTTCTCTCTGCACAAACTCTGTGGATAAAGCGTCGTGCGAGGCGCTACACGAAACACGTCATTACTATTGCTACATGTCACGCCTCTGAAATGACAACTATTTTCGTGTACATTTTCCCCAGCCATTCCGCTTTTCCAGGCATTAGGTTGTGTTGCGAAAATAAAAGCTTTTGCTGATTGCTCCTCCCGCCGCAATCCCACATCCTTATGCCTGATGCATCTGCCTGAGTTGAAACCCACCCTGGGTGGATCTTTGGGCGCATGGTAATAACATTTTTATATAGCGCTTATAAGCCACTTCTGCCATTTTTAAGCTCAGTAATTATCAGACGGTACTATTAACCAATGCAATACAGCTAATAAAGGGATCTAAAACTAAACGCCACAAGATTTATCAAATGCTGCCCTGCTTGGACTGGTCGGTGAATTTAAATAAATGTTGCTGTTGGTAAAGAGCGCGCTTTCTTTTGTGTGCGTTATAAATTTGCGCCTCACTTGCACATCGAAGGAGCCGTTTCAAACATGCGGGAACTTTCACACTGACATCAACACACAAGTGCGTGAACGAAACCCGCAGGAAGACCTGAACTGGAATGACTTACTTGTATGGAGGTTGTAGTAAATACTCTCTTTGAACTCTGTCCGATTTGTAATACTTGATTTTTGGTCGGCCCTTCTAGGGTCTGTAATTTATGTTCATTACGGGGCCATAGTGAAGGTAAGTATTTAAGGTATAAACGCTTTTCAATGCTGGAAGGCTGTTCTGTACCAGTAAGATACACAAGTAGGCACGCTATACATTAATTGAACAAAAGACGGAAAGGGAAAAAACAGGGATGTGGCGCTGTGAGCGGCAGCAGTTGGTCATGAGTAAGGATTCACAGCGGGGACTGGATGTCAACATTCCTTCTCCTCAAGACGCGCGGCCGCCATGATTTGATGTCTTAAATTAAACGAGTTGGGCGAGCTGTGCACAATAAGAGGCGCGGCTGCTTTGATTCAATGTATAAAAAAAAGCATTGGCAAAGACAGCAAGTCAAGCGGGTGCCTGTTGAAATATTAAGCATGGCGCCCTGTTGTTCCTAATGCTGAAAGATTAGCACGTGCCCGGGGGCGGGGCAGCATTGAGGAGCAAACTGCGGGGCTGCCTAAAAAATAAACAGAAGGGGCCGGCCACTAGCTGTACTTGTAAAAATTAAATACAAATACAGATTAAAAGGAGCAAGCTTCACGGAAAATAAAGACAGACGGCCGCTATCGTTACCACGTGGTACGCTGCCAAAATAAAACAAGCCCGCGAGTGGTGCGCGCGCTGCAAGGAATTTAAGGAATGCAGCTGGCACATTGCGTGCCGCTGCTCGCTCCCGAGACCCATAGGCCATGGGAGTGAACGTTCACAGAAAAGGCGCGACATACCCCCGCCTTTGGCCATTTGCGTGCTTTCCTTTTTTAAAGTCACACGCAAAGGCCAATGGAATGTGTGGGAGGAGTCCGACCCACACGGAGAAGTCTCTTGGAATTCTGGAGTGATTCCAAGAGGCCCTCTCCTAGAGCAGTGCATGCGCGCTGCGCTAGGCTCGACCTAAAAAAGAGAAAAGAAGTGGGAACAAGAGAAACCTAGGTCTAAACCCCACAGACTAGAGGCAAGCGCAAGTCTTGTCTCTTAATGCCCTCACACATCCCGAGGGATGTCATGCTTCATCATCGGGCGTTGCTCCTCGTCGGGCCGGCGCTGCAATGCCCTACAGGTCCCCCGAAGGGTCGCTTTAGCGGAGATCTTTTATTGGTACTGCCGTATGATGAGTGAGGGTGTGAGATATAGGGTTCTGATAGAAGGGTGAGTGAGTGAATGATATAACTAGCTAAGGGATACCAGGGAGAATTAAGTTTAATACATAGGTTCCCTTGGCAGGTTAAAAAACCTGTAGGTCGTGTGTTACTGATAGGGCATAATGTGCTTCAGTAACTTTCTGTCAACATGTTTTGCGCCGTCTAAATGGTCAGAACGATCCCTGGCGCTTCATCAGGACCAGTGAAGCGAGTAAAAAAGACCATGATTGGGTCTAGAACCCTAATAGGAAGGAACGGTCCGCCCTTGTGTAAAACTACAAGGTGGCTACAGCTCTATTAAATGGCCGCTCCTTTTGCAACCTAGTCTAAGACAGTCAGTTGCTCCATAGGCTAGCGCGTGTATTCGCCCGCACCATAACAGGGGTTGTCGTCGGGTGCAATGTCTGTCAGCACCTACCCCTTACACGCCTGCCTGCATATCTCCTCCCATGACATCCCTCTACTTGCTTCTTTTGTCTCTTTTTACTCCCCACTCTCCTTTTTTGTCTCCAACCCATGCTCACTAAAAGAGAACCCTTAAAATACCAGGTTTCTAAGTATGATGCTAATTAAAACTGCTATTATACTGGTAAATATGAAACTAAAAGTTGTAGTAGAAAAGAAAGTGCTTTTGTGAACCCAGGTGTTACACAATAATAAGGTTGACATTTCCCTGTGAAATATTGGTTTACTGTCTACATGCTACATTGCTAAAAGAAGCGTGGCCTATGAATTAGAGCGTGGCTTAAACACATAGCTCGGATTAGCGTGGCAAAATGTTTCAGTGCGTTAATGACATGGCGACTGTATCATTTGTGTAAGGCTAACACCTGATGAATGACACTTTGCAGGGCAGTCTCAGGGACTACAGATCAACGGAGGGGTGGGGGGCAGTGAGGAACCGGGCCAGGGTGTAAAGTAATATGCTGTACTAGGGTTAAGAGTGCCCTGGGAGTCAGGGATTGTGGTACTGATTATGTCTACACTTGCACCAGGGACTTATGAAGAGCTGCAGTGAGGAACTGGGTCAGGAGTGTTGAGCACGTGTAGAGTAGGGGGTGGGGGCCGTTAGAGGATGTGTAGTGAGGAGTTTGGTAAGGTGTGCAAAGTTTGTGTACACTGGGACTGGGTACCCCCGCCAGAGGAGAAGGGAGGAACGGGACGTGTACTAAACCCTACACTTGGGCTAAGGACCAGCCGAGGGCCTGCAGTGAGGCAGGGGTTTTTGCCAACCTAGGCCAAGGGACATTTTGGTGAATCTCTCTTTTCCTTGTCAATGGCTATTATTATCTTTCCCAAAAGCAGATCCTACAGGGATTTGGCAGTTCGGTCTGGACTGTTCCCATGAGGCACAGGGTCAAGACTGATTTGCATATGGCTATGTCTGAACTGGGGTGGCGTGGTGAAGCAAAATAACGATGGATTAAACCCAGATCTGTGACTGGGGGTGAATGTTTGCCAATGTGCAGCATTCCGTCCATCATCTTGTGTGTTTTGCATTTTGCCCTATGTGGGAAGGGTATGCCCAGACGTGGGTCCCGTGCTCACTACGCCACTGGAGTCAAGCTATCCTGGCTGATGAAGGCTGATAGCCAGAAACCGGTCCTAGGATGCTTGATTCCGGTCCAGGGAAGACATGGCTTGGCAGTTCGATCTGGACTGTTCCCATGAGGCACAGGGTCAAGACTGATTTGCATATGGCTATGTCTGAACTGGGGTGGCGTGGTGAAGCAAAATAACGATGGATTAAACCCAGATCTGTGACTGGGGGTGAATGTTTGCCAATGTGCAGCATTCCGTCCATCATCTTGTGTGTTTTGCATTTTGCCCTATGTGGGAAGGGTATGCCCAGACGTGGGTCCCGTGCTCACTACGCCACTGGAGTCAAGCTATCCTGGCTGATGAAGGCTGATAGCCAGAAACCGGTCCTAGGATGCTTGATTCCGGTCCAGGGAAGACATGGCTTGGCAGTTCGGTCTGGACTGTTCCCATGAGGCACAGGGTCAAGACTGATTTGCATATGGCTGTGTCTGAACTGGGGTGGCGTGGTGAAGCAAAATAACGATGGATTAAACCCAGATCTGTGACTGGGGGTGAATGTTTGCCAATGTGCAGCATTCCGTCCATCATCTTGTGTGTTTTGCATTTTGCCCTATGTGGGAAGGGTATGCCCAGACGTGGGTCCCATGCTCACTACGCCACTGGAGTCAAGCTATCCTGGCTGATGAAGGCTGATAGCCAGAAACCGGTCCTAGGATGCTTGATTCCGGTCCAGGGAAGACATGGCTTGGCAGTTCGGTCTGGACTGTTCCCATGAGGCACAGGGTCAAGACTGATTTGCATATGGCTATGTCTGAACTGGGGTGGCGTGGTGAAGCAAAATAACGATGGATTAAACCCAGATCTGTGACTGGGGGTGAATGTTTGCCAATGTGCAGCATTCCGTCCATCATCTTGTGTGTTTTGCATTTTGCCCTATGTGGGAAGGGTATGCCCAGACGTGGGTCCCGTGCTCACTACGCCACTGGAGTCAAGCTATCCTGGCTGATGAAGGCTGATAGCCAGAAACCGGTCCTAGGATGCTTGATTCCGGTCCAGGGAAGACATGGCTTGGCAGTTCGGTCTGGACTGTTCCCATGAGGCACAGGGTCAAGACTGATTTGCATATGGCTATGTCTGAACTGGGGTGGCGTGGTGAAGCAAAATAACGATGGATTAAACCCAGATCTGTGACTGGGGGTGAATGTTTGCCAATGTGCAGCATTCCGTCCATCATCTTGTGTGTTTTGCATTTTGCCCTATGTGGGAAGGGTATGCCCAGACGTGGGTCCCGTGCTCACTACGCCACTGGAGTCAAGCTATCCTGGCTGATGAAGGCTGATAGCCAGAAACCGGTCCTAGGATGCTTGATTCCGGTCCAGGGAAGACATGGCTTGGCAGTTCGGTCTGGACTGTTCCCATGAGGCACAGGGTCAAGACTGATTTGCATATGGCTATGTCTGAACTGGGGTGGCGTGGTGAAGCAAAATAACGATGGATTAAACCCAGATCTGTGACTGGGGGTGAATGTTTGCCAATGTGCAGCATTCCGTCCATCATCTTGTGTGTTTTGCATTTTGCCCTATGTGGGAAGGGTATGCCCAGACGTGGGTCCCGTGCTCACTACGCCACTGGAGTCAAGCTATCCTGGCTGATGAAGGCTGATAGCCAGAAACCGGTCCTAGGATGCTTGATTCCGGTCCAGGGAAGACATGGCTTGGCAGTTCGGTCTGGACTGTTCCCATGAGGCACAGGGTCAAGACTGATTTGCATATGGCTATGTCTGAACTGGGGTGGCGTGGTGAAGCAAAATAACGATGGATTAAACCCAGATCTGTGACTGGGGGTGAATGTTTGCCAATGTGCAGCATTCCGTCCATCATCTTGTGTGTTTTGTATTATTATCTTTCCCAAAAGCAGATCCTACAGGGAGGAGCCAAGGGTAGAGAGTATATTCCAGGCTGTACCAGGTCGCCTCTCTGGATTTCTGCCCAGACACTGGCGAGCACTCCAAGTAATTCTTCCGCCCTCCACCATTTCCTGTATGGAAAACACTGCACTGTATCACTCGAGTGCACCACATATCAAGGAAACGTGACTAAGAAACGCACACCCACCACTTCCATCGCACAGGGGGTGCGGTTGAAGGCCATGGCACTGTGTAAGGCCTTTTCTTGGGGACACAGGGCAGTCAGAAATTAATGGACAGTAGCTGTTAGGATTTTTGTTATTTACTACTGGTGCCCTGGGTGCACAATACTGTTGCACTCAAACTTAATGAAAAAGCACTCTCTTTTAGTGCTTGACTCTCTGCGGATAGCAGCCTTGAGTGTTCATTGCTTACTGCAGGAGGTGGTGTGAGGTGAGAAACAATGTCTTGGAAGTTTTACTTTAGAAAAAAATGCCTTTTTTACAGGTAAGTAAAATATTCTCTGCACTAAGCACAGATATACAGTGGCCCCCGAAGCGCTTCGGGCCAAAGAGCCAACCGTAAGCATGTTTTTATGCCTATAGAGCTAATCAATCAATCAATCAGGATTTATAAAGCGCGGCTAGTCACCCAATAGAGTATCCAGGTGCTTGCAGGCCCCGGAGGCTTATTCTAACCAGCAGGTCTTAAGGCCATTCGGAATTCCGGAAGTGAGGTGATGGTCCGGAGATCCATGGGGAGGCTGTTCCAGGTCTTTGCTGCGATGTGGGAGGAGGAGCGTCCTCCACTTCTGCTTCAGTAGATACGGGGAGATTGGGCAAGTGAAAGGAAGGCGGAGCATAGTCTTCTCTAATCGCCATAGATAAGTTTAACACTAAACCCTCCGGCCACAGTCGACCTATGGGGGAATGTTCAGGTGTGCTCGGGTACTCTTGCATGTGCTGGTGTCTTAGTTTCTTCTTTTGGACAGAAGATCAAAGGAAGAAGCTAATGGCTCCGATAGCTTCAGTACGCAGAGATTTGGGTTCAGTGTCTAAGTGAGTGTGCTGTGAATGCACCCAGGGCCATGCTGCAATCCTATTCTTATTCGTTTATTTGCCATTTTTGTATAGTGCAGGAGTGACCCTAGTGTTTCAGATGCTTTACAACGTTGCACGGTTGCATCCATGAATAGATTATCTAAAGCAGAGAGTAGGGTGCATTGTAACACCACTGGTGGACAAATACAAAATGTAAGTGTAGAAGAGCAGAAGGGGGTGTTTTGTGTCTTCTTTTGGCAGAAGACATATGTTATTGGGGATACCTGATTCTCGACTAAACAACTGTGAAGAGGTTAACCTGGGCTGCACCAGAGTTCTAATATTTGTGTATCAGGTTGAAAAATGTTGTTTGAATGGGAGCTATGCATTTCAGTTTTAAAGATATTCTATGAGGGATTTGCTCTGGTGGCCAGTGGGATGGAGTTCCAAAGTTTTACTGCACACCCAGAAGCGTACCAAATGAGCATCCTCCTTCTTCTGAGATTGGTAGTTCAGGTAGAAGTGAGTCTGAGATGTGTAATTTCTGCTGTCCACCCAGTGGCGGCTCCTCCGCTAAGGCGGAGGAACATCGCCCCACTGCTATTTGAGCAGGGCAAAAATAAGAATAAATTCATAAATACAAGACATTATTCTCAATTTATTTTTCTGTGCAGGATGGGAGCCAGGTCGGGCGGGGCGAGCCTGAGCTCGCCAGAGCAGAGTGAGGAGTGGTTTGCACTCTTTAAGTGCGCATGACTGTTTGGCCGGCCGCATGTTCTCCACCTGGCTGTGTGATTGGTCTGAGCATCCTGTTTGGACGCTCAGGCAGTGCCTGGGAGCCTGGGCATGTTCTCCACATGGCTGTGCAACACAGCCCAATGGATCACATGCCAAGTGCGCATGACGGTTTGACCGTCATGTGCACTTAGAGGAGTGCAAACCACTCCTCCCTGCTCTGGCGTCACAGAGCCCAGCCCCGACTCCCACATAGAAAAATAAAAAGATAATAACGTCCTGTTATTATCATTTTCTTTTTATCTTTTGCACTGCTGAAATAGCAGTGGGGCGACGCTCCTCCGCCTTAGCGGAGGAGCCACCACTGTTCTGTTTGCAATAACCATTGAACTCTTCAATTGTTGGTTCTGCTTTTCTGTATATTGTGTGCCAAAATGGCTCATTGTTTCTTGGAGCAGTGTCGATTATATTGTATTGATCTACGACCGAACATAACAAACTTCTGAGACCAGATGTGTGGCTAAGTAAAGTTGGTGCACCGTTGTCTTTTCGAGGCACTTGAGCTGCAGCAAATATACTGTTTGTTTAGACATTTGAGAGTTTCACCTATTCTCTTCAAAGCTTTATCCCTGCCAACATTATGGGGGTGGATATCACTCTTCAGGATCTGATCTCAGTGTGTGTTTGAAACAGTTGGAAATGAGAAATGTAGCTCTCGGCATGAAACTTTTAAACAAGCATTGGCATAGCCAATAGGTCTCGCCTTTGGGGCCTTATAAGTGTTTAGCCAGAGCTATTGACTTTGCCAATGTCTTTATGCCAATGTCTTTAAGCTGTGCTGTAGAGAAGTGTGGATGCTGTGCAGCATGCTGAAAAGTTATAATAAAAAAGTGTCAGAAGCATTTTTGTTACCTTATATATGACCAAGAAGGCTTTATGTACAACTGAATGACCATATTAGAAAAAGTATTTACAATAAAAATGTCCTCAGTTTTCTTTTGTCCTTGCAATGCTGGCAACTTGTTTCTGCCTGTTTCAATGGTTGTTTGTTATAGCTTTTTTTGAGGGGGCATAAACAATCGGAGGGTGAAGGTTTCGAACTAGTACCTGTATTATAACACTAGCAGCGGACGAACGCTAGGGGAGAATCAACAGATGCCAAATTCCGAGAGCAGGCTGAGGTGGTGCTGAGTGTTGCTGAGGTGGTGGTGGTGGTGACTGGTGCGGAGGTGATGCTCAGGTGATGCTGAATAATACTCAGGTGTTGCTGAGTGATGCTGAGGTGGTGGTGTACTAGTGCAAAGGCGATGCTGAGTGATACTGATGTGGTGCTGAGTGATGCCGAGGTGGTGGTGCTGCACTGGTGTTCAGGGGGTGCAGAGGTGATGCTGTGGTGGCGCTGAGTGATGCTGTGGTGGCGCTGAGTGATGCTGTGGTGGCGCTGAGTGATGCTGTGGTGGCGCTGAGTGATGCTGTGGTAGCCCTGAGTGATGCTGTGGTAGCCCTGAGTGATGATGTGGTAGCCCTGAGTGATGCTGTGGTAGCCGTGAGTGATGCTGTGGTAGCCGTGAGTGATGCTGTTGTGGCGCTGAGTGATGCTGTTGTGGCGCTGAGTGATGCTGTGGTGGCGCTGAGTGATGCTGTGGTGGCGCTGAGTGATGCTGTGGTGGCGCTGAGTGATGCTGTGGTGGCGCTGAGTGATGCTGTGGTGGCCCTGAGTGATGCTGTGGTGGCGCTGAGTGATGCTGTGGTAGCCCTGAGTGATGCTGTGGTAGCCCTGAGTGATGCTGTAGTGGCGCTGAGTGATGCTGTGGTAGCCCTGAGTGATGCTGTGGTGGCGCTGAGTGATGCTGTGGTAGCCCTGAGTGATGCTGTGGTAGCCCTGAGTGATGCTGTGGTAGCCCTGAGTGATGCTGTAGTGGCGCTGAGTGATGCTGTGGTAGCCCTGAGTGATGCTGTGGTAGCCCTGAGTGATGCTGTGGTGGCGCTGAGTGATGCTGTGGTAGCCCTGAGTGATGCTGTGGTACCCCTGAGTGATGCTGTGGTGGCGCTGAGTGATGCTGTTGTAGCCCTGAGTGATGCTGTGGTAGCCCTGAGTGATGCTGTGGTGACGCTGAGTGATGCTGTGGTGACGCTGAGTGATGCTGTGGTAGCCCTGAGTGATGCTGTGGTAGCCCGGAGTGATGCTGTGGTAGCCCGGAGTGATGCTGTGGTGGCGCTGAATGATGCTGTGGTGGCGCTGAGTGATGCTGTTGTGGTGCTGAGTGATGCTGAGGTGGAGCTCAGTGATGCCGAGGTGGTGGTGCTGCACTGGTGTTCAGGGGGTGCAGAGGTGATGCTGTGGTGGTGCTGAGTGATGCTGTGGTGGCGCTGAGTGATGCTGTGGTGGCGCTGAGTGATGCTGTGGTAGCCCTGAGTGATGCTGTGGTAGCCCTGAGTGATGATGTGGTAGCCCTGAGTGATGCTGTGGTAGCCGTGAGTGATGTTGTGGCGCTGAGTGATGCTGTTGTGGCGCCGAGTGATGCTGTGGTGGCGCTGAGTGATGCTGTGGTGGCGCTGAGTGATGCTGTGGTGGCGCTGAGTGATGCTGTGGTGGCGCTGAGTGATGCTGTGGTAGCCCTGAGTGATGCTGTGGTGGCGCTGAGTTTTGCTGTGGTAGCCCTGAGTGATGCTGTAGTGGCGCTGAGTGATGCTGTGGTAGCCCTGAGTGATGCTGTGGTGGCGCTGAGTGATGCTGTGGTAGCCCTGAGTGATGCTGTGGTAGCCCTGAGTGATGCTGTGGTAGCCCTGAGTGATGCTGTGGTAGCCCTGAGTGATGCTGTAGTGGCGCTGAGTGATGCTGTGGTAGCCCTGAGTGATGCTGTGGTAGCCCTGAGTGATGCTGTGGTAGCCCTGAGTGATGCTGTGGTGGCGCTGAGTGATGCTGTGGTAGCCCTGAGTGATGCTGTTGTGGCTCTGAGTGATGCTGTGGTACCCCTGAGTGATGCTGTGGTACCCCTGAGTGATGCTGTGGTACCCCTGAGTGATGCTGTTGTAGCCCTGAGTGATGCTGTGGTAGCCCTGAGTGATGCTGTGGTGACGCTGAGTGATGCTGTGGTGACGCTGAGTGATGCTGTGGTAGCCCTGAGTGATGCTGTGGTAGCCCTGAGTGATGCTGTGGTAGCCCGGAGTGATGCTGTGGTGGCGCTGAATGATGCTGTGGTGGCGCTGAGTGATGCTGTTGTGGTGCTGAGTGATGCTGTGGTAGCCCTGAGTGATGATGTGGTAGCCCTGAGTGATGCTGTGGTAGCCATGAGTGATGCTGTGGTAGCCGTGAGTGATGCTGTTGTGGCGCTGAGTGATGCTGTTGTGGCGCTGAGTGATGCTGTTGTGGCGCTGAGTGATGCTGTGGTGGCGCTGAGTGATGCTGTGGTGGCGCTGAGTGATGCTGTGGTGGCGCTGAGTGATGCTGTGGTAGCCCTGAGGGATGCTGTGGTAGCCCTGAGTGATGCTGTGGTGGCGCTGAGTGATGCTGTGGTAGCCCTGAGTGATGCTGTGGTAGCCCTGAGTGATGCTGTGGTAGCCCTGAGTGATGCTGTAGTGGCGCTGAGTGATGCTGTGGTAGCCCTGAGTGATGCTGTGGTACCCCTGAGTGATGCTGTGGTACCCCTGAGTGATGCTGTGGTGACGCTGAGTGATGCTGTTGTAGCCCTGAGTGATGCTGTGGTAGCCCTGAGTGATGCTGTGGTGACGCTGAGTGATGCTGTGGTGACGCTGAGTGATGCTGTCGTGACGCTGAGTGATGCTGTGGTAGCCCTGAGTGATGCTGTGGTAGCCCGGAGTGATGCTGTGGTGGCGCTGAATGATGCTGTGGTGGCGCTGAGTGATGCTGTTGTGGTGCTGAGTGATGCTGAGGTGGAGCTCAGTGATGCTGTGGTGGCGCTTTGCTATTTAAGCAAGACCTCATAAGAGGGTGAGCACCTAGATTACCACCTTCAGAGACTTCCCATTACCATACCAGCACTATTTTACTCCCCTCAGCTCTGCCACACCCCTGGCTTCCAAACACTACATAATTTATTTGGGAGTTTCCCATACCCACTGCAGAGCACTAAACTTACAGAAACACCAAATCATTGCAAATTATCAAATCCCATTATGCGTGTAGGAGAGGATTGTGGCGTTACAGCCAGATCTCCTGACTCTGGAACTGGGGAACTGGGTTCGAGTCCCGACAGTCATTTCATCATCCTGTAATTCTGGGCAAACAATTATTCCTTCCGTGCAAAAAAACCAACTTGTGTAATATAGCTGATGCTCATGTAAAGCGCTCCAATACCTTCGGGTCGAGTTCGCGCTATGCAAAACTTAAAAAAATAAAAATACATATAAAATCCAAAAGTTTCTACAGCTCAATTGCCATGAAGTCTAGGAAACAGCCACAAAAGCTAACTCTGGGTTTAAATGGTAAACTGATATTTCTTCAGGAATTAAGTATGCAGCTGCAGGAACAGTGATCATAGAACCGTGGCATCTGTGCATTTCTTACCTGTTGACAACATCATCAATTTGAGGCCTTTCTCGCGCTGAATGCTACGTACAATGGGACATAGCAGGCAAAAGCGATTTCTCAATGGCAGCTTTACTCGCCACCAGACACACTGTTCCTTGCCCATCCTTGTCTTGGCGTCTTCTGTTGCGACCAAGGCCTTCGCGTGGACCCAGAAGATGCCCTCTGTGTCATGTCTGGGGTGTGCCTGGGGTGTGCCTCGTCCTTTGAGGAGTTAACCCCACTCGTGCCTCCCAGCAAGGGCGCGGGGCGGATGGAGGGCACAGAGAGCGTGGAGGAGTAAGTTTGTATAGTGCTTCATGCCAGACCTGTATCCCCGAAGCACTTTCCAAGCAGTTACGGGACCATGTAAGTTTGGGGGAGTGGGTGCGCCTCGCTTTCGGTGGTGGTGCCGGAGTGGGAGGCAAACCTAAGAGGGGGGAGGTGATGGGGACATAGAGGGAGTGTACCTCACGTGTGTCATTCATTGGGTGGTGGGGGCTAGGGCAGAAGTGGGTGAGCGACTGGAGCCAATGAGAAGGGGAGGGGGAAAGAGGGCGGCTTATGGGGAGAAATTAATGGGGAGGGGTGAAACGGGAAGAGAATCGAGGGGAGGAAAAGGGAAGGCTTGAGAGAAGAAGGGAGGGGTCGGAGAGAGAGGGTGAGGGGACAATGAATTTTGTATTTATTTAGTGCATTTTTATAAAGCGGGGACATTACCCGAAGGTGTTAGAGCGCTATACAATAGAGCCAGTTACGTTACAAGAGAAAAGTGTTACATAATAGAACATTACAAGATAAACAGGAGACTTAAAATGAAGGGTACACAAACACAAAATCCAACACAGCACGCATGGGTGAGGAATGTACAGGAAAAAGTACAAATTTACAATGAAGAGCGAACTTCCTAGAGGGGCCTGAGAATGAAAGTATTAGTTCTGAAAGTGTCTTTGGAAGAGAAGAGATTTGAATAGCGGGGTGTGAAAAGAAAAGGAAGGGGTGAGAGAGGAGCGGGTGGACTCGGAGAAAAGAGAGGTGGGAGGGAGAGAGGAGGCATTGATGGGTGAAAGGACAGAGTGAAGCGAGGTAGCGAGCATAAGCTGGAGAGGATGCAAGAGTGAGAGCCCTCCCCCCACCCTGTGCAGGTGGACACGATAATAACACAGGGAGCTGGAGGCGGGGGTGTAAAGGGAGAGTCCAAGGAGGAGGGTGCGACGCCGGTGAGTGGGAGAGAACGAATAACAGGACTCATCAGAGGCAGATGAAGGCAAACGCATCGAGAGTGGAAGGCGGAGAAGAAATGAGGGAGAAAGCAAAGGTTAAAAAATAACAGTGCTAAAAAAATATTTTTTACTCTTAACACAACTGCCTGGATCATGCTTTTGGGTCAATTGCAGAAAATTGCACGGAAAACGCTTGCCAAAAACTGAAGCAAGCGTCTTTTCAAATAACTAATTTCTCATTTATTGACTGTGAAATGGAATTAAACTTCTGCTGGGGTTGAATACACATTGCAAGTTTGTGTGAAACCGCTCATTCAAATGTGCTCCTTTGTTAATTCCTTTTTGTTATTTCATATTTCTCACTCGATGTCATGTAACAAACATACAGATAGAACTTTGGAACCAGCATACAGAGAGAGGGTTAAAGCCAGGGGACGGCAGATTCACTGTAGGGCTAGAACGCCCAGAATGGATTCAACAAAGCAGAGACCTGTGCTTTGTCATCACTGCTGCGCAAATTCATTTGAAAATTCGAACAAGGAGATCATCTTAGCACGTTGCCTGCAGGGTGTACAGCTGAGCTTCCAGAGCTGTTTTCGAGACTGTCAGTAAATTACAGCCGCCACACACACATGAGCAGTACAACTCAGGGAAGGCAAAGGTTTGTGACAAAGATAACCTGCAGCCTCACAGCTGTACAGAACAAGCCCGGGAGTGGTGCGTGCGCTAAAAAGATCGTGACTCCAGGCCCAAAGGCTACGTTTTATAACAACCACGGCCTGAAAAAGAAGCATTGGCCGCGCGGCCGTGAAAATGACGCGGCCGTGAAAGTGATCGCGATCGCGGGCTGTAAGGGTGCCCGCGAGCGATGCACTTAATGAGCCATGACAAGACAGGAAAGCCAGATGGCGCCTGTGCTCGTAACTGTGCGCGTAACCGCACGCTCTAGGCCACACAAAAAGCTGTGGTCGGCTTTTTGAAGCCCACTTACTAAAAGTCTCGCCAGAGCAGCGCATGCGCTGGCTCAGGCGAGACCTAAAAATGAGCTTTGTAGTCTGTGGAGTACTATGCCTTATTTATGGATACAATGATACCCTTCCTCTTCAAAAAATAGTCACAATTTAATATCAGTACATGTTTAAATGTCCAGGTGGAACGGCAGTTACATTTAGTAATCATGCACGTGGGGAAATGGTACTGGTGAGAAAATGTAGTGGGTATGGGGCTTGTTTGACTGAAGTGTCGACAAGTTCAGCTTTTCTATTTTCAGTGCATGTTTTCGTATGTGCCTGCCAGTAAATGTTATTTAGCGGTGTTGGCCTATGACATAGCCAGCGCTGTCCACGTCATAGCACTTTTTTCCACAACCTTCAGCCATGCAGAACTGCAGCCATGCTGCTATACGACCTGCCTAAAAGACATTGACAACACCAATAGCTCTCGCATTGCTGAGACCTATTAGCTTTGCTAGTGCTTGTTGAGCCATGTCGTACAGCGGCATGGTTGAATGTAAAAAAAAAGCTGTATGACGTGACCAGCATTCAGCATAAGTGAGACCCATTGGCTTTGCCATTGCTTGCTGTTTTAGCAACTTGAGAGAAAATGGGGCGGCGCAAAGAATGTGGCGTTTAGGCCAGGACTGCTGAATTTGGAACTGGGGAACCAGGTTCGAGTCCCAGCTTCGGCTCAACATCCTGTGATCCTAGGCACATCAAATAATCTCCCTGCGCCTAATAAATGAATGCGACCTTGTGTGTTTTATTGTAACTAAACGTGGATTATTGTCACTACATCTGGTGTGTAGCTCAACAGGAACACGTCCACGTCTTCTTCAAGAGATTTTCTACGATTCATAGTAGTGTCTTTCCTTTACTTTCTATCATCTCTCATATTCTGCACAGGCCTGCTGACTGACCATTTAAATCGCTTTATTAGGTCTCGGGCCTTGCGTTGCAGTGCGCAGCACTGCTCGCGCAGCCCGAGACCTCTTGTATGGGCTTTTGAAAGCTAACCACACGCTCGTGCGTGTGGTTTTGCTTTCCCCTGCTGTTATTGGCTTGCACGTGTTTTTTTTTAATAAATCCAGCACGCGATTGGGCAAAGGCGGGCGCATGTCCCGCCTTTGCTCCTCCCATTCCCACTGGTGGCTAGCACGCGCAGCAGCGCGCGTTCGCCTCGCTGCCGCTGCCGCGCTCCCTCCCCCCGCTCCTCTGTGGTGCGCGCGCACCACTGTTTATTTTGGCCGGGTGAGGTTTCGCAGTCTTTCACAGTAACCCCATTTTACCGATCGCGTGGCTGGGATCCGGGTTCTTGTTGTGCAGCATGCTATTCTGTAGCTCCCGTTCATGGCTCGGGGTTTCTGCTCTTAAATAGGTCATGCAGCGACAGTGAGCTATTAATCCCCGAATGGGCCCACCCCGCAGCAGAGCTCTGCGACCATCCCTCATCTCTCGGCCCTCCTTAAAATCACGCCGGTACCGGGCGGAGAGATGCTGAGAGTGGGAAGTTGCAGCGTGACTGTGCTCGTAGCCCTCCTCGCCGGAGCTGCTCGGCTCCAACTGTTGTGTCCTACCAGTACTGCTAGAACTGCCTGTCCCCTTATATCCCTGGTTTGGACTGCAGGATACAGTTGAAGGACGGCACGAAGGGACACTTGAAAAATGCACTGCGCCGATCCCTAGCTGTTTTCCTCACACCGCTCACTGCCCCGGTCATGCTCTGCCCTGTCTGTGATGCACTTTTCAGAATTGTGCTAGTCCTCCGAAGCGATGAATCTCGATACTGAAAAAATAGTGTAAAATGTTCTGTCATATTTCATCCAGAAAGCTCACCTCATTGCTAGCCGGAAAATACGTGCCGTTCGTCAGTGTGTGATAAGAAAACTGTAGGAGAGGCATTCGCCGGTAGCATTTCCAGAAGAGAGTGCTCATATCCCCAACGTATCCAAATACTTGAGAGCCTGATGTGCTTTGCTTGAGTAACTGTTATGCGTTAGACTGTGCTTGGAAAATATTGTTATGAAGAGGAGTGTGCATAACATTTTGCTTCGCAACACATTGTATCCTTTTCCAGTGTGCCAACAACATAATGGAAACAAAAAGGTCTTTAAAAATCTTTTAAATAAAGAGCTAAGTTTGCGTTGAGGGGATCAAATTCGTGTCTGTAATGTTTAATTAATGCATATATTAAATCCGAAAGCCTTGTTCATTTAGTAACTCCTCAGGAATTTGTGTAATTTTAAAAATTATATGCAATATTGTATATCCATAAGATGTCTTATAAATACCATCTCCTACAATTTAATTCTACCAGTTTCTCTTGTCCCTGACGCAACAAACGTATCCAACTAATTTTCGGTGCGGTTTAGAAAGTGACACTCCAGGTGCCCCCTATCTGAAGGCGATTGAGGTGTACAATTTGATGAGTGGGTGCAATAAAAAGCCCTGATGTATGCTCTTTTCTGGTAAGAAAGATACAGAGAGGGTAATGACCCTGATTCGGAGTTTGTCCGACTCCAGGCTTGTCTTTGTTTTAATCACACCAGATAAATAACGATATTAGGGTATGTCCTTTATCAGGTGTAGTAAATAGCACCTATTCTGAGTGTCTAGGTTATAGCATACAGATTTTGGTGCTTTCGGCACCGAAATCCTCATTGTACGGTAAATGCCATATACTTTTCCCCTGTTCAATTCTGGCAGGTTTGACCCACCGAAATTTAATGAATGGTGAGATTTTCAATGCACCCAGTAATTACCAGACGCAGTAAATACCATCCAAATCGTAATTGCGACCCATGAGCAAACTAGAGGTGGGTGACCTTATAAATGAACAGGGAGAGACCAGGATCTAGCTTGGATCTTAGAGCCTGTGCACGAGCTAAGCCCTGAACATGCTTGCTTTGTAAATCCTATACAAACATCATGTAAAATATGACAGTACCACTTCAAAATTCAAAAAAGTGTTGTGACGTGGAAGCTTTGACATTAACATGTCACATTTTAGTGTTTAAACTTAAACTGTTCCACTGCCCTGAGAAATACTTATTAAAAGTAATAGTTTTAAAACACGTATCATTAGTGAACTAAGAGGCAGGTCAGTTGTCATGTAATTCCTGTACATGGAACAGATTATTATAGAGCAACATTACAGTCTATTAAATCAAGCAACATAGCTTTTGGACAACTGATATTCTGAACTCACATATTTGAAAGTGCTTTATTAAGCGATAATGATGAAAAAGGAGTTTGCTGATATGAAATATTTGCCTGAGCTCAAACAATTTGTGCAGTAAGTTGCGATTTACCCAGGTTTTTGGGTTTCACTTTATACAAATCTGCTACTAAATGGGTGTTGGTTTGTATTTCATATTTATATAACTGCTTTGTTTTTACCACTTTGTGTATTTTTCTTCAGTTTTTATATAGCGCAGACTTGACCCAAAGGTATTGGAGCGCATTACATGAGCACCAGTTACATTACACCAGGTCACATTCATTTCTTAAAGGCACAGGGAGATTAATTGATTTGTCCAGATTCATAGTGTGCTGAGCCGATGCCAAGGCTCAAACCTGGTTCCCCAGATCTAAAGTAGACCGCTCTGGCCGTAGTGCTGCATTCTAGTTAGAGGTAGGGTGACAGGCAGAAGCCACTTGAAAGCTTGGCTCGTTATGGGCTCGAGGTTTCAACAGGATATTGAGCTGAGCCAAAGTCAGGCTTCAGGCTCGAGCCTGGCTCGAGATTTCAGCGTCTCGCCCACCTTTAGAGCAAACAAGGGTTTATGCTCTCCCTGGTTATGGCCCTAAGTACTAAAATACTTTTTTATTTTTCAACAAGGAATTATTTGTTTTTCACTGCTGCAGCTAAATTTAAAAAAATTTAATCGTTATTTAGCCTGACGTTGACCCGAAACATAAATGATACAAGTGTTTTCCTTAACCTTCGTTAGACTGAAACTGCTTAGCAATGATTCACGTTTAGCGTGACGTCTTAAGTTAAGATTCCTAGAGTGCAACGCACAACCTAGTAAAAGCAAGAACTGGCGTTCTACCGGGCAACTTAATAGCAAGGTTGTGTGTATAGTTTGTGGGTCGCACATAATTTAACTGCACTGTTCCAAGTATCAAAATGGGACTGCTTCTCAACCCCAACATACATACAACCACTGCACACAATCCCATTGAAACATCAATCACCAGTCCTTCGTCTCGCGCGAGCTCTTATAATAGCAGCCTTGCTAATAATCACGCCTTGATTTAGAGACTAGCCAATCACAAAAGAATATGAAGACCTGCTCCCCACCCCCGCCTTGTAGGCGGTGACCGTCCTCACGTAGAATCAACCATGCTCTGCCCCTGCCACTGACTCCTCCCTTTACTCAGTTTCCTTTAGTTACGTCACCTGTCCTGATCGTTTCAAGATGGTGGAGTACGCACGTAAACCCTGGTAGGTGATACAGAATCGCCACTTTTCATAGGGCATCAGAACATAGGGCGTGAAACATGTGGTCGGTTAGTGTTGGAGCCGTGGCGTTCTTTCCCTACAGCGTAATGTCTTATGTGCGCCTCATGCTTCCTGTCTGTGAAAACCAGCGCCTGTATAAACAAGTAATGAGTGGACGAGACTGGGGTGACCTTGTCACTGCCCAATCTCTTCGTTACCATGGAGGGTGGCGCCAGTGGTAGGGAATGCAGTCATAGCGAATAGTTTAGCTTAAACCAGGTTATCCCCAAGTTTACTCTGTAGAATAAACATGTTAATGTCAGAGTTGTACAATTGCATTTATCTTGTTTTAGGCCAGAAAGCTGCACGACCAACGATTTATATGTAGTAGTGGATATTTTTGTTATCAGCCACAGTGTTTCTAAACAGCTCATACCGATCTTCGGCGAGGGAATATTCAAATGGCTGTAACGAAAGGGCGGAGCAAGGAGTGTGATCTGAGTGGAAATATATCACGTCCAAAAGGAAGAACGCGTTATGACTGTATGGTGTGCCGCCAGGTAGTGAGATCTAATGTGGGCAAGTGTTGTTTCCTTAGAAAAATGTCTAAATTTTACCTTTTATTAAAAGGATAATTAAACAAGCATTTGCAATGCACTAGGTCTCACATTTATGCACGTTTGAGCTATTGGCATTGTAATTGACAATGCCTTTTATTTAGGTTTTGGGTTTTAAAACATAAATAAAAGGCATTGTCATTTACAATACCAATATCTTAAAATCGCGTATATGCGAGACCTATTGCATTGCAAATGCTTTTTGGTTCATTGTGACTTGGAGTGATGCCTTCCTGCACCAATCTAGGTGTCTTTCTCTCCAGTAGACTCTCTTTCCTTGTAAATGCAATAGTACCTCTTGGTTTCCTCCAAGTCTCTTCTGCCTATTCTCCCAGTTGCACGAGTTTGTACAGCAGAAGTTATATAGCTGCATGTCGTCTGCTGCCAGTTTACAGGCCTGTACCTAACGCTGCTCAAATGTTTCAGCAGTATCTGAGTGCTGCAGCTGTGTCTCTGTTCCCAGTGGTAATTCCCAATTCTTACTCCGGTAGGCAGTGCTGCACCGGAGTCTCTGTTCCCACTGTTAATTCCTCATTCTTAGCCCTCTAGCCAGTGCTAATAGCTGCTTCTCTGGTCACAGTGATGATTCCTCATTCTGAGTCCTCTAGATTGTGCTGCTAGCTGCTTCTTATGTTCCGTCGGTAATTCCTCATTCTAAGTCCTCTATACAGTGCTGCTACCTGCTTCTGGGGTCCCAGTGGTAATTCCGCATTCTAATTCCTCTAGCGGTTCTGCTGTCTCTCTGTTCATACATCCACTACACTCCAAATCAAAACACATAGGTAAAAGACATTATCATTTACAACGCCAATAGCTCTAACTCTAAAAAATCCGAGACCTATTGCATTGCAAATGCTTGTTTAAATTCTCATGGCCTCGAGTTTATCTCCTGGAGAGAATCTAAGCAAGGACTATTACAACAATAAACCCTGCCCTACATGGAGGAAAGGATATAGACAGTCACGTGGAGCCAATGTTTGTTTTATTTTACATAGTTATCTAAATCACTTGGGAGAAGAAGCAGTGTCCAGCTGGCTCAATGCATCTGCTGCTTCTTATCACTGCTACTGGCAGAATGCTTGTGCTTCAAGGGTCCCTCGCGCGCCCTCTGCTGCCTGGGTATCACTAGGGCTCTGTGTATAAGGTACCACATGTCTGACTGTCAGCCTCAAACACCTCCGAAAATTAACTTTCGGTGACGTTTGATGCATTTCAGACATTTTTATTAAATCAGTCAGAATGTTAGATTCTTATTATTATTATTAGCAGCATTATTATTAGTAGTTCAATGATTTACTATTGTATTGTAATTGCATTTGTATAGCGCTTACTACCCCTGATGAGGCGCTACTCCGGGACCCATAGAGGATTTGTGTTGAATTAGTATAGTGAAACATGCAAGTAAATTTTAAGTGGTGGATATGTTAGTCAGTTATTTGGATTCGGAAGGATAGCAGAAGGATAGAAGAGGAAAGAAGGTTTGTATTTATATAGCGCTTCTAACCCCTGATGGGGTGTTGAATCGCTTTTTTTGGCGAGTAGCACGCTACTCCGGAAACCCATAAAGGATTAGTGGTGAATTAGTATGGTGAAATATGAAAGTAATTTGAGTGGTGGAGATTAGTCAGTTATTTGGAGTGAGAAGGATAGCGGAGGGATAGAAGGGAAAGAAAGGTTTGCATTCATATAGCGCCTGTTACCCCTGATGGGGTGTTGAAGCGCTTTTCTGGCGAGTAGCAGGCTACTCCGGAACCCATAAAGGATTAGTGTTGAAAATTAGTATAGTGAAATATGAAGTAATTTGAGTGGTGGAGATTAGTCAGTTATTTGGATTGAGAAGGGTTAGGGAGGGGTAAAAAGGAAAAAAGGTTTGCATTTATATAGCGCTTGTAACCCTGATGAGGTGTTGAAACGCTTTGTTGGCGAGTAGCACGCTACTCTGGAACCCATAAAGGATTAGTGGTGAATTAGTATAGTGGAATATGGAATTAGAGAAGTGAACATGCTAGTCTGTTATTTTGATTGAAAAGGATAGTGGAGGGATAGAAGAGTGAAGGATTTCTTTTTTAGGTCATAGCAGTAGGAGGAGGCTTTTGGATGAGTAAAAGGGTTTTTGGAGGGGAAGAGTCAGAGGGAAGAGTTTAGAAAGGTTTGTTTTGGGGGATCGGTACAGTAAAGGAGGTGTCAGAAGATGCAAGGAGGGGTAGAGTAGGAGAGAGTCAAGAAAGGGTTATTTTGGGGAACATAGTAGTGGTATGGCGTTTGGGATAAATGAGAGAGTGGGTGTAGAGGATATAATGATAGATGTATAGGGTGAGATAGGGTAGTGAATTGGAAAGAGTAGTAGAAAGAAGTTTGAGATGAGTCAGAAAGTTGGGCTAGAAGATATATTGAGGGAAGTATAGGCTGAGAAATAGGGTAGTGCATTGGAAATGCTAAATTAGAACGAAAGTGATAAATATATAGATCCATAAGTACATTGAAAGTATATAGATGCATAAAGGAGGTAAGTATATGCAGATTAAAGATATTGATAGAGGTAGCGGATGAGAAATAGGGTAGTGCATTGGATATGCTTTTTCAGGAGAAAAGTAACAGACACACAGATCCAAGTACATGGAGGTACATAGATGCCCAATGGAAGCAAGTACATGTAGACCAAAGAAGATTTTTTTTTTTTCTTTTGTTTTTGTTTTTATAACAACATAATTATTGTACATGTTTATACAAAGCAATACACAAAGATAGGCACATATCTATAGTGAAAATCAATGCTTATGTACAGAGGGCCAAATACATAGGGTGGGTATTAATGAATGGGGAAATGGGCAGCATTCCTGGCCCTGGTCCTGACCAGTTTCGAACAGGCTCAAACAGGCACTCACCCTTGTCCTCTCCACCCTTAACAGGCTCAAACAGGCCCTCACCCTTGTCCTCTCCACCCTTAACAGGCTCAAACAGGCCCTCACCCTTGTCCTCTCCACCCTTAGCTGAGACGCCCGGGCTGAGACGCCCTAAGCCTTGGCCGTTTATAGCCCTAGTAGTCAGGTGACCCCTTCAGCCAATGGGAACCCTAGCCCTAACAATATCCAATCACAGCACTAGCCCTAAAATCTAGAACCAATAGGAGACGAGGACCTTACAGCCAATCTTAGCCCTAGTCCAAGCACCCAATCTGTTTAAAAAAACCCTTGATCTCTACGTCCAATAGAGGCCCTAGTCCTACCAGTAGTCTCAACCCTAGTCCAAGCAACCAATGGCACAGGAAGCCCTAGTCCCTACTTCCAATAGAAAGCCTAACCCTACTCTTAGTACCACACCTAGTCCAGCAACCAATAACACCAGAAGCCCTAATCGCTACTTCCAATTAAAGGCCTAACCCTAGCCCTAGTCCCACCCTAGTCCCAACAACCAATAACACAGGAAGCCCTAGTCCCTACTTCCAATAGAAATACTAACCCTAGCCCTAGTCCCAACCCTACATTGATTGAATCACAGACCCAGAAACCAATCAGAACCCTCAAATACCCAACCAAGGAGGACACTAACCCTAATCCAATAGAAACATCAGATACAACCACCAATCAGTGTACACATGTACCAAACAATATCAGACTATATAAGGTCCCAGCTACCTCAGACAAGGTTTGCTGGCCAGGGAGTTGGAAGCTGCTTCTCTATTCAGAAATCTCCTAGTAGACAGACCGGCTCAATCCACACTTTGGACTTCTGCAGGTAAGGCCCCAACAAACTTGTCCTCTAACAACACTATTTGTATAAAACTTTATTCCCTCTCCTGGCCAAAAAACGAAGTGCACAGTCCCTATTAAATTATGGTAGTCAAAGGATGTGGCGTTACGGCCAGAGCTGCTGACTTTGGAACTGGGGAACCATGTTTGAGTCCTGGCGCATAACAGGCACAATGGTATTACAGAAGGTGCCGCAGACGTTTGTGCAGCCCCTTTTGTAATAATGATAGCGCTGGTGTACATGTAGCGCAACACTATCATGAAAGGACGTTCCCTCATTTCCATTGATGCCTGGCCCAATGCAAATGGGGGATTCTCTTTGACTCTGCACCCACGTCGTATTATGGGCTGGCTCGCAAAGGCAAACATGCCTTTAGGAGGCGCACTGGCCCACTTTTAGTGCACCCCCTAAAGGCAGCCTTTCGGAGGGGGGGAAGAGGGGTAGGAGGGATGACAGCAACAAGTATGGAGCTGTTAGCAAAGCCAACAGGTCTCACCTATGAGAGAGCTATTGACTTTGACAATGTCTTACAGCAGCGTGACTATGGAGCCTGGCTAAAAGTTAGAAAGAAATCGCTATGATGTGGCCAGCATTGGCGATATGATCAACAGGAGGGTGGGAGGTAGGAAGAAAGAAGCAACACGGACAACCAGAAGGGTAGGAGGCAGTAGGGAAGAAGCAACATGGACAATGTGGGTAGGAGGGAAGAAGCATCATGGATAACTGGGGTGGGAGGCAATTGACAGCACAGACAACGATGACAGAAGAAAGAAAAAAACTACCTCAATCAGAGCACGAGTAGCGGAAGGAAACTAATCAAAATGAAGCAATTAGTACTTGGTCCATGCTCCAAAGAAAAGAAAGTGGAACCGGCATGTGCTGGCCAATTAGGAGGTAGTAAATAAGAGCCAACGAATGGTAAGCAATGGGTGGGTTCCAAGCCCTTTATAGTAAACAAAATGCCTTGCAATTGACAGCTGTCTTAGGCAAGACCTAAAAAGTGCCTCAATCTAAGTGCGACCAGACACTTATATAGAAATCAATCAGTACTTCATCCATGTTCCAGCAACAGGACAAAGGGACACGAACAGAAGGTGAAACCTGATGTGTTGACCTGACCAATGAGAAGAAAGGAAACGAGAGTGACGATGAAGCCAACCAATGGTAAGTAATGGATGTGCTTTTAGCCCCCTTTTAAGTTCAGTTAATAACAGATCTTCACAAGCGCATACGCTGTCTCAGGCAAGACCTAAAACACTCAACAGGGCCAGTGCTATATTATGTAGGCAGCTGTTTTATGTTACCACCAAAAAAATGAACACTAGAGGGAGCTAGATTGCAGGAAATGGTCTGAAATGCTTTTGTTGTTTAGGGAACTTAGCACCCAGGCAGGAAAATATGATTTTGTCTTTCAAAATCCTTGCACGGAGAAGCATGCATTGATTCAATTTGCTATAATAGAATTTCATTCAATTTTTGGCTAGGAACAGGCGGCTGTATACGTTCAATCATACAGCCTTGACAACATGGCAGAAGTGTACTAACAACACAGACATGCCCAATAGGCTTTTTGACGTGTGTATGTTCTTGTTCAGCATAAGGAAGTAATAACTTTTTTCTGTTTCTGAGGGTCTGCGCTTCTGTTTTTGGGGTGGTGGCCCGAATGATCCAAGGCACTCTTTTGGCCCTTGGATCAAGGAGTATTTTGTGGGAGTCCATTAATTTGACTGGTCCTAACCTCGATTTGATAATCTTAAGTGCCATTTGAAAAAGGAAATATGACCCTGGAAGTCTTACCTTGCCCTAAACTATTTTAAGCTTTAAGAAACACCAGGTCATGAACTAAATTAAATGTGAAAAACTTAACATTTAATCATGAAAAAGCTGGGACTCCACTTAGAAACACTACTTTACATACCTACTGTAGAAAAAAAAATGTATAACTTTTTCTTTCTGATTAATATACAGAAGCCACAAGACCTTTTCTGATTAATTCTGCCTGGTAATGTATTCTTTTACATAGAAATAAAAAATCGTCCTAAACCGTGAAAGACTGTTTTGCACGCCCATCTCTGAACTTACCCTCATTTGTTTGGGATGAGGTGGAACTGGAGCTTTTGAAGGCCAGTTTTTGGAGGTTCACTGTCATCTCTGTCAATCTCTAGCTCTATTGAGTGTATTTCAGCAGGTGCTGATATACAAGGAGAAACAGAATGAAAAATAGAGACTGAGCAAGAGAATAAAAAGCTGGACTGGGTTTGAATATTTTTGCAAGGGCTGCTTTTGGTTTCTAGGGCCATCCAGTCTGGACCTGCAAATGCGTTCGGCGGGAGTGTTTGCGGCGCATTGTACAGCCCTGCCACGTTTCCCAAGTCCATGCGTGATGATTTTCTTTGAATTCTGTGACTTTTAGTCTTGATATTTTCCATTATAAAACAGAACTACAAGTCCCAGATTTCAAAGAAAAAACCTAGAGTGGAGTAGCACATTGCACATGGACCGGGGAAACTTAACAGCTATGCACAGTGTATACTGTCTGGATCAAGTTTTAGGAGTAGAATGTTGCCTACTTCCCTACACCTCAGGCCCAACTTTTAGGTGGGAGATCAAGGGACCTATATTACACCTAAGCCCGCCGAAATTTCGGTTACACTGGTGAAATCTTACATAATTTCTGCATTTCGCGAATCTTGCAGTTTCTGTATTTTGCGAAATTACACCAAATTGCATACTTGAACATCAGTTCAAGTAAAAATCCTGCAAGAGCATTAGAACAATATGAATAAACAGAATGGGAGTAGCTGGTGTTTGTGTCACGTGTGATTTTGTGCTTGTTTTAATTGCAAAATGTGTCCTTGCGACCAAAAATGAACATTTGGATGCATTTTGCACTAAAAAACAGCGCAAAATGCTGGAGCAGTGTTTTGCATAATTTCGTGCAATTTTTCAGGAATCTCATGTAATTTCTGCACAGGAAATTATGCACATTTCATATGCCCCTAGTTACACCTCTGTGAAAGAATGTCATTTTTTTTTATTGATACATGGTTGTGACCCGAGGTTTGTGCATATGGGTCAATATACAGAATAAAGAGCTAATTTATAAACATAACTTAAAATTAGGGCTCCCATTTTTACAGATAAATACAGACATAAAACTATGTGTTTCCTGTCTGTATTTATTTCTAAAAGTTGGTAAAATACAGAAAAGTGTGCTACTTGTGAGTGACTCTCCTATGGTCTTTCATGAATTTCAGAACAGCTGAACAAATAGAAAGCAAGGGGAATTGAACAAAGGATAATGTTTTCTTAAATAATGGAATATCTCAACATTTAGTTGTAATATAATGCTAACATTTACCTGAGGGTGCAGTGTTGTTGTTACATTTGGCTGCTTAACTAGCTAAAAGATGACAGGTATCAAAGTATGAGTGTGCGTTTATCAATTAAATAAATGCGGAAATATACCATTCCCCCCTA
The DNA here is from genome assembly GCA_963921515.1 of Calotriton arnoldi. Lineage (NCBI taxonomy): Eukaryota > Metazoa > Chordata > Amphibia > Caudata > Salamandridae > Calotriton > Calotriton arnoldi. The sequence goes on from CAWUFW010006296.1 coordinate 817,616, forward strand.
CAAGGATAGTCGGCACATGTACATCTATCTAACTCTCACACTACTCGATTCCACTCCAGACGTAAGCGCAGCTTCACAATTGCAGTGGTGCGAGGAGTGCAGTTCACTACTCATTGTGCACCGCAAACAGACACTTCCCACGTGGGCCAACCCCTCTCGCAAACCACACCCTGCTAACCAGGAAAAAAAACGTACGGCTCAAGCGTTCTATCCCCGCCTCTTGCTTACTCCACCACACACTACAGCTCAGTGACGCACGACAGGTTAAGACCGCCTTCGTCATCACACACAGCACGAAAACACCCACACAGGCATTCTGCAGTGCACAGTCCTTCCTACCAAGCACGCGCCGCTCTGCAGTGTGCTATCCTGCTTCAAAGCACTTCAGCACCTCCTCGGGTTTACGAAAGGCTAAATAAAGGCAGCTGCAGGGAAGTGACGGTAAATGATGCCCCCACCCCCTGCAGAATTCGATGTGGGGGCCCTGAGTCTTCAATATCTCGCAGATATTAATTGGCCTTTGATTGGATGGGGCCTCCCGAAGGGTTTAGCCCTGCGTTACGCCCCCCCCCGTGCAACTACAATCTAATATATAAATGGGCACGAATTGTACGCAGTCGCAGATAAAGACACGGTTCCGCACCTAAGAATATGTACGGGAGCAGTAACACGACTTAGCACAAACTCTAGGAAACACACAAGCAACCCCCACACACACTCAAAGTAATGTGCATCAGCGCACAGTTATGCGGCCACGCCCTGTTATGACCACAGCAGATGCTCTCAGGCGTCAAGAAACTGAAACCGTCTCGTTTCCTCTCCAGTGACAGCTCTGCCTAGGGCACAGAACAACGCGTGTCCCTAGAAACCTGGTAGCGGAAGTGACATCATACACCAGCTACCCCTCTCCCCCAATCAGGGCCGGACTGGCCGTAGCGGGTACCGGGCGTTTCCCCGGTGGGCCGCCAGGGTGGGGGCAGGTTTTGGCGCCCTGGGGGGCCGTTTTTGCTACAAGGCCGTTTTTGCAGCATAGCTGCAATATCGCCCCCTGTAACAAAATCGGCCGAAACTGGCCCTGGCAAACAGCTCGGCTGCACCCCCAACCCCCTGGGGGGCCGGCAGAGCACTTTGCCAGGGCCGGTTTTGGTTCCCAGTCCGGCCCTGCCCCCAATGTCCTCATAGCGTTGACCCCTTGCCCCACCAATGACCCCTCAACAGTCTCCTATTTGTTGCTGAAAGTCTTGGCAACAGAATGTAGTGCAAACTAAAGAAACGGCCTGTAGAGCTTTGTTTATTTTGTGTTTCTTCCTCTGCCTTGATGAGACCTGAAAGCAACAGTAGCAGCAAAGGGCACTTATCAGCTGCTGCCTCTGGCTATCTCTCACTCACTAAGTACCCAGTGCACAGTGGCCCAGGCACCACCCTCTCCTGTTTCCCCCCCTCACAAGGCCTGTGTTGTTATGGGCTGGTTCGATAGCGCTGCTGTCGCCAGACAATTATGTGAGCATCACTAGAGGGGCTTTGGCTCCGCCCACATGTTGGGAGCCAGAAGTTTGATTGTGCAGCCATTGTGTGTTTCCACAAAAAAAAGTGCTTGCCCTCTAGCAGCTGTGATCATTTTGTTTATCGGGTTGGCTGAGCTTGAACTTTCAGGGGCACACACATGGCATGGTAATGCTGTAAAAGTGTCTTAAATAACTAGTTACTTAATGGTGTTTGTCTTTCTCTGCCACCAACACAGATGGCAGGAGGACAGTCATTAACCTACATGGATTTTTAGGGCTGGCTTGACAGTTCAAATGTCAACTAAACTTTTAACCTACACTAATATTATTCTACAGTTCTTTGTTTCCACACAAATACATATGAATTCCCATGCTATTTATCTGTAATGCTTCACATTACCATACAACATTCTTTTAAAGCCAGACCCATTGACATTGCCAATGCTTGTTCCATCCTATATAGACAGTGCATGCGCGTCCTCTTCGAGGCCTTTTGTTTTTTTAATCAGCGGACTTAGAGCCCGCCTATTGCTTACCATTTGTTGGCCTCATTGTTACTCTCATTTACTTGCTTCTTACTAGTCAGCTACTATAGCCTACCTTCCTCTTCATGTGTTTGTCCCTCACCTGGAGCATTGAGGCATTACTTGATTCCTTCCATTGCTAATTTTTTAGGCACTATTTTTTTCTTTGGATTTAAGCACTCTACCAGAGTGCGTCTTTTTCAACTGTCTCCCAAATTTACTTCTACCCCTCCGTGTTCCTCCACTGTCTGTCTGGTTACCCCGACCCTCCCTGCTTCCTTTGTCTGTGCTGGCTTGCCCCAAACTCCCTTTCTCCGTTTGTTGTCCATGTTGGCTTGCTAAACCCACACTCGCCCTCCCTCCTTTCTTTGTCTGTGTTGCCCGTACCCCTCCTTCCCTCAGTTGTCCATGTTGGCCTCCCCATCCGCCATAACAAAAAAATAAGTGATATGACATGGACACTACCGGCCATGTCATAGGGCTTTTTCCCCCACACCCTCTGCCCTCTTCCCTCTGTGCTACCTCCCTCCATGTTGCCTCCAATCCCACCCTCCTTCCTTCTGACAATAAAAACAAGCATTGGCATAGCCAATAGGTCTCGCCTTTGGGACCTTATAAGTGTTTAGTTATGCAGCACAATATCCTTGGTGCAACAACATCAACTGTTGAATGGCTAAGCACTTATAAGGTCCCAAAGGCGAGACCTATTGGCTATGCCAATGCTTGTTCTAATTTGAGTTGGGGTATTTTTTGCATTTCAACTTTATTACTGTTTTGGGACTGTATATATACTTTGGCGGTTGCATCAAAGTGAAGCCTGTCTGCTGTGTGCCGGGGCTACCAGGGGATTGAGTTTCACCTTGACAGGAGTCGTGATTGCCCCTTGGAGTGGGTAGTCTCCCAACCCAAATAATAATCCAATTTCTTATAATCAGAGGCTCCACTTTCCAAATACCTGTCCTGGCTGCCACCAGTTTGATCGGTGACAATACACAACTGAACCATTCATCATACTTCAGGAAGACAAAAGTAAAGAGGAAGTGACTACACATACCCTACAATTGACACCATTTTGTGTAATGGCATTTACGAATTTCAACAAAGGCATTTTCATGAAGGCCGAAAAGCCTGTCCTCCATACCCTATCTATGGCTCATTACTTTTGATCTACATTCAGCCTTTGCCAGTATGATTTATCTGGGAAATACTGAAATCAATTATTTCACGTTTAGCCCCTGGCCTCATACAAACAGGAGGCAGGGAAGCTAGCAAATAAAACGGGCACCTGAGATACTTTCATCTACATGCAGGTGGCGCCACATTGTAGTCACTCTTATAATCTACTTCTAGCCGCTTCACATAGCTGTCCGTCGATTACAACCACCCAGTAAAACTGCACTGCTCTCTGAGACCATTTCCCAGATAAACATATTTCAGAAACGTAATATAGAAAATAAACCCAACACGGACTTCAGAAATAAGGAAAGCCGCGCGATATGGTTTCAATTGCGGACGAGACCTTCTATATTTTAAAGCGGCGAACAGCTAGCAGATTTATGTGGGCGCCTTTTGAACCGAGGTCATTTCACAAGTGAAGGAATCAACATTATGGTACATTGGCTTCAAAGCAATGTTCCTTATTACCAAACCGTACCGCGTTTTTTCGAAGCACCGAGCACTATTTTGATTTAATGGACGAGCAGCCCTGCATTTCTGCATCAGCCGCTGTGAGATTAATGCCTTATTATGTGAGACTCCACCACACTGCAGAGGTGTGAGTGACAAACGCATTAATGAATGTTTATAACATGGCGCCGCCGCAATCCGCCGGCTTCATATCCTCCAAAGCAAGGATCGCGGATGAATAAACAATGGCATATGTCATTTACGCTTAGTGTCTTCCAAGCTGACTGTATTATCAGTTCGCTGTTTTTATTTCTGTATGCGCGAGTGTGAAGGTGTCCATCACAAAATAAAACGTGTGATCTATTCCCGATTTCAAACCGAAGCTCCGTGCTGTGAAAATCAGCAAGCGCAGAAGTTATACTTCAGTGAAACATTCTCCTTTTCAAAGTTGGGTTGGTTTTCAAGGCTCCGAGTCGTCATTTTAATTGCAGAACAACTGGTGGCTTTCGGGACCCTTGTTAGGTCTAACAAGTGTGCGCGTCTCGCGCTAAAAGTAAAAAAAAAAGTGTGGGCAAAAGTGAAAGCGTTTCCCTTGCGGGAGCGAGCAGCACCAGGAGCGATAATTGCTAACACATGGCGCCAAAGCTCGCTCCCGCAAGGGAATCGCCAAACGTGCACGCGTTGCCATTCAAAGCAATGCAACGCGTGCACGTTTTTGCCCGCAAAGCTGTGTCGATTACTAAAGGTCTTTTTCCTACGCAGCGCATGCGCGCTGCGTAGGCGAGACCTAAAAACGTATCGATGCTGCCAGCACTTCTTTTTTACTTTCAGCCATGCTGCACAGCAGGCGTGCCATTGTACAACATAGCTAAAAGAAATTGACAAAGCCAATACCTCATGTACATTAGACCTATTGGCTTCACCAAAACTTGTTTTAACCTCTCTGCCATCTTCCTCACCTACCCTAGTACCATGCCTTTTACCCTCTTTCCCTACTTGTTTGTCTGCGCCGCTGTTTGTCATCCATGCTCACTCCCCGTTTAGGGTTGCAGTAGATAAATCAATCAATCACGGCATTTATAGAGCGCGCTACTCACCCGGGAGGGTCTCAAGGCGCTGGGGGAGGGGGTAAGTTACTGCTCGAACAGCCAGGTCTTGAGCTGCTTCCTGAAGGAGAGATGGTCCTGGGTTCGCCGAAGGTGAGTGGGGAGGGAGTTCCAGGTCTTGGCTGCCAGGTAGGAGAAGGATCTTCCTCCGGCGGTGGTTCTGCGGATGCGTGGTACGGTGGCGAGGGCGTGGCTGGTTGATCGTAGCTGGCGTGTGGGCGTGTAGAAGGTCATGCGGTCGTTGAGGTACTTTGGGCCCAGGTCGTGGAGGGCCTTGTGTGCGTGGGTGAGGAGTCTGAACGTGATTCTCTTGCTGACGGGGAGCCAGTGCAGGTCTTTCAGGTGTCCGGTGATGTGGCTGTGTCGGGGGATGTCCAGGATGAGTCGTGCGGAGGCGTTCTGGATGCGCTGGAGTCTCTTTTGAAGTTTGGCTGTGGTTCCGGCGTAGAGGGTGTTCCCATAGTCCAGTCGGCTGGTGACGAGTGCCTGGGTGACGGTCTTCCTGGTTTCAGTGGGGATCCATCTGAAGATCTTGCGGAGCATGCGCAGGGTGTTGAAGCATGAAGATGAGACGGGCGTTGACTTGTCTGGTCATCGACAGGGAGGAGTCCAGGATGAAGCCCAGGTTGCGTGCGTGGTCCGTTGGCTTGGGCGCGGTGCCCAGGGCCGGGGGCCACCAGGAGTCGTCCCAGGCGGAGGGTGATGAGCCCAGGATGAGGACTTCCGTCTTGTCTGAGTTCAGTTTAAGGCGGCTGTTCCTCATCCAGTCGGCGACGTCTCTCATCCCGTCGTGTAGGTTGGCTCTGGCGGTGGGTGGGGTCGTTGGTGAGGGAGAGGATCAGCTGGGTGTCGTCGGCGTAGGAGATGATGTTGAGGTTGTGTCGGCGTGCGATGGCTGCGAGGGGGCTCATGTAGACGTTGAAGAGGGTTGGGCTGAGTGAGGATCCTTGTGGAACGCCGCAGATGACTTCGGTGGCTTCGGATCTGAACGGGGGAGGCGGACTCTCTGGGTTCTTCCGGCGAGGAACGAGATGATCCATTCCAGTGCTTTCTCTCGGATTCCGATGTTGCTGAGGCGCTTCACTAGGGTGCGGTGGCAGACGGTGTCGAACGCCGCGGAGAGGTCCAAGAGGATGAGGGCAGCTGTTTCCCCGTTGTCGGTTAGGGTTCTGATGTCGTCGGTGGCTGCGATAAGGGCGGTCTCGGTGCTGTGGTTGGCCCGAAACCCGGACTGCGAGGGGTCGAGGGATCCATTCGTCTCGAGGAAGGCGGCAAGCTGTCTGTTGACGGTCTTCTCGATGACTTTGGCCGGAAACGGAAGGAGCGAGATGGGACGGTAGTTCTTGAGGTCGGTGGGGTCCGCCGTTGGTTTCTTCAGGAGGGCGGTCAGCTCGGCGTGCTTCCAGCTCTCCGGGAAGGTGGCGGTGTGGAAGGAGGCGTTGATGATGTCCCGGAGATGGGGTGCGATGGTGGCGTCGGCTTTGTTGAAGACGTGGTGTGGGCAGGGGTCGGTTGGTGATCCGGAGTGGATGGAGTTCATCGTGCGGGTGGTCTCTTCGGTGCTGATCGGGGTCCAGTTGCAGAGGGTGGTGGTGGCGGGCGTTGGTTCGGCGGTAGGGTGCGTTGTTTGTGCGTCGAAGCTGTTGTGTATGTCGGTGATCTTGCGGTGGAAGAACGCGGAGAGTGAGTTGCAGAGGTCTTGCGAGGGGGTGATGTCGTTGTTTCCGGCGCTGGGGTTGGAGAACTCTTTGACGATGCTGAAAAGTTCCTTGCTGTCATGGGCGTTGTTGTCCAGTCGTTCTTTGAGTGCCGACTTCTTGGTGGCACGGATCAGCTGGTGGTGTTTGCGGGTGGCGTGCTTGAGGGCGGTCCTGTTGTCTGTGGTCTGGTCGAGTCGCCAGGTTTTCTCGAGAGTGCGGCAGTTCTTCTTGGATTCCTTGAGTTCGTTGGTGAACCAAGGGGTTTTCTTGCTTCCGGGTCTGCTCGGAGGGTTTTTTGTGGTGCGAGGTCGTCGGCGCAGGCGGTCAGCCACTTGGCGAGGTTGCTGGCTGCTTCGTTTGGGTCCGTTGTGTTGGTGGGTGTGTTCTGGCTGAGGGAGGCGGTGAGCTGCTCGGCGGTGATCTTGCTCCAGCTCCGGCGGGGAGCCTGTTGCGGGTGGTGGTGGGTCGCAGTCTTTCTGAAGCTGAAGTGGACGCAGCTGTGGTCGGTCCAGTGGAGTCCGGTGGCGTGGCTGAAGGAGATGTGCTTGCTGGACGAGAAGACGGGGTCAAGCGTGTGGCCGGCGTAGTGGGTGGGCGTGTTCACCAGTTGCTTGAGTCCGAGGTTGGCGAGGTTGTCCAGCAGGGCGGTGGTGTTTCTGTCGTTGCTGTTCTCCAGGTGGAAGTTGAGGTCCCCTAGGAGGATGTAGTCGGCGGAGGGCATGGCGTGCGGGCTGATGAAGTCTGCGATGTCTTCGCTGAATAGTGTGCGTGGTCCCGGGGGTCTGTAGATGAGGGTGCCTCGGAGGGTGGTCTTGGGGTCAGTGTGTATCTGGAAGTGTAGGTGATCGGCGGCGGAGAAGGTCTCGTCGGAGTTAGTCGAGATGCGGATGGTGTTTTTGTGTACGATGGCGATGCCTCCTCCCGTCTGGTTGACGCGGTCCCTCCGGGTGATCTTGTATCCGTCCGGGATGGCTATGGCGATGTCGGGCGCTGAGGAGGCGTTCATCCAGGTTTCGGTGAGGAAGGCGATGTCTGGTGCTGTTGCGTCGAGCAGGTCCCAGAGTTCCACGGCGTGCCTGTGGACGGAGCGGGTGTTCAGCAGGATGCATTTCAGGTGGTTGCTGCTGTTGCTCGACTTGGCGGAGGTGGTGCACGTCCGGGGGCAGGTGAATCGGCAGGTTTGGCAGGTGAAGGGTCCGTGGGTGCGTCTCGGTGAGGCTCGGTAGCAGGCAGGGTTCCGGCCGGCATTGAGTGCGGTGAGTGTGGCGGCGTCGTAGGTCCGTCGAGTAGTGTTGCGTTGGTGGGATCCAGGGGTTCTGGCGCTGGGCGCGGTCCAGGCACGGACGGGCACAGACGGGCTTGCCTTAGGCGCGCCTTTGGCGCGCCAGCGGCCGCCATTTATGGGGAGGTGGGAGGGAGGAGCAGCTGGGAGGCGGGAGGCAGGGGCAGCGAATGGGCAGTCAGGGGGGCGGGGCCGCAGGGGACGCAGCGGCGGGAATGGCGAGAGGCAGCGGGGGCACAGAAAGGAAAACAAGGGGAGAGCAGACAAAATCACGGGCACAGCGACAGTGGGGCAGCGAGGGGCACAGAAAGGAAAACAAGGGGAGAGCAGACAAAATCACGGGCACAACGACAGTGGGGCAGCGAGGGGCACAGAAAGGAAAACAAGGGGAGAGCAGACAAAATCACGGGCACAACGACAGTGGGGCAGCGAGGGGCACAGAAAGGAAAAGGGGAGACAAGCAGACAAAGCGGGCACCGGGGCCACAAGCGGAGGGCGATCTTACCTGCAGAAGCAGCGGGCAGACAACACAGGCGGAGCTGTGTGGTGGGGGAGCGACCTACCTGGCAAGGTCAAGGGTCGCTCTCCTCACCGCGCAGCGGCCGCCATTTATGGGGAGGTGGGAGGGAGGAGCAGCTGGGAGGCGGGAGGCAGGGGCAGCGAATGGGCAGTCAGGGGGGCGGGGCCACAGGGGACGCAGCGGCGGGAATGGCGAGAGGCAGCGGGGGCACAGAAAGGAAAACAAGGGGAGAGCAGACAAAATCACGGGCACAGCGACAGTGGGGCAGCGAGGGGCACAGAAAGGAAAACAAGGGGAGAGCAGACAAAATCACGGGCACAACGACAGTGGGGCAGCGAGGGGCACAGAAAGGAAAACAAGGGGAGAGCAGACAAAATCACGGGCACAACGACAGTGGGGCAGCGAGGGGCACAGAAAGGAAAACAAGGGGAGAGCAGACAAAATCACGGGCACAACGACAGTGGGGCAGCGAGGGGCACAGAAAGGAAAACAAGGGGAGAGCAGACAAAATCACGGGCACAACGACAGTGGGGCAGCGAGGGGCACAGAAAGGAAAACAAGGGGAGAGCAGACAAAATCACGGGCACAACGACAGTGGGGCAGCGAGGGGCACAGAAAGGAAAACAAGGGGAGAGCAGACAAAATCACGGGCACAACGACAGTGGGGCAGCGAGGGGCACAGAAAGGAAAACAAGGGGAGAGCAGACAAAATCACGGGCACAACGACAGTGGGGCAGCGAGGGGCACAGAAAGGAAAACAAGGGGAGAGCAGACAAAATCACGGGCACAACGACAGTGGGGCAGCGAGGGGCACAGAAAGGAAAACAAGGGGAGAGCAGACAAAATCACGGGCACAACGACAGTGGGGCAGCGAGGGGCACAGAAAGGAAAACAAGGGGAGAGCAGACAAAATCACGGGCACAACGACAGTGGGGCAGCGAGGGGCACAGAAAGGAAAACAAGGGGAGAGCAGACAAAATCACGGGCACAACGACAGTGGGGCAGCGAGGGGCACAGAAAGGAAAACAAGGGGAGAGCAGACAAAATCACGGGCACAACGACAGTGGGGCAGCGAGGGGCACAGAAAGGAAAAGGGGAGACAAGCAGACAAAGCGGGCACCGGGGCCACAAGCGGAGGGCGATCTTACCTGCAGAAGCAGCGGGCAGACAACACAGGCGGAGCTGTGTGGTGGGGGAGCGACCTACCTGACAAAGTCAAGGGTCGCTCTCCTCACCGCGCAGCGGCCGCCATTTATGGGGAGGTGGGAGGGAGGAGCAGCTGGGAGGCGGGAGGCAGGGGCAGCGAATGGGCAGTCAGGGGGCGGGGCCGCAGGGGACGCAGCGGCGGGAATGGCGAGAGGCAGCGGGGGCACAGAAAGGAAAACAAGGGGAGAGCAGACAAAATCACGGGCACAGCGACAGTGGGGCAGCGAGGGGCACAGAAAGGAAAACAAGGGGAGAGCAGACAAAATCACGGGCACAACGACAGTGGGGCAGCGAGGGGCACAGAAAGGAAAACAAGGGGAGAGCAGACAAAATCACGGGCACAACGACAGTGGGGCAGCGAGGGGCACAGAAAGGAAAACAAGGGGAGAGCAGACAAAATCACGGGCACAACGACAGTGGGGCAGCGAGGGGCACAGAAAGGAAAACAAGGGGAGAGCAGACAAAATCACGGGCACAACGACAGTGGGGCAGCGAGGGGCACAGAAAGGAAAACAAGGGGAGAGCAGACAAAATCACGGGCACAACGACAGTGGGGCAGCGAGGGGCACAGAAAGGAAAACAAGGGGAGAGCAGACAAAATCACGGGCACAACGACAGTGGGGCAGCGAGGGGCACAGAAAGGAAAACAAGGGGAGAGCAGACAAAATCACGGGCACAACGACAGTGGGGCAGCGAGGGGCACAGAAAGGAAAACAAGGGGAGAGCAGACAAAATCACGAGCACAACGACAGTGGGGCAGCGAGGGGCACAGAAAGGAAAACAAGGGGAGAGCAGACAAAATCACGGGCACAACGACAGTGGGGCAGCGAGGGGCACAGAAAGGAAAACAAGGGGAGAGCAGACAAAATCACGGGCACAACGACAGTGGGGCAGCGAGGGGCACAGAAAGGAAAACAAGGGGAGAGCAGACAAAATCACGGGCACAACGACAGTGGGGCAGCGAGGGGCACAGAAAGGAAAACAAGGGGAGAGCAGACAAAATCACGGGCACAACGACAGTGGGGCAGCGAGGGGCACAGAAAGGAAAACAAGGGGAGAGCAGACAAAATCACGGGCACAACGACAGTGGGGCAGCGAGGGGCACAGAAAGGAAAAGGGGAGACAAGCAGACAAAGCGGGCACCGGGGCCACAAGCGGAGGGCGATCTTACCTGCAGAAGCAGCGGGCAGACAACACAGGCGGAGCTGTGTGGTGGGGGAGCGACCTACCTGGCAAGGTCAAGGGTCGCTCTCCTCACCGCGCAGCGGCCGCCATTTATGGGGAGGTGGGAGGGAGGAGCAGCTGGGAGGCGGGAGGCAGGGGCAGCGAATGGGCAGTCAGGGGGGCGGGGCCGCAGGGGACGCAGCGGCGGGAATGGCGAGAGGCAGCGGGGGCACAGAAAGGAAAACAAGGGGAGAGCAGACAAAATCACGGGCACAGCGACAGTGGGGCAGCGAGGGGCACAGAAAGGAAAACAAGGGGAGAGCAGACAAAATCACGGGCACAACGACAGTGGGGCAGCGAGGGGCACAGAAAGGAAAACAAGGGGAGAGCAGACAAAATCACGGGCACAACGACAGTGGGGCAGCGAGGGGCACAGAAAGGAAAACAAGGGGAGAGCAGACAAAATCACGGGCACAACGACAGTGGGGCAGCGAGGGGCACAGAAAGGAAAACAAGGGGAGAGCAGACAAAATCACGGGCACAACGACAGTGGGGCAGCGAGGGGCACAGAAAGGAAAACAAGGGGAGAGCAGACAAAATCACGGGCACAACGACAGTGGGGCAGCGAGGGCACAGAAAGGAAAACAAGGGAGAGCAGACAAAATCACGGGCACAACGACAGTGGGGCAGCGAGGGGCACAGAAAGGAAAACAAGGGGAGAGCAGACAAAATCACGGGCACAACGACAGTGGGGCAGCGAGGGGCACAGAAAGGAAAACAAGGGGAGAGCAGACAAAATCACGGGCACAACGACAGTGGGGCAGCGAGGGGCACAGAAAGGAAAACAAGGGGAGAGCAGACAAAATCACGGGCACAACGACAGTGGGGCAGCGAGGGGCACAGAAAGGAAAACAAGGGGAGAGCAGACAGAATCACGGGCACAATGACAGTGGGGCAGCGAGGGGCACAGAAAGGAAAAGGGAGACAAGCAGACAAAGCGGGCACCGGGGCCACAAGCGGAGGGCGATCTTACCTGCAGAAGCAGCGGGCAGACAACACAGGCGGAGCTGTGTGGTGGGGGAGCGACCTACCTGGCAAGGTCAAGGGTCGCTCTCCTCACCGCGCAGCGGCCGCCATTTATGGGGAGGTGGGAGGGAGGAGCAGCTGGGAGGCGGGAGGCAGGGGCAGCGAATGGGCAGTCAGGGGGCGGGGCCGCAGGGACGCAGCGGCGGGGAATGGCGAGAGGCAGCGGGGGCACAGAAAGGAAAACAAGGGGAGAGCAGACAAAATCACGGGCACAGCGACAGTGGGGCAGCGAGGGGCACAGAAAGGAAAACAAGGGGAGAGCAGACAAAATCACGGGCACAACGACAGTGGGGCAGCGAGGGGCACAGAAAGGAAAACAAGGGGAGAGCAGACAAAATCACGGGCACAACGACAGTGGGGCAGCGAGGGGCACAGAAAGGAAAACAAGGGGAGAGCAGACAAAATCACGGGCACAACGACAGTGGGGCAGCGAGGGGCACAGAAAGGAAAACAAGGGGAGAGCAGACAAAATCACGGGCACAACGACAGTGGGGCAGCGAGGGGCACAGAAAGGAAAACAAGGGGAGAGCAGACAAAATCACGGGCACAACGACAGTGGGGCAGCGAGGGGCACAGAAAGGAAAAGGGGAGACAAGCAGACAAAGCGGGCACCGGGGCCACAAGCGGAGGGCGATCTTACCTGCAGAAGCAGCGGGCAGACAACACAGGCGGAGCTGTGTGGTGGGGGAGCGACCTACCTGGCAAGGTCAAGGGTCGCTCTCCTCACGCGCAGCGGCTGCCATTTATGGGGAGGTGGGAGGGAGGAGCAGCTGGGAGGCGGGAGGCAGGGGCAGCGAATGGGCAGTCAGGGGGCGGGGCCGCAGGGACGCAGCGGCGGGAATGGCGAGAGGCAGCGGGGGCACAGAAAGGAAAACAAGGGGAGAGCAGACAAAATCACGGGCACAGCGACAGTGGGGCAGCGAGGGGCACAGAAAGGAAAACAAGGTGAGAGCAGACAAAATCACGGGCACAACGACAGTGGGGCAGCGAGGGGCACAGAAAGGAAAACAAGGGGAGAGCAGACAAAATCACGGGCACAACGACAGTGGGGCAGCGAGGGGCACAGAAAGGAAAACAAGGGGAGAGCAGACAAAATCACGGGCACAACGACAGTGGGGCAGCGAGGGGCACAGAAAGGAAAACAAGGGGAGAGCAGACAAAATCACGGGCACAACGACAGTGGGGCAGCGAGGGGCACAGAAAGGAAAACAAGGGAGAGCAGACAAAATCACGGGCACAACGACAGTGGGGCAGCGAGGGGCACAGAAAGGAAAACAAGGGGAGAGCAGACAAAATCACGGGCACAACGACAGTGGGGCAGCGAGGGGCACAGAAAGGAAAACAAGGGGAGAGCAGACAAAATCACGGGCACAACGACAGTGGGGCAGCGAGGGGCACAGAAAGGAAAACAAGGGGAGAGCAGACAAAATCACGGGCACAACGACAGTGGGGCAGCGAGGGGCACAGAAAGGAAAACAAGGGGAGAGCAGACAAAATCACGGGCACAACGACAGTGGGGCAGCGAGGGGCACAGAAAGGAAAACAAGGGGAGAGCAGACAAAATCACGGGCACAACGACAGTGGGGCAGCGAGGGGCACAGAAAGGAAAACAAGGGGAGAGCAGACAAAATCACGGGCACAACGACAGTGGGGCAGCGAGGGGCACAGAAAGGAAAACAAGGGGAGAGCAGACAAAATCACGGGCACAACGACAGTGGGGCAGCGAGGGGCACAGAAAGGAAAAGGGGAGACAAGCAGACAAAGCGGGCACCGGGGCCACAAGCGGAGGGCGATCTTACCTGCAGAAGCAGCGGGCAGACAACACAGGCGGAGCTGTGTGGTGGGGGAGCGACCTACCTGGCAAGGTCAAGGGTCGCTCTCCTCACCGCGCAGCGGCCGCCATTTATGGGGTGGTGGGTGGTAGGAGCAGCTGGGAGGCGGGAGGCAGGGCCAGCGAATGGGCAGTCTGGGGGGCGGGGCCGCAGGGGACGCAGCGGCGGGAATGGCGAGAGGCAGCGGGGGCACAGAAAGGAAAACAAGGGGAGAGCAGACAAAATCACGGGCACAGCGACAGTGGGGCAGCGAGGGGCACAGAAAGGAAAACAAGGGGAGAGCAGACAAAATCACGGGCACAACGACAGTGGGGCAGCGAGGGGCACAGAAAGGAAAACAAGGGGAGAGCAGACAAAATCACGGGCACAACGACAGTGGGGCAGCGAGGGGCACAGAAAGGAAAACAAGGGGAGAGCAGACAAAATCACGGGCACAACGACAGTGGGGCAGCGAGGGGCACAGAAAGGAAAACAAGGGGAGAGCAGACAAAATCACGGGCACAACGACAGTGGGGCAGCGAGGGGCACAGAAAGGAAAACAAGGGGAGAGCAGACAAAATCACGGGCACAACGACAGTGGGGCAGCGAGGGGCACAGAAAGGAAAACAAGGGGAGAGCAGACAAAATCACGGGCACAACGACAGTGGGGCAGCGAGGGGCACAGAAAGGAAAACAAGGGGAGAGCAGACAAAATCACGGGCACAACGACAGTGGGGCAGCGAGGGGCACAGAAAGGAAAACAAGGGGAGAGCAGACAAAATCACGGGCACAACGACAGTGGGGCAGCGAGGGGCACAGAAAGGAAAACAAGGGGAGAGCAGACAAAATCACGGGCACAACGACAGTGGGGCAGCGAGGGGCACAGAAAGGAAAACAAGGGGAGAGCAGACAAAATCACGGGCACAACGACAGTGGGGCAGCGAGGGGCACAGAAAGGAAAACAAGGGGAGAGCAGACAAAATCACGGGCACAACGACAGTGGGGCAGCGAGGGGCACAGAAAGGAAAACAAGGGGAGAGCAGACAAAATCACGGGCACAACGACAGTGGGGCAGCGAGGGGCACAGAAAGGAAAACAAGGGGAGAGCAGACAAAATCACGGGCACAACGACAGTGGGGCAGCGAGGGGCACAGAAAGGAAAAGGGGAGACAAGCAGACAAAGCGGGCACCGGGGCCACAAGCGGAGGGCGATCTTACCTGCAGAAGCAGCGGGCAGACAACACAGGCGGAGCTGTGTGGTGGGGGAGCGACCTACCTGGCAAGGTCAAGGGTCGCTCTCCTCACCGCGCAGCGGCCGCCATTTATGGGGAGGTGGGAGGGAGGAGCAGCTGGGAGGCGGGAGGCAGGGGCAGCGAATGGGCAGTCAGGGGCGGGGCCGCAGGGGACGCAGCGGCGGGAATGGCGAGAGGCAGCGGGGGCACAGAAAGGAAAACAAGGGGAGAGCAGACAAAATCACGGGCACAGCGACAGTGGGGCAGCGAGGGGCACAGAAAGGAAAACAAGGGGAGAGCAGACAAAATCACGGGCACAACGACAGTGGGGCAGCGAGGGGCACAGAAAGGAAAACAAGGGGAGAGCAGACAAAATCACGGGCACAACGACAGTGGGGCAGCGAGGGGCACAGAAAGGAAAACAAGGGGAGAGCAGACAAAATCACGGGCACAACGACAGTGGGGCAGCGAGGGGCACAGAAAGGAAAACAAGGGGAGAGCAGACAAAATCACGGGCACAATGACAGTGGGGCAGCGAGGGGCACAGAAAGGAAAACAAGGGGAGAGCAGACAAAATCACGGGCACAACGACAGTGGGGCAGCGAGGGGCACAGAAAGGAAAACAAGGGGAGAGCAGACAAAATCACGGGCACAACGACAGTGGGGCAGCGAGGGGCACAGAAAGGAAAACAAGGGGAGAGCAGACAAAATCACGGGCACAACGACAGTGGGGCAGCGAGGGGCACAGAAAGGAAAACAAGGGGAGAGCAGACAAAATCACGGGCACAACGACAGTGGGGCAGCGAGGGGCACAGAAAGGGAAAACAAGGGGAGAGCAGACAAAATCACGGGCACAACGACAGTGGGGCAGCGAGGGGCACAGAAAGGAAAACAAGGGGAGAGCAGACAAAATCACGGGCACAACGACAGTGGGGCAGCGAGGGGCACAGAAAGGAAAACAAGGGGAGAGCAGACAAAATCACGGGCACAACGACAGTGGGGCAGCGAGGGGCACAGAAAGGAAAACAAGGGGAGAGCAGACAAAATCACGGGCACAACGACAGTGGGGCAGCGAGGGGCACAGAAAGGAAAACAAGGGGAGAGCAGACAAAATCACGGGCACAACGACAGTGGGGCAGCGAGGGGCACAGAAAGGAAAACAAGGGGAGAGCAGACAAAATCACGGGCACAACGACAGTGGGGCAGCGAGGGGCACAGAAAGGAAAAGGGGAGACAAGCAGACAAAGCGGGCACCGGGGCCACAAGCGGAGGGCGATCTTACCTGCAGAAGCAGCGGGCAGACAACACAGGCGGAGCTGTGTGGTGGGGAGCGACCTACCTGGCAAGGTCAAGGGTCGCTCTCCTCACCGCGCAGCGGCCGCCATTTATGGGGAGGTGGGAGGGAGGAGCAGCTGGGAGGCGGGAGGCAGGGCCAGCGAATGGGCAGTCAGGGGGCGGGGCCGCAGGGGACGCAGCGGCGGGGAATGGCGAGAGGCAGCGGGGGCACAGAAAGGAAAACAAGGGGAGAGCAGACAAAATCACGGGCACAGCGACAGTGGGGCAGCGATGGGCACAGAAAGGAAAACAAGGGGAGAGCAGACAAAATCACGGGCACAACGACAGTGGGGCAGCGAGGGGCACAGAAAGGAAAACAAGGGGAGAGCAGACAAAATCACGGGCACAACGACAGTGGGGCAGCGAGGGGCACAGAAAGGAAAACAAGGGGAGAGCAGACAAAATCACGGGCACAACGACAGTGGGGCAGCGAGGGGCACAGAAAGGAAAACAAGGGGAGAGCAGACAAAATCACGGGCACAACGACAGTGGGGCAGCGAGGGCACAGAAAGGAAAACAAGGGGAGAGCAGACAAAATCACGGGCACAACGACAGTGGGGCAGCGAGGGGCACAGAAAGGAAAACAAGGGGAGAGCAGACAAAATCACGGGCACAACGACAGTGGGGCAGCGAGGGGCACAGAAAGGAAAACAAGGGGAGAGCAGACAAAATCACGGGCACAACGACAGTGGGGCAGCGAGGGCACAGAAAGGAAAACAAGGGGAGAGCAGACAAAATCACGGGCACAACGACAGTGGGGCAGCGAGGGGCACAGAAAGGAAAACAAGGGGAGAGCAGACAAAATCACGGGCACAACGACAGTGGGGCAGCGAGGGGCACAGAAAGGAAAACAAGGGGAGAGCAGACAGAATCACGGGCACAACGACAGTGGGGCAGCGAGGGGCACAGAAAGGAAAACAAGGGGAGAGCAGACAAAATCACGGGCACAACGACAGTGGGGCAGCGAGGGGCACAGAAAGGAAAACAAGGGGAGAGCAGACAAAATCACGGGCACAACGACAGTGGGGCAGCGAGGGGCACAGAAAGGAAAACAAGGGGAGAGCAGACAAAATCACGGGCACAACGACAGTGGGGCAGCGAGGGGCACAGAAAGGAAAACAAGGGGAGAGCAGACAAAATCACGGGCACAACGACAGTGGGGCAGCGAGGGGCACAGAAAGGAAAACAAGGGGAGAGCAGACAAAATCACGGGCACAACGACAGTGGGGCAGCGAGGGGCACAGAAAGGAAAACAAGGGGAGAGCAGACAAAATCACGGGCACAACGACAGTGGGGCAGCGAGGGGCACAGAAAGGAAAAGGGGAGACAAGCAGACAAAGCGGGCACCGGGGCCACAAGCGGAGGGCGATCTTACCTGCAGAAGCAGCGGGCAGACAACACAGGCGGAGCTGTGTGGTGGGGAGCGACCTACCTGGCAAGGTCAAGGGTCGCTCTCCTCACCGCGCAGCGGCTGCCATTTATGGGGAGGTGGGAGGGAGGAGCAGCTGGGAGGCGGGAGGCAGGGGCAGCGAATGGGCAGTCAGGGGCGGGGCCGCAGGGACGCAGCGGCGGGAATGGCGAGAGGCAGCGGGGGCACAGAAAGGAAAACAAGGGGAGAGCAGACAAAATCACGGGCACAGCGACAGTGGGGCAGCGAGGGGCACAGAAAGGAAAACAAGGGGAGAGCAGACAAAATCACGGGCACAACGACAGTGGGGCAGCGAGGGGCACAGAAAGGAAAACAAGGGGAGAGCAGACAAAATCACGGGCACAACGACAGTGGGGCAGCGAGGGGCACAGAAAGGAAAACAAGGGGAGAGCAGACAAAATCACGGGCACAACGACAGTGGGGCAGCGAGGGGCACAGAAAGGAAAACAAGGGGAGAGCAGACAAAATCACGGGCACAACGACAGTGGGGCAGCGAGGGGCACAGAAAGGAAAACAAGGGGAGAGCAGACAAAATCACGGGCACAACGACAGTGGGGCAGCGAGGGGCACAGAAAGGAAAACAAGGGGAGAGCAGACAAAATCACGGGCACAACGACAGTGGGGCAGCGAGGGGCACAGAAAGGAAAACAAGGGGAGAGCAGACAAAATCACGGGCACAACGACAGTGGGGCAGCGAGGGGCACAGAAAGGAAAACAAGGGGAGAGCAGACAAAATCACGGGCACAACGACAGTGGGGCAGCGAGGGGCACAGAAAGGAAAACAAGGGGAGAGCAGACAAAATCACGGGCACAACGACAGTGGGGCAGCGAGGGCACAGAAAGGAAAACAAGGGGAGAGCAGACAAAATCACGGGCACAACGACAGTGGGGCAGCGAGGGGCACAGAAAGGAAAACAAGGGGAGAGCAGACAAAATCACGGGCACAACGACAGTGGGGCAGCGAGGGGCACAGAAAGGAAAAGGGGAGACAAGCAGACAAAGCGGGCACCGGGGCCACAAGCGGAGGGCGATCTTACCTGCAGAAGCAGCGGGCAGACAACACAGGCGGAGCTGTGTGGTGGGGGAGCGACCTACCTGGCAAGGTCAAGGGTCGCTCTCCTCACCGCGCAGCGGCCGCCATTTATGGGGAGGTGGGAGGGAGGAGCAGCTGGGAGGGCGGGAGGCAGGGGCAGCGAATGGGCAGTCAGGGGCGGGGCCGCAGGGACGCAGCGGCGGGGAATGGCGAGAGGCAGCGGGGGCACAGAAAGGAAAACAAGGGGAGAGCAGACAAAATCACGGGCACAGCGACAGTGGGGCAGCGAGGGGCACAGAAAGGAAAACAAGGGGAGAGCAGACAAAATCACGGGCACAACGACAGTGGGGCAGCGAGGGGCACAGAAAGGAAAACAAGGGGAGAGCAGACAAAATCACGGGCACAACGACAGTGGGGCAGCGAGGGGCACAGAAAGGAAAACAAGGGGAGAGCAGACAAAATCACGGGCACAACGACAGTGGGGCAGCGAGGGGCACAGAAAGGAAAACAAGGGGAGAGCAGACAAAATCACGGGCACAACGACAGTGGGGCAGCGAGGGGCACAGAAAGGAAAACAAGGGGAGAGCAGACAAAATCACGGGCACAACGACAGTGGGGCAGCGAGGGGCACAGAAAGGAAAACAAGGGGAGAGCAGACAAAATCACGGGCACAACGACAGTGGGGCAGCGAGGGGCACAGAAAGGAAAACAAGGGGAGAGCAGACAAAATCACGGGCACAACGACAGTGGGGCAGCGAGGGGCACAGAAAGGAAAACAAGGGGAGAGCAGACAAAATCACGGGCACAACGACAGTGGGGCAGCGAGGGGCACAGAAAGGAAAACAAGGGGAGAGCAGACAAAATCACGGGCACAACGACAGTGGGGCAGCGAGGGGCACAGAAAGGAAAACAAGGGGAGAGCAGACAAAATCACGGGCACAACGACAGTGGGGCAGCGAGGGGCACAGAAAGGAAAACAAGGGGAGAGCAGACAAAATCACGGGCACAACGACAGTGGGGCAGCGAGGGGCACAGAAAGGAAAACAAGGGGAGAGCAGACAAAATCACGGGCACAACGACAGTGGGGCAGCGAGGGGCACAGAAAGGAAAACAAGGGGAGAGCAGACAAAATCACGGGCACAACGACAGTGGGGCAGCGAGGGGCACAGAAAGGAAAAGGGGAGACAAGCAGACAAAGCGGGCACCGGGGCCACAAGCGGAGGGCGATCTTACCTGCAGAAGCAGCGGGCAGACAACACAGGCGGAGCTGTGTGGTGGGGGAGCGACCTACCTGGCAAGGTCAAGGGTCGCTCTCCTCACCGCGCAGCGGCCGCCATTTATGGGGAGGTGGGAGGGAGGAGCAGCTGGGAGGCGGGAGGCAGGGGCAGCGAATGGGCAGTCAGGGGGCGGGGCCGCAGGGACGCAGCGGCGGGAATGGCGAGAGGCAGCGGGGGCACAGAAAGGAAAACAAGGGGAGAGCAGACAAAATCACGGGCACAGCGACAGTGGGGCAGCGAGGGGCACAGAAAGGAAAACAAGGGGAGAGCAGACAAAATCACGGGCACAACGACAGTGGGGCAGCGAGGGGCACAGAAAGGAAAACAAGGGGAGAGCAGACAAAATCACGGGCACAACGACAGTGGGGCAGCGAGGGGCACAGAAAGGAAAACAAGGGGAGAGCAGACAAAATCACGGGCACAACGACAGTGGGGCAGCGAGGGGCACAGAAAGGAAAACAAGGGGAGAGCAGACAAAATCACGGGCACAACGACAGTGGGGCAGCGAGGGGCACAGAAAGGAAAACAAGGGGAGAGCAGACAAAATCACGGGCACAACGACAGTGGGGCAGCGAGGGGCACAGAAAGGAAAACAAGGGGAGAGCAGACAAAATCACGGGCACAACGACAGTGGGGCAGCGAGGGGCACAGAAAGGAAAACAAGGGGAGAGCAGACAAAATCACGGGCACAACGACAGTGGGGCAGCGAGGGGCACAGAAAGGAAAACAAGGGGAGAGCAGACAAAATCACGGGCACAACGACAGTGGGGCAGCGAGGGGCACAGAAAGGAAAACAAGGGGAGAGCAGACAAAATCACGGGCACAACGACAGTGGGGCAGCGAGGGGCACAGAAAGGAAAACAAGGGGAGAGCAGACAAAATCACGGGCACAACGACAGTGGGGCAGCGAGGGGCACAGAAAGGAAAACAAGGGGAGAGCAGACAAAATCACGGGCACAACGACAGTGGGGCAGCGAGGGGCACAGAAAGGAAAACAAGGGGAGAGCAGACAAAATCACGGGCACAACGACAGTGGGGCAGCGAGGGGCACAGAAAGGAAAACAAGGGGAGAGCAGACAAAATCACGGGCACAACGACAGTGGGGCAGCGAGGGGCACAGAAAGGAAAAGGGGAGACAAGCAGACAAAGCGGGCACCGGGGCCACAAGCGGAGGGCGATCTTACCTGCAGAAGCAGCGGGCAGACAACACAGGCGGAGCTGTGTGGTGGGGGAGCGACCTACCTGGCAAGGTCAAGGGTCGCTCTCCTCACCGCGCAGCGGCCGCCATTTATGGGGAGGTGGGAGGGAGGAGCAGCTGGGAGGCGGGAGGCAGGGGCAGCGAATGGGCAGTCAGGGGCGGGGCCGCAGGGGACGCAGCGGCGGGAATGGCGAGAGGCAGCGGGGGGCACAGAAAGGAAAACAAGGGGAGAGCAGACAAAATCACGGGCACAGCGACAGTGGGGCAGCGAGGGGCACAGAAAGGAAAACAAGGGGAGAGCAGACAAAATCACGGGCACAACGACAGTGGGGCAGCGAGGGGCACAGAAAGGAAAACAAGGGAGAGCAGACAAAATCACGGGCACAACGACAGTGGGGCAGCGAGGGGCACAGAAAGGAAAACAAGGGGAGAGCAGACAAAATCACGGGCACAACGACAGTGGGGCAGCGAGGGGCACAGAAAGGAAAACAAGGGGAGAGCAGACAAAATCACGGGCACAACGACAGTGGGGCAGCGAGGGGCACAGAAAGGAAAACAAGGGGAGAGCAGACAAAATCACGGGCACAACGACAGTGGGGCAGCGAGGGGCACAGAAAGGAAAACAAGGGGAGAGCAGACAAAATCACGGGCACAACGACAGTGGGGCAGCGAGGGGCACAGAAAGGAAAACAAGGGGAGAGCAGACAAAATCACGGGCACAACGACAGTGGGGCAGCGAGGGGCACAGAAAGGAAAACAAGGGAGAGCAGACAAAATCACGGGCACAACGACAGTGGGGCAGCGAGGGGCACAGAAAGGAAAACAAGGGGAGAGCAGACAAAATCACGGGCACAACGACAGTGGGGCAGCGAGGGGCACAGAAAGGAAAACAAGGGGAGAGCAGACAAAATCACGGGCACAACGACAGTGGGGCAGCGAGGGGCACAGAAAGGAAAACAAGGGGAGAGCAGACAAAATCACGGGCACAACGACAGTGGGGCAGCGAGGGGCACAGAAAGGAAAACAAGGGGAGAGCAGACAAAATCACGGGCACAACGACAGTGGGGCAGCGAGGGGCACAGAAAGGAAAACAAGGGGAGAGCAGACAAAATCACGGGCACAACGACAGTGGGGCAGCGAGGGGCACAGAAAGGAAAAGGGAGACAAGCAGACAAAGCGGGCACCGGGGCCACAAGCGGAGGGCGATCTTACCTGCAGAAGCAGCGGGCAGACAACACAGGCGGAGCTGTGTGGTGGGGGAGCGACCTACCTGGCAAGGTCAAGGGTCGCTCTCCTCACCGCGCAGCGGCCGCCATTTATGGGGAGGTGGGAGGGAGGAGCAGCTGGGAGGCGGGAGGCAGGGGCAGCGAATGGGCAGTCAGGGGCGGGGCCGCAGGGACGCAGCGGCGGGAATGGCGAGAGGCAGCGGGGGCACAGAAAGGAAAACAAGGGGAGAGCAGACAAAATCACGGGCACAGCGACAGTGGGGCAGCGAGGGGCACAGAAAGGAAAACAAGGGGAGAGCAGACAAAATCACGGGCACAACGACAGTGGGGCAGCGAGGGGCACAGAAAGGAAAACAAGGGGAGAGCAGACAAAATCACGGGCACAACGACAGTGGGGCAGCGAGGGCACAGAAAGGAAAACAAGGGGAGAGCAGACAAAATCACGGGCACAACGACAGTGGGGCAGCGAGGGGCACAGAAAGGAAAACAAGGGGAGAGCAGACAAAATCACGGGCACAACGACAGTGGGGCAGCGAGGGGCACAGAAAGGAAAACAAGGGGAGAGCAGACAAAATCACGGGCACAACGACAGTGGGGCAGCGAGGGCACAGAAAGGAAAACAAGGGGAGAGCAGACAAAATCACGGGCACAACGACAGTGGGGCAGCGAGGGGCACAGAAAGGAAAACAAGGGGAGAGCAGACAAAATCACGGGCACAACGACAGTGGGGCAGCGAGGGGCACAGAAAGGAAAACAAGGGGAGAGCAGACAGAATCACGGGCACAACGACAGTGGGGCAGCGAGGGGCACAGAAAGGAAAACAAGGGGAGAGCAGACAAAATCACGGGCACAACGACAGTGGGGCAGCGAGGGGCACAGAAAGGAAAACAAGGGGAGAGCAGACAAAATCACGGGCACAACGACAGTGGGGCAGCGAGGGGCACAGAAAGGAAAACAAGGGGAGAGCAGACAAAATCACGGGCACAACGACAGTGGGGCAGCGAGGGGCACAGAAAGGAAAACAAGGGGAGAGCAGACAAAATCACGGGCACAACGACAGTGGGGCAGCGAGGGGCACAGAAAGGAAAACAAGGGGAGAGCAGACAAAATCACGGGCACAACGACAGTGGGGCAGCGAGGGGCACAGAAAGGAAAACAAGGGGAGAGCAGACAAAATCACGGGCACAACGACAGTGGGGCAGCGAGGGGCACAGAAAGGAAAAGGGGAGACAAGCAGACAAAGCGGGCACCGGGGCCACAAGCGGAGGGCGATCTTACCTGCAGAAGCAGCGGGCAGACAACACAGGCGGAGCTGTGTGGTGGGGGAGCGACCTACCTGGCAAGGTCAAGAATAAAAGGATAAAGAGGATAAAGAAATCCTTGCGCCCATTCCTCCTTGTTTTAGGAATTGTTAGAAGTTTTAGTGCAGTTTTAAAAAACAAAAATCAATCATCCAGTGGACCGGAGATCGAATAACACAGCTTTGAATATGCTGTTCTCTACTTTGAGCCTCATTACGATGGGGGTCGGACGAGTGTCTGACTGCCATTGTTTCGGGCTAGAGACCGTCCAACAAGGAATAGGCGGTCCCGACAGCCCAATTACGATACAACCGCCGTGCAGGCCTTCATACACATCCCATTTTCTATTGCGGCTTGTGCTGCAGTCCGGAAAAGGGCTGCAGCACAAGCAGCAATAGAAAAAAAAGATGTTTTTAAACATCTGTGCACCGTGTGCCAGGCACCATCTGGTGCCTGGCACACGGTGCATGGATGTTTGGGGGCACCACATGTGCCCCCCCAGGCCACATTGCAGAGACCTACGGGGGCCTTGCTGTGGGCCCCTAAAGTCCATTTCCGACAGCCTTTCCATGGCGGTGGGACCGCCATGAAAAGGCTGTCGGAAACTGACATCCTAATGCCTACGGCGGTGCCTCTGCAGGCACCGCCTCCATTGTGGGGATTAGGCTCTGACCACCGCCCCGACGGGCTCCTTGAGCCTGTCGAATGTGGTGGTCCTTCCCCCACCCGCTGCGCTCCAACCGCCGGCATCATACTCTGGCGGTCGGACCGCTGCCCTAGATGTCGGGAGGACTGCCACCAACGGCCTATCGGTGGTGGTCCGCCCAACATCATAATTGTGCCCTTAGTGTTTGTTGCCTTTTATTTACACAATGAAATAAGATAACACGCACTTGATTCCTTTTTCCATATTTAAATAACTTATTTTAACAAAACTTTTGCAAAAACATTTTTCACACAAAGCATTTTTCTGTATGTGTGTGCTCAATGTTTGCATTCTCATTTTTCAAATGCTGTGATTTTACTTAGTACACTATTCTCCATGAAGCCTCAACCCCCAAAACCCCTGCACTTCCCCTCCACAAAGTCAAATGCACTCCTATAGTACTCTTTTAAATACTCACATGCCTTTTTGAACTAGCCCCAAAACATCGAAAATGGGAATAAATTGCTTTGTAAATAAGACCTTAAAAGGGCGATTTTTATGTGTTTTAATAATGATGGCTCCTGCAGCGAGAGGAATATCGAGGCCCGTATCACAGAGTGATCAAGCGGTACAGTCCCATCAGTGGGACAAAATGGCCTCTATAGAATGGTGGTACTGTGTGGTGTTGTCTGCTGGCGGAGCTCTAGAGCAAGCAGAGCACCTGGCTCAGCTCATCCCAGAGGTGTGGACTGCATTTGTATGGAGTCCTGCCCTATGTTAATGCAGCCCAACCTCTACTACTCTCAGCGGTGTATGTTATTTTGCTACTACGGTGTCAGCGGTGGGATGCAAGTTCTGGGTGACCCCATCCCACTTTTGGAAAGTTGGCCCAAGAGACCCTTTCATGAAAGGCATAGCTGCCAAATCACCCCCACGCCATATGTTGCACCCTCAGACCGTCTTGGCAGTTTGGTCAACAGCTTGTTGAATTTTGCAACTTGCAGCTGCATTTTAAGAGTATAAGCATGGGATCAAGAATCCCAGCATAAAAACTATTGTTGGGCTTAAAAGTCCAAACTGCCGGAAGGTGTCATACCTGACATCATAGGGCCACTTAACTGCCATGGGTGCAGTTAGGGGGCAGATGGAGCACCACTTAGGCTCCCTTCTCCTGAGGCAATATTTTTGGCTAAACCACCACTGGGAGCACAAGAGGAACCTTCTCTCTTTAATACTCACTCTCTTTCTCTCACTTGTGGTCTTCTAGCATTAGCTTAGTCAGCCTCTCATGGACCCTAGTGCAAGGAAGGGAATGGCCCCACGGCTGCTGTCTTATTTATAAAATAAATCAATAATCAGGGCTTAGTGGGCCCCGGTGCCACTGCACCCACTGCACCAATGGAAGCTATGCCCCTGTCTTCTAGCGTCCTTCTGCAGCCCCCACTTCCCTGTGCTGCTTTCCTCAGCGTTTTCAGAGCATTTTCGACAGCCGCCACCCACACGAGAAGCTGGACAAACTGACAGCGATAGCCAACGGAAACTACAGATAAAGCACATTTTTTGCATCTCACGAGGCAACAACAAGTGCCCTGTTACTGACTGCCCTTCAAGCAGGGTGTCCCATAGAAAGAGAGATCATTCCTCTACCACCTTCAGTATTATTTCATGTCTGCTATAGGCGTAAGCCACTTCATTTTACAGATAATGGTAGAAGTTGTAGGGGATATGATTTTGTACTCGACAGCCTAGTAAAGCCCAAGCAGGCAAAGCACATCAACCAGGAGCTGAACTGGGTCCACCAAACGCATCGACCTCGGAATAACCAAAGGCTGAAACCAGCGTTTGCAGCTGTGGAGGGCCGGCCTTAGCGTTGGCAGTGCCCGGTACAACAATCTTTGTTGGCGCTTAACCCCTGCAGTGTCCTCCTTCGTCATTGATTCCCTCCCTACTACCTTCCAATGGTGCCTCACATCTCCTTAGCCCCTCTCACATTTATTTATTTTATAGCGGTACTCATCCCAATGTAGAATGTTAGTAGACACAGACATAATATACAGAGACAATAAGTTATAGAAGTGTGTAAATCATTGTATGTTACTTAAGACACTGAAGACTGCAAAGTGTAGGCGTCACATGTCATCCATACTGGTAGGCGTTATACCTTAAGAGTCCTTCAGTGGTGCTGGAACAATTTTTAGAGTGGGGGTGCTTCCATCAATGTTACATCACTGATGTCATCGGGACTGTGAAAAATCCAAGCGTCACACAAGAATAAGTAAAGCAAATGAGCCACGCCTGTTCAGCAGGAGAATGGTAAGGATTTGTTACCTAGTCGGCGGTGCATTTTGGAGCATATTGTTGCAAATATAGTAGTAGATCATGGTTTGGTAGTGCACTGACTTGTATAGACAGCACATTTTCCATTGAAATTACCACTAAATTTGCACAGACAAGCAGTTCTACTGATAAAACTATTGAACACATAAATGATAATGTGTGGTTATCGAGTTTGAGCAATATTTATAATTTGCAAAATACTAAGAAAAGTGCCTTGATTAGTTTTTATTGTAATAAAATCCTTGTTTCCTTCACACTTCAACTTTACGAACAAATGTGCTTTGTTTGTGCTTTCTTAACTCTGGACATATTTTGAATAATATGTACAATTCATGTACAGGTATTTAAATCCTGTTGTATGTTAGGAAGAAAAAAATCCTAAACCCTTTCACGCTGTCTGTACTCCAGCAAGATTGTCTCATAGTTCAGGTTTCTCTCATTTTGTGGTCGAAGAAAGAAAAGTAAACACTAATCGAATGTTAAAAGTTAGATTGCATCAATCTGTCAGAAGAGATAGTCTGACATTTGTCCTCTGTTTTTGAATACTCAGCAAATGTGATAAGTTAAAAACAAAATCAAAAGGCATCCTTATTGCCAATACACCTTCTGAACTCCAGCAGGGACTGTTAGTTTAATAATCTTTATTTGGTATATTTAAACCTGTGGTACTCAATGTACGGCCCACGGGCCACCAGCGGCCCGGCAGACCTCCCCTTTGGGGAGGAGCAGCAGATAAACCAAGCTGCTCGAGTTCTCATTTTCCTGTAAGCAAAGCAGGTTCGTTTTCTAATTTTGGCCTTTTTTTCTATAGTAATTTCAGCTTATTTTATGATTAAGGCAGCCCTGCTAATAGAACAAGCTAAAATCACTGTGAAACAAAACCCAGAATCAGAAAAAAAGAACACAATGTCACTAGGATTCATTTCCATACGCTCTCCTGGTTATGGGCTTTATTGCTACAGCTACTTCAGCTTGTACTGCCTGGTAGGCAGTCCTGCTCACGGGGGAAGGAATATCTGATTGGTCTGTGGAAGCGTACAGAAAAACTATGGGAACTGTGAACATAAGTATAATAGGCTGGGTTAGTAAGTGTGGGGAGTGGGTCGGTAGGCACTTAAAAAATATTCTGTACAAAATTTGCTGGTGTTTAACATCAAGGAAACAGCATAGAAATGTGATGCACATATCTTAAATAAAAAATGTATGCAAGTTAAACTAATATGTGGAAATGCATTGTTTTGATAGGAAAGCACAGTTTGATCACTACCAAAGGTGCCACGTTTCCCAGGTCCAAGCATAATGTACTGCTCTAATTCAGTCTTGTTTTAACTCTTGGATTGGTAGTCCTGTTTTAGAATGGAATACACAAGACTACAAGTCCCAGAATTCAAAGAAAAAACCTTGACTGGGGCGACACATCACACATGGACCTGGGTTGGACACTTAGCAGGGCTACTATAGACTTTAGATGTCTATGTTTGTAACTATAGAGCATGGTCTTCAAACTGGGGAGCAGGCCCATCTAGGGGGGCTTCAAATGATCCCAGGGGGGTCGACAAGCTCTGGACAAAAGAAGCATTATGCTGATAACAGTGCTTTGTTTTCAGTGGAAGAAAATGAGCGTCAGTCAGCCTCTCTGTATTGGGCCATCACTGACATCGTTTGTCATTTATATCCTGGCTGGGAGAAGGTGTCAAAAGAGAAGGGACTCCAAATATCCTTAAATCTCCCCCTCCAACCATTACTGATAATCACACTGTGGATAATGTTACATGTTAGTAAGGCCTGCCTGACAAGAATAGTATGTTTGGCAATCATGTATTTGATCGCATTTTAAAATGGTAACAGAACTTAACTGCAGTGTTTAAATAAGTCTAGACATATTTAAACATTGCCAGTTGAATAGAATAATTGTGAAAAACTGAGGGGGCCCTGATGATTTTTTTTTTCACGGGGCGGTATTAAAAAGTTTGAAGACCACTGCTGTAGAATCACTGACGTCAAGACTGGTTGGTGCACTGGGAAAATGCATTGTGTATTTATATTGCTATTCGGTCCCATACTGTAGGAGTATGCAATGTGCAAAACATTTCTTTAAAATTAAGTACACACAGTATAACGTAGGATACAAAATTTTAGAAGTGTATAGGCTACCCTCTGTATAAGATAGGCTGCTGCCTATCTTCTAGAGTGACCCCACTCCATTCAGGCAGGAGACTCACGATTTTTGATGCAAAAATTGCTTTATTTTAGGTGACTCCCACCTAAAATTCCCTCTGTTTCAATATAAGCAAATGAGGAAAATACATTGCCCAATTTTTTTCTCCAATTCTCCCACTTCCCAGTTTGAAAATGTTGGCATGTGTACAAAAAGTGCAAAAAAAGGTTTGAAAGAAAGCATTTTCCAGTAATCTTTTGAAATGATGTAGTTCTGTCCCAATAATTCCTAATCCCACCCTGTCTCCCTAAACATGGCCCAGCATCGATGCGGCCCTCGTGCACACCCCAAATTGTACTTTGTGGCCCCATAGAAAATGTTTATGAGTACCTATGATTTAAACCATAAAAGAATACAGCACAGGTACATTAAAAATAAAGCCAAGACTTTACAGTAAAAAATGCAAGTAATTCCTCGTTTAACTCGGTACTTATAAAGATAAAATCACAAAAATATGTAATGTAATATCTTATACCACTCAGCAATCAGATGGAACTCGCCTAACAACCAAAACCCCCTTGTGCACCATCATACCCATGAATATACAATCATTAAATCAAATGTACATTCCTATGTAAATAATTCATGTATTGACTCTGTGCATAAATACAATATCAGCAACATCCCTTTCCATTCCATCATCAAATAAAATAGAATTAAAAATATAACTTAGCATGCAATCTAACGAATCTTTATGCACCATTAGGTTCATAAAAAATGCAGTCCTAAAGGGACTATTTCATAAGATGATATGTGCGCGGAGAAAGCGAACTTGTACAACCCTAGTAAAAAATATTCATGCCAAGCTACATACGTCAGCAAATTATCTTTTTAACACTGCTAAAAATCAATTAGAACAGATAAAATATCATTGAGATGTTACTTGCCCACCAAATTCTATATTCTTACAGCAGCCGAAATAAATGTAAGCACTGTTATAGACTCTAATTCCGATTGCAACAATTGGAGATGGAATAGGGCTGGTCTACAACTTCTAATATTTAGAGACCTTAGTAACGGGATGAAGAACTGCTCCCTAGGTACCATGTACAATTTACAGAAAAAGACAAGCATTTGCAATGCAATAGGTCTCGCATTTACGCGAGTTTGAGCTATTGACATTGCAAATAACAATGCCTTTTATTTTTGTTTTCGTTTTTATACATAAATAAAAGGCATTGTCATTTACAATGCCAATAGCTTAAACTCGCGTAAATGCGAGACCTATTGCATTGCAAATGCTTGTTACACTTGTTAGCACTATCTGGGCATTAGTTGCACCTCACTAGTACCAGTTTAACATCCAAATATAGCAATAAGCTAAAGAAAGGTGACTAGTCAACCTTTCCAGAGGTCCTTCCGCTGCGCGGCAACATGTTTTGCTGCGTTTTTACTAACTTTTGAACCGTTTGAGCTAGGATGAAATTCTTTGTTTTGTTAAAATCTGCAGATTATGCGGCAGATGATGGATTATGTGGAAAATGCTGCAAATCTCTAGTTATGTGAAAATCGCCACACAATTACATAATTCCAGTGGCACTGTATGTGGACAAGCCACAAACCATACAACGCAAGATCTGCATTTCTATCTGGCAATCACAACCATATGTCAGCTAGGTAAAGCCTAGTAAGAAACTTACCTTGACCATACCTTGGCCCGCTGCCCTAAACTGCTGATAAACTATCAAAAAAAAGGAATGATAAAGTTTAGAAACAGAAATTATCAATTTATTAGCACTGTCGTAGGCCTGTCAGTGCAAGGAACGCTTAATTTATCATTGCTTCTAATGATAGCTATAGCCATACATTGACTAGTATGGTAACAAGAAGTAAACACTGATTTTTCTACAATGCTCCTACAAGTCGCCGGATGGTTATATAAACAGGCACTAGTTTCATATATTGGGGTGTGTTTTAAAGTCACAGAAAGAGCCACGCCCTCTAAGGCCCACGCTAAATAGTGATCCCACGCTTTTTCCAGGGATAAGACTGCATTAAAGCAGTGCATTTAACGGCTCCCATGCCAACCACCGCCTGCAATGTTAATCATAGAAAACTCAGGCGTTAGCTTTGCCTAAAGCCATCCTTTAAATGACGTGTGTCGAAAGATTAAATAATTGGGTGGATTTTATAAAATGTGCTTTGGTCCACATGCCATTTACAAAACAGCCACAACAGTTGAATTATATCTAAATATGCGTTATTGCAAATGTCAACTAACGTTTGATGACAAGGCATAGAAAATACCATTGGGGGTGTCACACAAATGAACACAAATTATGCCCCAGAGAATGTGGAAAGAAATTGTACAGCTGGGGATTCGGAGACAGCGCCACCTCACGCGGAGTGCAGATTGTAATTAGGGGAGTTCTTTAATTCAAGAATGCATGTAGTCCTTAGGCACAAAGTGAGAGGAGTATGGCATGGGGGAGGAGCATGGCATGGGGGAGGGGCATGGGGGAGAAGCATGGCATGGGGGAGGAGCATGGCATGGGGAGGGGCATGGGGAGAAGCATGGCATGGGGGAGGAGCTCGGCATGGGGAGGAGCTCGGCATGGGGGAGGAGCATGGGATGGGAAGCAGCACAGCATGGGTGAGGAGCTCGGCATGGGGGAGGAGCATCATGAGGGAGGAGCATCATGGGGGAGGAGCATCATGGGGGAGGAGCATCATGGGGGAAGAGCTCGGCATGGGGGAAGAGCATGGGATGGGATGGGGGAAGAGCATGGGATGGGGGAAGAGCATGGGATGGGGGAAGAGCATGGGATGGGGAAGAGCACGGGATGGGGGAAGAGCACGGGATGGGGGAAGGAGCACGGGATGGGGAGGAGCACGGCATGGGGAGGAGCACGGCATGGGAGGAGCACGGCATGGGGAGGAGCACGGCATGGGGAGGAGCACGGCATGGGGAGGAACTTGGCATGGAGGAGGAACTTGGCATGGGATGGGGGAAGAGCATGGGATGGGGGAAGGAGCACGGCATGGGAGGAGCACGGCAGGGGGAGAAGCACGGCATGGAGGAGGAGCACGGCATGGAGGAGGAACTTGGCATGGAGGATGAACTTGGCATGGAGGATGAACTTGGCTTGGAGGAGGAGCGTGGGATGAAGTAGAAACAGGGAGAGAGAGGCAGACAGAGATAGAGAGAGATAGAGAGAGACGGAGGAAGAGACGGGGAGGGAGAGGCATCAGTCAAGAGAAACACTCTTGATCTAATTCTTTGAACACTTTGTCAAACTGCATGACTCTGAAGACCAGCTAGGCCAACAGACCATAACCCCCGCTGTTCCCTGTAGCGCCTTTACATTCTGCGAGGAAAGCACTGTGAACATTGTGCGTCATGTCTGATTGCATCCTCACTGTGGCTTGCTCCCCACCTTATTTTGCTACACTGCACGATCATTAGAAGTAAATGCAATTAACTTCTGTCAGAGGCCCAACAGCCATTCTCTAAGAACATAACAAATAGCCTTATTTGTGATAACATGCGACATGAAGGGATACACTGAACATAAATAATTAATGTCTTTGGAATTACAAACTATTCAATGAAGAGAGTTTTAATGAAGTACTGTACATGATACACAATACACACTGCAATGTCATTAATTTAAGTTGTTTGGTAGTACCAGGAGACGTGTCAGCGTGTGTCATGCATCGGCACTGGTTGCATGCACCTAGCGGGCTAGTTAGGTACCCCCCGAACGGTGGTACTATCAGTATGCCTACATCTCCCATAAGACCCAGGGACATGCGTAAGTGGGCCTTTAACCTGGACACTATATAAGCCCCGCCCAACTGCATTCAGGTGCTTGTCAATCCTGATCAGCCCTGCAACCGACGAGACGCTAAGGTGGAACGCTGTAGTCGAAGAAGAATCCCCAAGCACCGAGACCTTCACGAGTCCGCGTTGGAGCGCGGCCCGTTTGTACCTAGAGGCGCGCCGGAGTGCGCGTTCGAGCCTTGGGAAATCCAACCACGGCATTTCTTTGTAAAATCAGAAGCCCGGCTCCTTCACGAGTCCGCAACAGAGTACGGCACCTTTTGTACCGAGACAAACGCGCAGGAGTGCGCGTTCGAGCCGTTAGGAAACTAATCGCGGCATTACTTACCTTTGATGATTTTGTTTCCATTGCCGAGAACACTGCATAGCAAGAAGAGCGGTTTTGAGCTCCAACTTACTTTCCATTTCCCCCGATGATTTTGTCCTGTACCTCAATGCGCTTGGAGCCGTTGAAAAGTTCGGAAAGCGACGTTTCCTTCATCCCTTTATTATGGTGAATTATTCCTAGCAAGAGTGCGCTTGGAGCCGTTGAAAGGCTCGGAGAGCGACGCTATTCTTGTGTGGTGTTGCGGTCATCAGCCAGGAATTGGAACGGAAAAAAAAGATACTTTACCTGTAAGTGTTTAAGACTTGATAGATACAGTCCAGACCTATACATCTCTGTACTACTAGATTCCTAGTTTTCCATACATTATGTTTTTCTCTTATTTACAGGGTACACGGGGCTAGGCAGCCAGAGTGAAGCCCCCAACTCTGGGCCAGCTCTCCCGAGGGTGTTTCGCAGCCACATTGTTGCCTGTTTCTTTTTACTCCCTATTTACTTTTCCCTTTTCCCCTGAGGTGGTGTTGCCTGTTGAGCGGTATTTTGTTGCTCACAGGGGATTCCGTTGTGGGGATAGGGTTACTAAGCATCATACATCGCTCCTGCTGTATCCGGTATATAAGGTTAGTGGTTAACCTGTCTGTATTCTGACAGCGTGGAACAGACATCGCAGTTTATAGTTGTATAAATGCGAAGGTTTAACGTGGTATGAATGCTGCAGAGTAACAGAACGTGCGCCGAACAGATCTGAGCATCAAAATATAACACAGGGAGTGTATGGGGTAATTCACACAGGCTGGAACAGGCGGCCATGGTCATAAAAACGCTAAGACAACAAACACCAGATAAGCTAACAGAGAAATGCATTTAACAAGCCCGGCTTCAAAAGTGGTGCGCGCGCAGCAAGCGAGAGGAAAGCCAGATGGCGCCTGATTGGGCGCTGAAAGCTGGCGGCTGCGCGCGTGCACGCGATCGTGAACGCAAGCTGGAGGCCAGCATAAGCGTGGGGTAGCACTTTCAAAACCCACTTACTAAAAGTCTCGCCAGAGCAACGCATGCGCTGGCTCAGGCGAGACCTAAAAAAGTGCAGCATGGATTGCGCTGACTCTGAATTGCATGGGCATGGTGCAAGACCCCTGTCACCCAGCACCCCTTTTGGATATGATACCAAAAAATGAGAAAAATTTAATCTAAACTTAATCAGGTAAGATCTCTGATGATGCAATGGTGAAAGGTACAAATAAGGTCCCATACGATCCGTAGTGGTTATCATGTAACGCGCAGCTACACTTTTCTTTCTACACTCTATCATTTCTCTTCTCCGTCCCAATATACTAAACAATTCTGTTTTAACACTGGCTTGATCTAGAGCCCTAATTCCCTCCACAGTTTATTTTGGGGGGGCTGCAGCGCGCCCACTCCGGCATTTCGACTCCCATAGCCTATGGAGTGGTTGATCTGGAGAAACGAATGTGCAGATCTGAGCAAACCAGCACCATATCTACTAAGATATGGTGCTGTTACTTTCTCCTAATGGTGCATACCTTAGGGTGCCTTGTGCCAATGCACACACACTTGCACCATAGTGCAAGGGCGAGCGTGCGGTGTGAAGCACAGGCTTTATACTGGAAGCGTACCCTTCCAGCACAAAATTTTATGCTTTGACAAAGTTTGACACTTTACCACTTTGTAAGTGTGCTGTACGGTACAGCACACATGCAAAGTTGGAAAGGTTTTGAGAAAGTAAATCTTTTCTTCAACTTTATGACTCCCTCAAGGAAGCCTCATTTTTTATGCAAATCCCTTTCCACCAAAGTTAGAAGATGGGCCTTAGCGTCAAATCCATAGGTGGGTACATGAGATCATCCATGTACCATCCACGGTATGCCTCACTGACGCAAAGTAGCACATAGTGCTACTTTGCGTTAACACGAATTCAGGATTTTCTCTGGAAAGTAAACCACTGGATAGTAAACCCCAAAACAACATTTTGCACAAGGTTTGCCTCAGTTTTGTGGTGGAAATCTTGGGCAAAATGTTAGTAAATCTGTCTCATAAACTCTGGATTTGAAAAGTAACACAATGATTGGGGGTGTTATATTAATACAATTATATTGCTACCCAAAGAATCCATTTTTAGCAATCTCGGAGTAGCAAAAGGTTGGGTAAAAAAAGAATATGTATCTAAATCGTTGCTTGCAATTTGCATGTAGCACTTTGATACCAGTTTGTAGCTCAATGTGCTACATTGGAAGGATTGTAATTTATGAACCTCAAATAAGAAAATGATATATGTGAGAAAAGCAGTAACCCGCTGAACTATCTACATAAAATACAAATCTATTATCTGCATTTTACAAAGTGTGCTTTCAGCAGGAACACTAACCCTCTATGCTACTTCATCAAAAGTTTGACTAGACGAATCACAGATCTCTCCATCAAGTAAGTTAACCATCAGAGTTATCATGCCATTTTTATTACCTCCTGAAAAATGCCAGTCACACAAAGATCTCTGCAGGATGCTCTTGTCTCACCTCCGTCTGTCATGCAAAGGGAGCCCCCTTAAGCTTGGCACTCGGTGCAACAGCACTGGTTGCACTGCCCCCTAGCTGGCACTGCAAATGTGTACCTAGAAGTGAAAGGCTCATAACAGAGGAGCAGATCTGTGTATCATGTGAGGAGCTGCGGGGTCTGTTGAAGGGCCAGAGCTTTGAGCTGCCTACTGCATAACTAATTGAGGAGGGTTCTCTAAGAGTGCTCCAAGCATGGCCTAATAGTCATTCCCGCACAAAAAAAACCAAAGCTTGTGAGGCTGCTGCTGAAAACCCCCACTGAACATTATCTGTGAAGATCTTCCTTACGCAAGGTGGAAATCCTCTCTGAGGAGGGGTCTTCAGCTCACTTTGTCTAACTGCCGTGTAATTTGTCTCTCCACTGGATGAACAGCAATGAGAGCCTACATCATGTGATGCAAGATTGGACCATCTAAGGTGGCACGTTTGCCCCATTGACGGGTTAGTACTCCTTCCACAGAAATCTCAAATCCTGATGGCAAAGTGGGGACTCAGTCCCACCTCGAGATTCTCAGCAAAAAGTACCCTCAGCGGTGGTTTCACCAAGCATGCATCGACCTGCCCAACTTCCATCACTGCAGTCAATACACAAAGTGGCATGCTGCCCGCAAACGACAAGTCATTGGTCCCTGGGGCTGGAACTACGCAGCCAATGTTCCTGCTCGATGAACGTTTTAATTAACCAGAAGACTCCAAAGCAGGCACTTATCGCTTTATTGACCTGGAACCGCCAGAGATTTCACAACTTTAAGAAGCAAAAAGAAGTGCCTAAACTTGACATTTTTCTCACTCTGATGTTACTTTCACGAGAACGTGTGAAGGTTTTTTGTGGTCGCAAACCCCTTTGCCTCATTAAAAACAGGATTTGTGAGTGCAAAAACTCTTTTAAATTTGTACAAAACCCATTTTGTGATTCTGAAAAGTTTTTCTGAATCGAAAAATGGGTTTAGAAATTATTAACTAATCGCAATTTGGAAGGCAGTGGTGGCCGGCATGGCTCGCAGGTGGGGAGGCGGGTGCAGGGGATCACACGGGGGATGGAAGGGTCACTATTGCAGGAGGGAGCATAACAAACAAAAAAGAAAAGTACCTTTCCGCCGGGTCCGCGTCTCTGCTCCTGCTCTCCTGCCTCCGACTTCAGGAACAGGAAGCAGGAAGCCAGGCTCCCTCCCCTATGCCAATCACAACGCTGCAATGCATCATTGTGATTGGTCTGAGCGCCGAAACACGGCGCTCAGCCAGAGGCTGAAGGGGTGGGCATGTTCTCCATGCAGGCTGTAATGCAGCCTACATGGAAAACGGGGAAAGTGCACATGACTGGTTTGGGCGGCCCGAGAGGACCGACCAAACAGTCATTGCGCTTAGGAGTGGGCAAACCACTCCTCCCCTGCCCTGCTCCGAGAGCAGAGCAGCCCCGCCCACCCGCCTGCCCGCAAAGCAGCACAAACATAAAATGATAATAACTGAAAGTTATTATCATTTTAAGTTTTTGTTTCTTGCACTGCTTGAAAGCAGTGGAGCGACACTCCTCCGCCATAGCGGAGGAGCCGCCACTGTTGGAAGGGGTGTCAAAGGGACGTCCGTCCCAGATTGCAATTCGATGATCTATGTATCCGCTGTTTTCAACCGCAATTCCAGTTGCAAACCATTGATTAGTTACCAGCTCCAAGTTGGGGTGGTAACTGATTCGTACAGGGGAAGGTATCCTCTTTGGACCTCTTCCCTTTTGTGAATCAGAGTGGCAACTTCTACAGTTGAAGGTATTGTGGTCTGCCATCTCTGGCAGACCAACTTCCTAATTATTGTAGTGAGTCACAGGGGGTCACAAATTCAGACCTATCTTCTGAATACTAATCAGGCAATTCATTCTACGACCCCCTTCAATTCATTATTTTGTGAACTGACCTATTAGTACACAGATCGGTTTGCAAAATAAAAAGGTGTTCACAAAAATTAAGTACACAATTTGCGGCCGCTTTTTGCAATCACTATTTAGTACATCAGACTCTTGTTTCAGGTTGCACACTTCTGTGGGCACAAGCTTTTAAATTTTGCAATTTGCTTAACTTTTTT
This sequence comes from Calotriton arnoldi, assembly GCA_963921515.1. Classification (NCBI taxonomy): domain Eukaryota; kingdom Metazoa; phylum Chordata; class Amphibia; order Caudata; family Salamandridae; genus Calotriton; species Calotriton arnoldi. Next base: position 855,130 of record CAWUFW010006296.1, read on the forward strand.
AAGCGAGTATGCACCTCAAGCAAAAACTTATTTCAAGATACCAGCGGCATACAGAAACTGCCTCGCCAAGAAACATTTTCTCCTCAAACCAGTCTGCCCAAATCTCACAAGACTTTTTCAAATGAAGTGCATGCTCACTTGAAAAAGTTTCGCAAAATATCGGTAAACCACAATTTGCCCTGAAAGCGTAATTTTGTGAAAGGTTAATGGAATATCATGAAAAAAGTTTGCAATTTCACACACCTTTCCTAAAAACTAACTGATTCTCCTGATTTTAACACAAGTCTTGTGACATTTTCATGTTCAAACACGATTTTCTCTTGAACAGAGACTTTGTCCGCCCTTTCTATAAAATTAAATACAATTTTGAGATAAAATATTGGTCCTTGTGTAGGTTGAATATGTGCAGCCTGCGATTTTAACACCAGGACCTGATTTGTAGCTGGGTGGTAATGAACAATCCTGTGATTTCTGAAGTGCCAATTCTAGCGGAGAATCCACTAGGGACATTTCCTCTATTATAGAGATCCTTTGTGGAGGAAATTCAACCGGTGGATTAACTTCCAAATATAGCACCTGCTCCAGAAATCAGAGAATTTCCTATTACCATCCTATTCAAAATAAAGCCACAAGTCACTTATCCTTATAAATATCCCTCCACTCCAACAATTTAACTTCATTATAATTAAATACCATTAACTTTCTATGTCTGAAGCTTACTTATTACAAAAGATCTGAGAGAAAATTGGTTGACCAACCTTTTTTCTGCAATTATCCATGTAGGTGTCTCTGTACAATCAACATTAGTATTGAAGCTTTTGAATAGCTTGTGGTAAAACTAAGCAAATTTTAGTCTTTGGAAATCCAAAGCCCCCTTATCTACTGGAATCTGAAAGCTTCACAATTACATTTGGCTTTTTAAACAGACCACACCCATAAAAAGTAGAAAAACACCTTTAAAGACTCAATTAGTGCTTTAGACCAGATGATATTACACACGTGTATTTTTGGAAGAAGTAACATTACTATCAAATGTAGTTTTGCCCAAAAACCATTGATCTCCATTTCCCAATTACCTGTTTATCACTTTATGTCTTTATAGACTCCTGTCCTAATTTCGAATAACCAAGAGATAGTACTGGAAATAAGGTAATACATTGAGAATGTTAAAGTGCTAAAGTCATGACTCTAATTACACATTTGCTTAAGAGACACCAAGTTATGTCCTTCTCAGAATTAAAGACAAAACACAATCTGGAAGAAGCTGAAAAAGCAAAATACCACAAAATCAAACTGATGTTAGAAAACATTATGAGAGCCTGATTTGTTGGACTATAAACTAACACATTTTGTTTAACCCTCAAATGGATTTTTAAAGTTTTAACGTCTCTCTGTTCAGTCTCCACCTTATTTAACAAACTGGTCGAAATAACATGGAGGCCTTTTATAAATTGTCATGTGGGATGGTCTGAGGAATTAAGGGTGGACTCCAGGGACCAGAAAAGGAGAAGGTTTCTGTGTCTATCCTCACGGCATTGACAGACATGCTTAATGGACTACCCCAGCAAAAAAAGTTGCTTTAGACTTTAACACCCTTAAAAATGATATGTGTTGCAAGTACGGTCAAGTCGAAGCATGGGATAGTACAAGCATATGGTATGCAGATGTCCGTAAACATTTTTTGGACAGAGTAGCAAATAAAATGACACAAATTTTCAGAGAACCAATAGACATGGATGACTAAATGGTGAGGTTTAATGATTCTTTCAGAATCCAAATAAGAAATCCTCTTACTACACTTTAGATTCAGAAAGGAATTGTGTTTGGGAAAAAAAGAATCCTGCAGAATTGGAACAGTTATATTTTTGCAAAAGTTAACTATTCGATTATCCATCACTAGACACTTTAAGAACAGCAATAATTATATCCCGTATCACTTTTCCTATGTCATCCTGAATTGCAAATGTTAAAAACACGAAATAGATACTAAGCAGCAATTATATCTACTGATTACTCTGTATTGTTTTGCTATGTTTAAGGATTTTGTTGTCATGAGCATCAATCTTAACAAAACAAAAGTACATAAAAAGTAAATACTGAACAATCTCTGAAAGAATTTCCTTTCTTTGCTTTTCCACACCCAGCATATTGTAAGAATATTTGTGGGGGAGCAGAAAAATATTTTAGCATTCGAACCCAAGAAATCAATGCGGATTGGAGCTCATAAAAGCCTTGTCAGTTGTATGAAGTACTATAAAAATTCTGCTATATAAAACAGTGGCCATTGATCACAGAATAGGTGTAAAGGGATATGCTGGCATAAGAGACAGCATAACCTTGGATATACAGGCTTTTGTGTGGCTCCATTTATTAATATATATATATATATATAACTAACAAGAGAATCAAAAACCAAAGAATACATTTCCCGTTAAGTACATTTATTTTGAGGAAACAATGCTTTCTACATAGCATTCCATTTTGCCCTTCTAAGCATCTGTTCACAAAGATTAACACACAGGGAGTGAGCCAAGAATGGTCCAGAGTATGCCCAACCCTCACTTATTTAATGGGCCACTCAGTGACTTGGCCTGGAAGCAAAGGGCAGTCAGCCAAACTTGCTGACAAGCCAGTCCTACCCATAACATAACTGTTACAAGACAGTTCAGGCTCAGATAACAAGCACTGAAGTATACAAAAAAGTGATGGATGGAATGTGTGAATTAATCTCTCAGTCATTGGTAATTACTTGGGTCCACATCCCAGTCCATCTTTATTAAGCACACCATCACTCCTCCGTTAGGACCGAGCCATATGCAAATCAGTCTTGACCCTGTAGTCCAGAATAGGTCCTCCCTGACCTGAACCACAAGCAACCCAAGGCAGGTTTTGCCCTTAATAAGCCCCATCAGTTGGTGATGGCTGGGTTCAAGTGACGCAGTGTGCAGGGAAACCGTGTCAGGGAATACCCAACCCACAAAGGGCGTCACACTGAAGTATACAAAAAAGTGATGAATGGAATGCTTCAATTAATATCAGCCACTGGTAATTACTCGGGGTCGCATCCTAGTCTATCTTTATTTTATCCGTTACCAGTGGCTGAGATCACTTCAAGCTTTCTATCCCCTCACTTTTTTGTATCATTTGCTCATTTATTTTTACATTTAAAAAAAAACTTTTTCATTCTAATTAATTGCTTCAAATATTGAAATTAAATTTGAGAATGAAATTACTGTTTTAATATAAAGGTATATGTTCAATATTGCTGCTTTTTAAAAATTATTTTTACTTACATTACTTTCAAAGGTTTTATTTTTTAATGAGTTTTATTTTGCTATCGTTTTGACTGTAATAAGTAAATACATTACTGATTTGTCTGTATTTATTTGTGTTCTAATTCTTAAATACATATTTTCATTGTTTTCTTTAATGTTGATTAGTTTGGAGTGTGAATAGTACATTTGATCTCCCCAGAAACAAACATTTTCTGCAATGTTGTTTATTTGGGATTGGGATTACTTTATTGCCTTCTACCCCAACCAAACCCAACACTGTCGCCAGTGTTGCTTTGTTATGAGTGAGAATAGTGAATCTGATCCCACCACCAGAGCCCAACGTTTGCCCTAATGTTGCTTTGTTTGGAATTGGAGTAGTAAATCTGCCCCCTCCAGGAGTTCAATACTTTTCCCAACTTTACTTAGCTTGGGTGAGTATGGTATATCTGTCCCTTTCCACCCCTCCCCCCTGAGTCCAAGACTATTCCCAATATTGCTTAGAATGGAGTGGGAATGGTAAATCTGACCCCACCCCACAAAAAATAGATGCACTTTACCCAAATTTAGTTGGATTGAAGTTACAATTGTAAATCTGATTTAAGGGTGTGAGCATGTGTTCCTTCCTTCCAAAGCAAATTTTTTTGATAAAGTAGGATAAGTCCTTATTATGACATAGCACAGTAGTCCAAGTGTGTTTAAGTGAAAGTGGTTGTTTTTATTTTCATTTATTCACCGCTTTGTTAATCCATTTTACTCTTTATTTGATTATAGGTGTTTTTGAGAAAAAGTTGACAGCCGACACGTGTTTCGCCCTTTGTGGCAAGTAAGGCCAGGGCTTTCTCAAGGCTGTGAAGAAATGGAGATGCAATGAGTACTGTGTGTAACAGGATCAAGTGATCTACACCCCAAATATGTTAGATTAGTAAGAAATATAATTTCATGTATTAATTTTTTTTTTACATTTTTGTAGATTTATCTGAAGTTATTTTATGTTTAAATTTTAAAACTAAATGCATTTGTGAAGATATTTAATTTTACTTGTAGATAGAAACGTTCACAAAAATGATTTTATTTTTTTAATTGATCTGCCCCAGCATCAATAATGCCCTCAGAAATCTATTCTCGATTTTCTTAATTATAGAACAATCTGTATAGCCCCAAATTTCAGCTTCATATAGTGCAGCTGTAAATGCCTTTGCTCTATAAACATGTAGTAACTAGCTCAATGAAGGCCCCCCTATTCTTTGTTTACATCTAAGAACTGCTACAGACAGTTTAGTATCATACCGAATTCCCAGATAGTCAAAATAGTTTACCTGTTCTAAAATCTCACTGTTCATGGTAAAAGGGAGCTTTAACTCAATCCTTGGTTCCAATATCATAAATTTAGACTTAGAAACATTGATAGTTAAATGTTTGTAAGCACAATAATCAAGGAAGCACTTAATCAATTTATACATAGAAACTTTCAACTTTTGCAATTTTCTAAAATTTGAAAATAATTGTTATTAAATACTTTTAATACCTTTAAAGTATATTATTGATGTTTTTACACAATTTTTTTTTATCCATTTGTTAATTCTATTTTTCAAAACTGAGTATTAGAGTAATCTATCATTTTGTATTAGATATTTTTAACTTTAGAAATTTGTGTAGGGCGATATATTAGAATCAATATGTTTGTTATTTTAATTATAAGTATAGGGTTCATGTTATTTTGGTAGTCAATTGTTTTACCTCAATATTTTGTAGGTGAATATTTATGCAGTCAATATTCAGGACTACAACAGGCTAACCAGGAATGCAGAGGTGGTCTAGGGGTAGGTTGTTACAGGAGTTTAAACTAGGGGTGGGCGATAGATTCTGCTCTGCCGGCGGTAATCGCAGAGTTCTGCCCACTCCACGTTATGCTTGTCATTTTTTCTCGCGCACGGCTCACCAACGTTAAGTTCACAAACAAGGATTGTCGTCCCCTAGCACGATTTTCGGGGCACCGAGACAGCACCTAGTGAGATTTTCTCAATGCGGACAGTCGTGGGCAGTTGCGACCACTTGCAGTGAGAAAGCTGCCACTCAACTAGAAAATCTACTCGAGCAGCAGCAAAGAAGCAGAGCCCTCTGGCACACCATGTGGTGCCGTTCGCACTGATTTTGGAGCGTGGGACAAGCTCCTGGCACTAAAAATCAGCGCGAGCAGCGCAAAATGTTGATTTCCGCACGCTTGCGGAACTCAACGGAATATTGCGGAATTTTTATGCAACTCCGTGGAATTCCGCAGAGTGAAACTCCACAAGTTCAGTCCAATCCTACTTTAAACATGGCTAGGGTTAGACTGCTCTAGGATTCTGAACATCACTAGGGGAAGACAGCTACAGTATGCAGAATTTGTCTAGGGGTAGGCCGCGTACAATGCAGAATATGTCCAAGACTACCCAATGATCAGAGACAAAATTATGCGACTCTGCAGACGTGCATTTTCCGCATAACTATTTATTTGCCACATAATCCATCACATGTTGCATCATCTGAAGGTTTTAACAAAAAAATTACTTTCGCTCAAACGGATCAAAAGTTACTAAAAATCCAGCAACACTGCTACACTCTCCCTGCGCATTTAGAAACATTGACTGGTCACCCTTCAGTTGCTCATTGATGTTTTTGGGGATTAAACAAGTACTAAAGAGGTGAAAACTTTTCCCTTACAGTGCTAACGTGAGTAAAAATAACACAGTAATGAAGTAATGCTATCATAAAATGTGCCACATTACGCCACATAATTTGCCTTTACTTGCTGCATAATATAGTAAACCCTGATGCATAATTTGGTCCTCCCCTACTGCATAATTCCAGTGGCCCTGCCTATGATACAGCGCCTGTCTGCGAAGTACTGATGGTTGCTCTAGGGCCTCACTGTTCCTTTTTGCTAATCAATATATCAGGCTTACATTGGGTTTCCTGCTCCCCTTCGTTAATGGATACATTTATCTGTCGAGCTCAGAGAAGCAGGGAGAGTTGGCAGGCAAAAGAGCTTGTGGAGTGCCAGTAACTCATTTCCTTAAAAGGTTTGGGCTTCTGGGAGTACAGGGACACCAGGTTTCGATACGAAGGCCGTTGTTGTGTTGTTGGCACTCTCTGATCCCATAGCAGCAGGGCTTTGGATGCCAGTCCTCTTTCCCTGACCCTAGGTTGGCAGGGTGGCTGTTGAAATGATTCGGTAGCTGTCTACGACTGACCAGGGGTGGGACGAGTTTGGAAAGCTTTGCTTTCCAAATATAATTCAGACTAGGTGAAACACATGCTTTAAATACATCAGATAAGGAATTGGGAGAGAAAGAATAAAAGGATCTGTGAGGGGGCAGGAAGAGACTGGCAGAAAATGTGTACTGTGAGAGGGGAAGCAGTCCAAACCCCGCTTGGCACCTCTGCCTCATGCCACCAGCTTTCAGGTGCTTCTCTCCATCACAGCTGGCTAAAACCAAAACTCTGGCACCATTAGGTATTTGGGACAAAGCTCTAAGATGGCAGCAGACAATTGACACCCACTGGTGCTGCTAATGCAACGGTGTAATGGGGGAGGGTTTAAGGGTTGCAGGAAGTGGATGGAGCCTGGCAGGGCGCATTCATGAGGGGTGGGGTCAGACAGAGCAGAGTCAATGACTCTCCACGTCTGGTCGATAATTCTTTATGCATTTTCGGTCTCGCCTGAGACAGCACATGCGCTGTCGCGACAGCAGACATTTTGTTTACTTACAGGGGGCCTAGACGCCGCCCATTGCTTACCATTCGTTGGATTCACCATCACATTCTTTTCCTTGCTTCTCTTTGGGCAGCGGTGCCAGTTCCCTTCCTCTTTGTGTGTTTGTCTCTCCCCTGGATGATGGCACAAGTACTGCTTCCTAGCCCAGTCCAGGCTTATTTTATTGTTCACAAACGGAATGCATTTTGAGATAGCTTTGAGGGTTAAAGCACGAGCTCTGGATAACTATGTGTAGCCAGCTGTTTTGAGGGAGTAACACTAGTAAGATAACTCAGGTCCTTAGCACACTTGCTGCAGCTATAGGGGCATAATTTCTAACTACGGGCAGAAATCCTCGTAAGAAAGCATGGAGGATTAACATACATGTTGCAGAACACTGGATGTAACCAGCATGTCACAGGCATGTATTTACGTTTAAGACAGTACAGTTGTTTCATACACTCGCTGCAGAGATACTTGTGTGGTACGTAGGTCCAAACGTGGTGAAACAGCTCAGGAGGTTATGAATTCGCTGCAAACAGTTGGCGTAACATGAATAGCATACATTTTACACCTCGCAGATTTGTACTCATTCATTCATTCATTCATTCTTCTGATGTTGATAAAACGAGTGGCACTGAGTTAGGTAGCAGCAATAAACACATACGTTGCAATAAGCAATTGATTGCATTCTCTTCTATAATATAAGTGGTGTTCATTAGCATACCTTACAAATAGTTAAAGTTTGAGCAAGAAACCCACTCTTTTAGCTCCCTGACGACTTTTGAAGCGACACAAGGCGCAGGCTGTATTTTTTTTCATTTACTTGAGAGGTTTGTGGTGTCTGTCGGCCAGGTGTAAGTAAGCAACGGGGCTCCACTGGAAATGTGACACCTCCCTCCTGCGATGACGTCTTCCCACCCGCCGTCCGTCACCTCCCCCGTTAAGTGACACTACTCGAACAAAAGGAGGTATTACTCAGGCGTGGTGCGTCCATTGGGGCGTTGCCCCCCCGCCCGTGCCCGCAGCTCCCTCGGCGTCTCTGAACTTAGTTTACTTAAGTTCAGAGACGCCGAGGGAGAACTGAGTCTGACAGTCAATCATGTCAGTGTTTCCACTGGCTTGCGCATGCCCATTAGGAGCCCCTCGGTCTCCTAATGGGCAGGCGGCGGGCGAAGAGTAACCGTGCCGTCAGCCAATCCTGGCGCTGCAGCAGCGCCAGGATTGGCTGAGGCTGCCACTCCAGTGCTGTTCCGGTTTGAAGAGGCGCCATTGCCAACGCGGACCAGGAGCAGAGGCGGTCAGGTAAGTTTTCCTTTTCTAAATTTTATTCTCCTCGGCCCCCACCCCCGCACGACCCCCTGCGAGTACTGCGAGCCGCGGCTGCTATACGGACTGTTGATGTTTCGAATACACACGATCATAATTGAAGAAATAATGGCTTCTGGAGAATCAAAGACTTAAAAAAAGATACTCTGTCTAACCAGACGAAAAATGCACTGGCTGCGCTGAGACACAGATTTGTGTTACCGGCCTCTCCAAGTGTAAAAGTCAAAAGTTGCCTCCCCGCAGCCCTTCTCAGCCCCCCCAAGTCTTGCCTGCCAGGCTGCCAGCCAATCAGCGTTCAGATTCGATGTTTCACCCTTCAGTGGAGCTGAATTTAAGGCAGCACCCAGACATCAACTATTTATGATAGCGCAGTAAGTAATCATTACAAATTCATAACAGCCTGAATTAACAAGGGCCCCTCCATCTCTGGCCACCGTTGTCTTTGTCTGTATAAGACTTCTCGAAAGGGAGTGTGTTCAGAGACAAGGGGCTTTACACGCATTTTGAAAGAGTCACATTTGATCTGCTGGAATGGACAGAAGTGCCTAAAACACTTTATGATGAGAGAAGTGTACATTTTCAGTATAATTTGGCAACTGTGGACTGTCGCTTTCCAGTAAAAACGCATAAGAGCCAAGCCTAAAATAAATTAAAGTTGGTTGAGAGAAGTCAAGAGCAAATTCCCTTTTGCACAAGTGCTGGAATTCTACCGAACTTCTGATTCGTCAAGCTTTGCGGGGCCAAAAGTGCAATCTGCAATGTAAATACCACATGCACGGGTGATGGGGATTATTATTTGAGCAAAACCCATACTCGGATTGTTCAGGTTGTTTGGGAGTCGATGCATGGGCCAGTGGAGTTATTTCATCAAAGTCAGTGTGGGAGAGGAAGTGTCAGCACACACCCTTTGCCAGCCAGTGACAGCAAAGGGGACATTTACGCATCACCTTTGACCATGGTGGCCCACTTAAACCACACATCGATAATATAATACTGTACTTAGTCTACAGGCACAAACAATCGGCCATTAAGCCAGAAAATATTAAAGCACTGCTTGTATTTAAAAAGTTGAAGGTCCAGATTCCTCAACAAAACTGTCTGACTCGGTGAATGGTAATGTTAATCTTCTGGGCGAAGATAGATGACATAAAGTAATCCCTTTCTGCTCGGGTGGGAGGGAATAAGGATCGAAGGATGTTTCCAGCCTAGTCTGGCCGTATCCCTAGCGTTGAATGGGAATGCAGGGCGAAATAGTCTCTGTGGACCCCTACTTCCTTGGAGCGGAGCCATCGGACTCCAGGGGATGCCGGCCTAGTACATCACCCAGAAGGCACTGGGCGCAGTTTGGCCTGTTTTTTTTTAGCAGTGGGTGTGCACTGTACCTGCAGTTCTGTGGTGCCAAGTTGGCATTTCAAGCTAGCGAGCACAGAGGGCAAGATTGCATTGGAACTGAGAGTGTCCCATGTTATTGTGATCCTGGCCACCTGCTGTCAGTAAAAGCCCTGGAGAGGATGTGGCGGTCAGAGTCCAGGAGAGGATGTGGCGTAACGGCTAGAGTGGCCGATTTTGAAGCCAGGGAACGAATCAGGTTCGAGTCTGGCGGGAGGCTCAAACATTCTGTGATTCTGGGCAAATCACTTAATCTCCCCGTGCTTAAAAATGAATGTGTCTGTCTGTGATGCAAAGGGTGCTCATGTAAAACGCTTTGATACCTTCGGGTCGAGTTCGGGCTATATAAAACTGCAACAAAAAAAAAAAAAATCCCATGTCACCACAAGAGCCTATGCTATGAGTGTAATGTTTAGCCCAACAGCCGTCACACCAACCTTTGGGCATTCAAATAATGCAGGTTTAATAGATTGGTTACGAGTGTGCAGGACAGTCCTCCCTAGCTGCTACCGGAACCCCGAGGCAGCTGATGTGCCCTAATTAAACGTAAATTAGTTAATTAGGCCCATTGTCATAGCAAAGCATGCAAAAGTTCAATTTTTTGGCATGAAGGTGAAATAACTTTACAAATCAATGCGCTGTACTTCCTGAATTCATCCCATTAATACTAGCCTGGACATTTATAGTGGTGCACATAAACCATGGGGTAAGAGTCGAACATATATTATTTTATTGTGTCGAGAAAGTCCAGGGCTGATTTCAGTCTGCAGCAAAAAAAAACCACCTAATTCCAATGCCACTTCTGCATTGTTTTCAGATAACTAATTTTTTTATTGCTAAACTAGGGATAGTTTTAGCTTTCTAGTAAGCCCTTTTAAAAAAAACAAATCTACACACAGTATGACCTTTATTGCTTGAAGTGTCCTTCGCCTTTTGGGTCAGCCTATTGACATATATATGTAGTGGGATATAAGATCAGACCCCTCCGGTAATTGTTTTTGCAAGTGTTATTTACATTTGGATCTGTCCAGAGGGCAGTCATTCAGTGATTGGAGTATCAGTCGTCACGAGTGACATCAGCGACAGCCTTTTGCCAAAAGGTCCTGCTGCTTTACATTGTTGATAGGGGTGCATAATAGTCATGAACTGGGATGTGGTTATCAGGGATATAAACTGGCCTGCTTATCCCCACCCCTAACACTTTCACAATTATTAACTGGCAATGAAGCAGCTGCTCTCGTGACATGTGCAGTACGGGGGATGCTCAGAGCTCGTCTTCGTATAGTTGCAGAAATCCCATGGTTTGGTAGAAACCGAGCCTGCTTTGGAATAAAAGGAGTGCGCCTTTAATTTCTGACACATTTACAACTTTTAAATTCTGAGACGAGGTATTCCGCGCCTCCAGGCGGTCTCCATATCCGTGTTTCAATCAGGTATTTTACGGGACAGGACAGCGCAGAACGGAGGTGCGCAACAGCACAGGGCCCTTTTGTTAAAATCTTCAATAAATCTGTCGGTTTTGAGTCACTCCGTTCTGCATGATTTGAGCCAGGCCAGGAATAATAATGCTCACTGCATTAGCCACCGAATAGGTGCATTTTTTCCCGGTGCTTAATTTATACAGGAATGTGAACGGTGCCCAAAGTTTTTCACAGAAGTGCAGCAGAATGTAACGGTTGCCATATCTCAAGGGTGTCTAAAAAGCCATTGACCCTCCCAACCAAAAAAAAAAAAAATGTCCGTCGGCCCCAAATGCAACTACTGGCTCAAATTAAACACTCATCACCCAGCTCATGGTTGGTACGTTTTAGGAGTTTGTTTCTCGGTCTAAACTGCATTTATTATAATTGCATTTATATAGCACGTACTATCCCTGATGAGGCTACAAACACTTACATTGTGAGTTAAATCCGGGTAAGGGAAGGTGATTTTCAAAGGTGGTCTCGTTCCGATTTCTAAAACTCTGTGGGCCATATTCTCAAGAATGGCGATAACATTATCGCCGCTTTAGTGGCAGGAAACTGCCACTAAAGCGGCGATATGGGGCTTGATCGCCTCTTAAAGCGTCGATAATGTTATCGCCATTCTTGAGAATATGGCCCTGAATGTGGCATTAATATCAATTTATGAAAAAAAGGTAGGGCGCAGCACAACTATATTATTGCGGTAAACTTGTCTAGTTGCAGTGTTGATTCATCTAAGGTAGCGCAGAGGGTTAATATGCCTGCTGCAAACAACTTATGCTATTCAGATCACTGAACAGTATTTTGTTGGCAATGCTCAGTGGGATACTGCTTTTATCACAGAGATCCTTTTGTTACTGTGCAGTTCATAAGTTACAATCACAATCTAGCACAGTGAGCTATGAACTGTCATCAAAGAGTTACATGCAAACTGTCTGGACAAACAAATAAACCAGACACTAACTCACTGATCACTTCCTCCACATGTTAATCTTAGAGGATCTACCACTGCTGACATATTCTCAGCTTGAATTTTCTATTTCTGTAGTATGTTATGTCGAAGTCAGCTTTCGCTGACCCAAGAACTGCTCGCCATCTTTGTAACCAAAGTACTTGAAATATGTGGCTTTACAGGAGGAAATTCTGTGGCATGGTTGACTAAATTCTGTGGCATGAAAAGGGCTCATTATGCAGTTTTGTGAGTAAAGGCAGTTTATGCAGCATTTTGAATGTCATTTTTACATGTTTGGGTGTTGATGCAGACCAGTCCAAACACTCTGAACTTTTACGCCCCACCACTTTCAAATGTCACCAGCCGCTCCTGGTTCAAATCCCAGAAAGACAGCTCAGTCGGTTAATGTGCATGTTGAAGAGATGTGTGTGGAACATACATGCCACATGTTCCACTCCTGGTAAAATAGCTCACTAAGTTAATCACCTGTTACCAAAACTGTGTGTCACTTGTACCTCATAGCAGCAAACTCCACTAACATAGCTCAGCAGGTTAATGTGCCTGCTGCAGAGATCCAGTTATAGCCACCCGCAAGTCAGGTCACATGTTTCAATTGCCATGAGACAGCTCAGTGGATATATGCCTTCTGCAAATATGGGCGAACCATCAGAGGTTTACATCCTAGGGAGATAGCGAAGGTGGTTAATGTGCCTACTGCGGGGGTTGGTGACACCTAGAGAGCTGCAGCAGAGGAAGATTAAGCTCGGAGATGCGCAAGACGTGTATTTCCTGCGTGAGTCGCAAAACAAAGGCCCATACTTAATACATAATTACAGACCCGGTCTTAATGGAGGCTGAAACAAACCAATATTTAGGGGATCAGCGGATGAGACGCACTGGAGCCCTCGCAGGATGTAGTTAGTGTCTCCTTAGAAACTGGCACACACAGTCCTGGAGGGAACCTCTAGATCCCGACAGTAACTTCATGGCAGGGTCTTATCCCGGGTCCGCCTTGTGAATCATCCAGTGCGAGGCCATGTTTATCCGGCCCGCAGAGCTCCGACTGACACATTCAGAGGATAAGTAATACCAGGGGCGGCTGGTGACATTTGAAAGTGGTGAGCCGTAAAAGTTCAGAGTGTTTGGACTGGTCTGCATCAACACCCAAACATGTAAAAATGACATTCAAAATGCTGCATAAACTGCCTTTACTCACAAAACTGCATAATGAGCCCTTTTCATGCCACAGAATTTAGTCAACCATGCCACAGAATTTCCTCCTGTAAAGCCACATATTTCAAGTACTTTGGTTACAAAGATGGCGAGCAGTTCTTGGGTCAGCGAAAGCTGACTTCGACATAACATACTACAGAAATAGAAAATTCAAGCTGAGAATATGTCAGCAGTGGTAGATCCTCTAAGATTAACATGTGGAGGAAGTGATCAGTGAGTTAGTGTCTGGTTTATTTGTTTGTCCAGACAGTTTGCATGTAACTCTTTGATGACAGTTCATAGCTCACTGTGCTAGATTGTGATTGTAACTTATGAACTGCACAGTAACAAAAGGATCTCTGTGATAAAAGCAGTATCCCACTGAGCATTGCCAATAAAATACTGTTCAGTGATCTGAATAGCATAAGTTGTTTGCAGCAGGCATATTAACCCTCTGCGCTACCTTAGATGAATCAACACTGCAACTAGACAAGATTACCGCAATAATATAGTTGTGCTGCGCCCTACCTTTTTTTCATAAATTGATATTAATGCCACATTCAGGGCCATATTCTCAAGAATGGCGATAACATTATCGACGCTTTAAGAGGCGATCAAGCCCCATATCGCCGCTTGTTATCGCCATTCTTGAGAATATGGCCCACAGAGTTTTAGAAATCGGAACGAGACCACCTTTGAAAATCACCTTCCCTTACCCGGATTTAACTCACAATGTAAGTGTGTGTAGCCTCATCAGGGATAGTACGTGCTATATAAATGCAATTATAATAAATGCAGTTTAGACCGAGAAACAAACTCCTAAAACGTACCAACCATGAGCTGGGTGATGAGTGTTTAATTTGAGCCAGTAGTTGCATTTGGGGCCGACGGACATTTTTTTTTTTTGGTTGGGAGGGTCAATGGCTTATTAGACACCCTTGAGATATGGCAACCGTTACATTCTGCTGCACTTCTGTGAAAAACTTTGGGCACCGTTCACATTCCTGTATAAATTAAGCACCGGGAAAAAATGCACCTATTCGGTGGCTAATGCAGTGAGCATTATTATTCCTGGCCTGGCTCAAATCATGCAGAACGGAGTGACTCAAAACCGACAGATTTATTGAAGATTTTAACAAAAGGGCCCTGTGCTGTTGCGCACCTCCGTTCTGCGCTGTCCTGTCCCGTAAAATACCTGATTGAAACACGGATATGGAGACCGCCTGGAGGCGCGGAATACCTCGTCTCAGAATTTAAAAGTTGTAAATGTGTCAGAAATTAAAGGCGCACTCCTTTTATTCCAAAGCAGGCTCGGTTTCTACCAAACCATGGGATTTCTGCAACTATACGAAGACGAGCTCTGAGCATCCCCCGTACTGCACATGTCACGAGAGCAGCTGCTTCATTGCCAGTTAATAATTGTGAAAGTGTTAGGGGTGGGGATAAGCAGGCCAGTTTATATCCCTGATAACCACATCCCAGTTCATGACTATTATGCACCCCTATCAACAATGTAAAGCAGCAGGACCTTTTGGCAAAAGGCTGTCGCTGATGTCACTCGTGACGACTGATACTCCAATCACTGAATGACTGCCCTCTGGACAGATCCAAATGTAAATAACACTTGCAAAAAACAATTACCGGAGGGGTCTGATCTTATATCCCACTACATATATATGTTCAATAGGCTGACCCAAAAGGCGAAGGACACTTCAAGCAATAAAGGTCATACTGTGTGTAGATTTGTTTTTTTTAAAAGGGCTTGCAGAAAGCTAAAACTATCCCTAGTTTAGCAATAAAAAAATTAGTTATCTGAAAACAATGCAGAAGTGGCATTGGAATTAGGTGGGTTTTTTTTTGCTGCAGACTGAAATCAGCCCTGGACTTTCTCGACACAATAAAATAATATATGTTCGACTCTTACCCCCATGGTTTATGTGCACCACTATAAATGTCCAGGCTAGTATTAATGGGATGAATTCAGGAAGTACAGCGCATTGATTTGTAAAGTTATTTCACCTTCATGCCAAAAAATTGAACTTTTGCATGCTTTGCTATGACAATGGGCCTAATTAACTAATTTACGTTTAATTAGGCACAGCAGCTGCCTCGGGGTTCCGGTAGCAGCTAGGGAGGACTGTCCTGCACACTCGTAACCAATCTATTAAACCTGCATTATTTGAATGCCCAAAGGTTGGTGTGACGGCTGTTGGGCGAAACATTACACTCATAGCATAGGCTCTTGTGGTGACATGGGATTTTTTTTTTTGCAGTTTTATATAGCCCGAACTCGACCCGAAGGTATCAAAGCGTTTTACATGAGCACCCTTTGCATCACAGACAGGCACATTCATTTTTAAGCACGGGGAGATTAAGTGATTTGCCCAGAATCACAGAATGTTTGAGCCTCCCGCCAGACTCGAACCTGATTCGTTCCCTGGCTTCAAAATCGGCCACTCTAGCCGTTACGCCACATCCTCTCCTGGACTCTGACCGCCACATCCTCTCCAGGGCTCTTACCGACAGCAGGTGGCCAGGATCACAATAACATGGGACACTCTCAGTTCCAATGCAATCTTGCCCTCTGTGCTCGCTAGCTTGAAATGCCAACTTGGCACCACAGAACTGCAGGTACAGTGCACACCCACTGCTAAAAAAAACAGGCCAAACTGCGCCCAGTGCCTTCTGGGTGATGTACTAGGCCGGCATCCCCTGGAGTCCGATGGCTCCGCTCCAAGGAAGTAGGGGGGTCCACAGAGACTATTTCGCCCTGCATTCCCATTCAACGCTAGGGATACGGCCAGACTAGGCTGGAAACATCCTTCGATCCTTATTCCCTCCCACCCGAGCAGAAAGGGATTACTTTATGTCATCTATCTTCGCCCAGAAGATTAACATTACCATTCACCGAGTCAGACAGTTTTGTTGAGGAATCTGGACCTTCAACTTTTAAATACAAGCAGTGCTTTAATATTTTCTGGCTTAATGGCCGATTGTTTGTGCCTGTAGACTAAGTACAGTATTATATTATCGATGTGTGGTTTAAGTGGGCCACCATGGTCAAAGGTGATGCGAAATGTCCCCTTTGCTGTCACTGGCTGGCAAAGGGTGTGTGCTGACACTTCCTCTCCCACACTGACTTTGATGAAATAACTCCACTGGCCCATGCATCGACTCCCAAACAACCTGAACAATCCGAGTATGGGTTTTGCTCAAATAATAATCCCCATCACCCGTGCATGTGGTATTTACATTGCAGATTGCACTTTTGGCCCCGCAAAGCTTGACGAATCAGAAGTTCGGTAGAATTCCAGCACTTGTGCAAAAGGGAATTTGCTCTTGACTTCTCTCAACCAACTTTAATTTATTTTAGGCTTGGCTCTTATGCGTCTTTACTGGAAAGCGACAGTCCACAGTTGCCAAATTATACTGAAAATGTACACTTCTCTCATCATAAAGTGTTTTAGGCACTTCTGTCCATTCCAGCAGATCAAATGTGACTCTTTCAAAATGCGTGTAAAGCCCCTTGTCTCTGAACACACTCCCTTTCGAGAAGTCTTATACAGACAAAGACAACGGTGGCCAGAGATGAAGGGGCCCTTTCTTAATTCAGGCTGTTATGAATTTGTAATGATTACTTACTGCGCTATCTCATAAATAGTTGATGTCTGGGTGCTGCCTTAAATTCAGCTCCACTGAAGGGTGAAACATCGAATCTGAACGCTGATTGGCTGGCAGCCTGGCAGGCAAGACTCGGGGGGCTGAGAAGGGCTGCGGGGAGGCAACTTTTGACTTTTACACTTGGAGAGGCCGGTAACACAAATCTGTGTCTCAGCGCAGCCAGTGCATTTTTCGTCTGGTTAGACAGAGTATCTTTTTTTAAGTCTTTGATTCTCCAGAAGCCATTATTTCTTCAATTATGATCGTGTGTATTCGAAACATCAACAGTCCGTATAGCAGCCGCGGCTCGCAGTACTCGCGGGGGGTCGTGCGGGGGTGGGGGCCGAGGGAGAATAAAATTTAGAAAAGGAAAACTTACCTGACCGCCTCTGCTCCTGGTCCGCGTTGGCAATGGCGCCTCTTCAAACCGGAACAGCACTGGAGTGGCAACCCCTCAGCCAATCCTGGCGCTGCTGCAGCGCCAGGATTGGCTGAGGGCACGGTTACTCTTCGCCCGCCGCCTGCCCATTAGGAGACCGAGGGCTCCTAATGGGCATGCGCAAGCCAGTGGAAACACAAGTGCGCATGATTGGGCACGGGCGAAAAATTCGCTCACCTTCCCCACTCATGCGCACTTGTGCTGCTGCCTGTCCCTGGCTGGTCTCGGTCTCACAATGCACGTCAGTCAACATGACGCCGGACCGCCCACCCCCTTCAGACTCTGAAGGGGGTGGGCGGTCCGACGTCATGCTGACTGACATGATTGACTGTCAGACTCAGTTCTCCCTCGGCGTCTCTGAACTTAAGTAAACTAAGTTCAGAGACGCCGAGGGAGCTGCGGGCACGGGCGGGGGGGCAACGCCCCAACGCCCCAATGGACGCACCGCGCCTGATTTGAACCTGAGACTGACAGTCTACACATAAATGAAATCTGCAGTGGACACACAAAGCACGCTGTGCTGTCTTCCCAGCTTCTCCAGCCTCTTCCTAACCCCGAATGTTCCGGCAAATTTATGGCTTTGAAATAAATCTCTAGTCTTTGATCCATATTTAATCCAAACTCCCTGTAATCACTCTTACCACGGGAATTTTCCCTCCGTCGGCTGTGGTGGGCATTCGCTTGGAGAACTATGTATTTTAAAGGGAGGAGGCCTTTCCTCACGTTGTCTGTTTTTTCAGCTAGGCGTGCTGGTGAAATACCAGCTAGGCCAAACTCCAGTTGAGTTATATTAAGTATGTACCGGTTTTAACATCTTACATTTTCATTGTATGTATTTAACTATTTGGCATTGCACTTTTATGAGTACAACTTGTATTCGAATAAAGTATTGAATTGAGTTCTACTCTGGGAATCAAAAAGAAGCCATTAGTATTTAATAAGTATAGCATTTTAAACAGTGTGTTTTGTTTTTGTCCAAACTCGGAGCTATTCCTGCTCTGAGCCTTAGAAGACTAAAAGTCTCAGACGTTCACAGTTAAGGTGTGTGCCTTGTAGGTTAGCTACACAACACTCCCTGAGATTGCGTACGAAGATTGGAACCCCTGGCATGATGATTATACATAGATCTCTACTGCAGGTGCATTAGTCCACTAAACTATCCGACTAAACTCTGAAGCGGTTATAGTCAGAATAAACAGAAATCTCTGCAGCCACTGTGTTGACCATATGAACTATTTTGCCAATATTTAAACCTGTCACCTGTAGGCTGCAGAGAAATCCTTGCAGTAGGGATTTACCACATGAGATATCTCACAGTGACTTACAGGGCAATACGATTTGGCATGCTATCACTTGTTATTTAAGTGTCAAAATACAATTGTACAGATTTGCTAGGCGACACTGACAAAGCCTTGGCAGTTGGGACTTGAACCAAGGACAGGGGGAGATTTCCTGACACCGTTTTTATTATGTTCATGGACTTAAACACGGTGACCATGGTGTAACTGTGTCCGGAGCCCCGATGATAGCGCTGAAGGCCCGTGACAGCTATTCACCAGGCTCCAGAGCCTTGGGTAAGTCACACCTAGGGCCTCATTTACAAAAATTTGGAGTAGAGCAGCACCGCAAGTCTTTTTTGCAGTGCTGCCCAACTCCAAATCGAAAGGGCAGGAATGCACCTATTTACGAGATACAGTGCAATCTTGTCCTTTCAGCCGGCGCACAACGTTGTGCCTAGTGCCAACGCAGGCACCCTCGAACCATATCTGCATTGTTGGAAGGATTGTTTTTGTGCAGGAAGGGACACCTGACGCAACACGTGGCTCACTGTCTTGGGTGCTCCCGCGGCCCCTCTTCTAGGCTCGGAGTGACTTCTGAGCAGTGTCATCTCTTAATGAATAGGTGCCCCTGTTCGGAACAACTTTCAGTCTTATTACCCATTTTCTGAGAACTCAAGCCCCATGAAGCAAAATAATAAAGAATTCTACATTACCGGCTGAGATAGAGGAACAGATGGAAGTGACATGGAGAAAGGTCACTTTCCCAGGAGGCCTTTGCAAGGTGGGGGCCCAGGAAAATTGCCCACTCTGTCCACGCCTTAAATGTTCCTGGTTCCGCGACCCATGCATGGGGAGGGGGCTCCTGTAATCTGCTTTCTTCACAAAGGCGTCCCCCTCGTCTGAGCCCCTGACCATCACGTTTCTGTTGTATCATTCTCCTGCGACACTAGGCCGAGGATTTATTTAGAAGCCACATTATTTCAAACACAAGCGTCCCCAAAAAAGGAACATTATGGTACAAAGGACAATATTCTATTGTAGTGGTTAATAGACCCCAAAATATGTGAGACTGAGGTGTGCAGCGTGGACGCCATTTTATGAGAGACTGAACAGCGACGACAGACACGCGTTTCCCTCGTATACATGTTATCACGTGGCCATTTATCAGCAAAAGACAAGTGTGCAGAATCTGGAAACAGCCAGCACTACTCGATGAGATACAGATTCTATGTCAGGACCGGAGGCTCCGATTATGCTTCTCATTTTCTTTGCTTTATTTACAGCAGCCAATCAAAACGTTTTTTATTCTCTTAAAAACTACAAATCCCATGAGCCTTCAGCCCATATTAACCATAGAGTACACCATATAAGAGTCCCAGCAGAGGTAACCACCTCCTCTTTCTTTGCTGCTTCGCAGCCAGTTAAGTGCCTCTACTTGTTGTCACTTATTGGTTTACTTTAAATGTTAATGCCTTACTCACTGCGCTGTGTTTCGCGCTATTGTGGCTTTTGTATGTCGCGCGCCTCTGCCTAAGCATTAGACGATTGCGGTCTTTCAGTGCGAGTGTGCGCGCTGCGGCCGGGACTCTGTCCCTCTAACGGCTATTGATTTACTCAACTCGCCTTGCGATTCGGGAGCGCTTCGGCCTCCCCTGCAGGGCGCGTCGCGCCCCCGCAGCTGTGTGTGTGGAGAGGGAGTCAGGGGGCGAGGACCGCGCGTCGCGCGATCGCGCGGTCCTCTTTCTACTTTGACGGGCAGCCGCGTCTGCGCATGCGCGGCGGCCATCTTTTCATCATTTCCGACGCGTCTCAGTGTAGAGATCGCGGATCGGAGTTCAGGCGCCAAATTTGAATATTTTACAGCCCAAAAAGTGCCCGTAAAGCCCTCAGCTTACGCCTGCTGTACAGGAGAGTCAGTGGGCTGTCAAACACGCATAGGCTTTGCCTAGAGAGGTTAAGGCAAGCCCTCCCTCCACTATTTAACAACTTTATAACTACTGGCTTGCCTGGGGTTGGTACCTCTCTCCCCCCCCTTAGTGTCCAGACGCTGGACGGTTGCTAGAGGCTGATCCTCTGAGATTGCATCAATACCATACTTTGTGGCCATCGGTGCACCAATGGCAGAGTACATTTATGAAGAAGGGGAGTATTATTACGGAACGGAACCGGAAGGTTCTTTGGAACAGGACCTCGTGGAGGCCTTAGATGCCGGGGTACAGAAGTCGGTTAATACAGCCTTAGTCAAGGCTATTGCCCCTCTGAAGCGTCACCTCAATAAGTATGCGTTGCAGCAGGGATGGATTCCCGCTGCGTCTCCTCCTCTTAAGCCCAGCGCTCCGCATGGGTCCAATCCTCACAAAGCGGATTTTGATAAGTTGGCCGAGTCGTTGGCCAAGGATCAAGATTCGCCCTCGCGAACCGACCCCTCGGACTCCCCTTCTGGGGACATGGGCGACACATCTCCCGACCAGGATTCTGATGACCAGGAGGCGGCCAAGCCGGCTAAACGTAAAAAGAAGGAACATCATCTGGAGCCCTCTCAACCCAAGGTACTTACCTTTGATCCAACGGACATTGTCCACCCCAACTCGACGGCCTGGCTCCCGTCGCAGGAGGTAGCGGACTATGTCCAATCGCACCTCCGCCGGCCGTATGACAAAGATGTCAGGGCTCGACTGCGGTCGGAGTGCCCTAGGCCAGATTTAGCAGCGAAAGTAGCCGAGACCCCCGAGGTGGACCCCACCATGCTTACCTACCGGCGCAAATATTCGAAGGATCCAAAGAAAGGCATAGACCGAGCCTGGCGGTCTTGCCAAGACAAGCTTCTGGACTTGTCAGGCCCCATTACTAAAATTCTGGAAATTGGCTATAGGGCAAAGGAAACGGGGGCTTCCATCGTTCCCGATGAAATTATTGGTTGGGCACAAAGAGCGATATGCCAGCTTGGCAATGCAAATTGTGCCGTGTCCAGTGAGAGGCGTAGATCCATCCTACTCAAATTGGACCCAAAGTTGGCAGAACTGTCCACGTCGGAGGCGGGACCCGTAGCTCAGGGCCTCCTCTTTGGTCAACCATTCTTGAAGGAGCTCACCCGTTTCGTTGCAACCTTCAGTGGCCTCGACAAGGTGCAGGAATCCTTAAAACGGGCATTCCGCCCGGTTTTCAATCGGGCCGGACGATATAGAGGGCGGTCGTTCGGCCGCGGCACCCAAGGCGCCCCCAGAGGCCAATACCACCAGCAACGAGGAGGCTATCAGGACAACAACTCCTCCTTCTACCCCTCCAGGCGTGCGCGTAACCGATTCCGCAGAGGCAGGTACAACGGTAACCAGGCACAGCAGCACGACCATGCAATCTCAGGTGAGACTAATTCCGTCTTCAGAGATCATACTGGGGGGTCGCATTCAGTTTTTTCTCCCGAATTGGCGTACGCTCTCACAAGATGCTTGGATCTTGGAGACGGTTCAGGGTTACAGATTAGAAATGTACAATACCCCTTGTCAGGACACGCTTCCCGTCCCTATATATTTTTCCCAACAAGAGCAGATTTTCATCACAGAGGAGGTCAAGTCCCTGGTGCGCAAGGGAGCCATCGCTCCTACACACCTCCACCCACGGGGCTTCGTCAGCAACGTGTTCCTGGTCGAGAAAAAAGGGGGGGGATACCGGCTGGTCCTGAACCTGAAAGAGTTCAATGGGTGGATTGTATATCGCCACTTCAAGATGGAGGGCATCCATCTTTTACGAGATCTTTTGCAGGAAGGAGACTGGCTGGTACGGCTAGATCTCAAAGACGCTTATCTAACCGTTCCCATCTATTCCCCTCATCGACGCTTCCTGCAATTTGTCTGGCAAAGCGTGTGCTACGAGTACAAAGTCCTGCCTTCGGACTTTCCTCAGCACCGTCGTGCTTTACAAAACTTCTTCGTCCAGTGGTGGAATCGTTACGTGCTCGCGGAGTACGGTTAATCGTTTATTTAGACGACATCATCCTCATGGCGAACTGCCCTCAGCTAGTAATCACGCATCTAGACTGGGCCATATCCCTGCTACAGAGTTTGGGGTTTGTGGTGAACCCTCAGAAATCTATCCTGACTCCCACACAATCCATAGAGTTTCTGGGTTTTCGGATCGACTCGCGGTCCTGCCAACTGCTACTCCCGTTACAAAAGATAAGGTCTATGAAGAAGGAGTTGCGAGTGCTTCTGGGCAAGCAAGTGGTGTCATTGCGGTCAGTGGCCCGAATCGTGGGGCTTTTAGCCTCATCGATTCAGGCCATATTTCCAGGCCCTCTGCATTATCGAGCGCTTCAGCGTCTGAAGATACAACATCTCCGCAAAGGCCTCAGCTATGCGCAGAAGATACCTCTTTCAGAGGAAGCGAGGTGGGAGATGATGTGGTGGCTCGAGCATATGGAGTCGTGGAACGGCAGAGCCATCTTCGGGTCCGATCCCGAGATTATAATCGAATCAGACGCCAGTCAATGGGGTTGGGGTGCGCGTTGCGGCTCACTGTCCACCGGGGGCCGATGGTCACAACAAGAACTCTCCATGCACATCAACTGTCTGGAGTTGCTAGCCGGCTCCTTTGCGATCCGCAGTCTGTCTCCCCAGAAATCAGATTGTTGCATTCTTTTGAGAATGGACAATATCTCTGCGGTTCGTTATGTCAACAAACTGGGAGGAACGAAGTCCAAGATTCTGGCAGAGATAGCCAAGGATTTTTGGCATTACTGTCTTCTCCACAACATGACTGTTATCGCGGAGTACCTCCCGGGGCGGTGCAACGAGGTGGCCGATTGGCACTCCCGCTATCTTCGGGACTTCAGCGATTGGAGGCTCCATCCTCGAGTTTTTCATGCGTTGAATCGGTTTTGGGGTCCGTGTCACATGGACCTCTTTGCATCACGCCTCAACCGGCAACTTCCACATTTCTACAGTTGGCGTCCGGATCCGGAGGCATTAGCCTCGGACGCGTTTCTCCAGACCTGGCCCCAAACTCTGAATTATGCGTTTCCACCTTTCATGATGATTCCCAGAGTTCTGGCCCAGACTCGACGTCAACGGGCAGAGTTAATATTAATTACTCCGCTGTGGAGGGCTCAAGCGTGGTTTCCCACAGTTTTGGAATTGGTCTGTGCCGCGCCTCTTCTTCTCCCACAGAGGTGGAACTTGTTGTTAGACCCCCAGAAAGCTCCTCATCCGCTGATCGAATCAGGACAGCTTCCTCTGGTGGCTTGGCGAGTTTCAGGGATCGCTGGGAGATCCCAGGCCTTTCGACGGACGCTCACAAGTTCATTAATGCAGCCTGGTCATCCAACACACATAAGCGGTATTCATCAGCATGGAACAGATGGTGTAGCTGGTGTGTTCAACGGAACGCCGATCCCACTTCAACATCTGTCTCCATGATTGTGAATTTCCTGGCCTCGCTGGCAGCTTCTGGGCTTGCCTACAGAACAGTTAACAATTTTCGCTCTGCCATCTCGGCAGGTCACGTTTGGCTGAATAACAGGCCGGTGGGAGAACATCCTTTGGTCTGTAAGCTCCTTAGGGGCATTAGGATGACAAAATCCCCGAGTCCTAAGTACTCGGTCCTTTGGGACGTGGCTGTAGTGTTGCGATTCTTGGAGTCCTGGCCTCCCAATAAATATCTGTCTCGTAAGCAGCTGTCTGCAAAATTGGCAATGTTGCTATGTTTGGTTTCCTGCAAGAGGGTCTCGGATATTCGAGCCCTTGATCTGGCAGGAAGGCGGTTCTCTCCTGAAGGGGTTACCTTTGTGATTTCTAGACGTACCAAAGGTAATTCTACGTCGGTGTCCTATCCGGCATTTCCAGACAATTCTAAGTTATGTGTGGTGCAATGTTTAAAGGCGTACGAGGTAAGTACGGCTGAATTCAGGTCTGATTTAAATGGTCAATTGTTTATTGCGTTACAAAAACCTTTTCGTCCAGTGACTCCCGCCACTTTATCAAGATGGGTGCGGTGGCTCATGGACGAGGCTGGCATTGATGTTTCCAAGTTTGGTGCTCACTCTGTGCGAGGCGCAATGGCGTCTAAATCTTTTTCAATGGGAGTCAGCTTATCTGATATTATGAACGCAGCTGATTGGTCAGCAGAGTCTACATTTAAGACATTTTATTATAAACCTATTTTGGATGTAGCGTCAATTGTGGTGGCTCAGCTTTGAACAAGCATAATCGGAGCCTCCAGTCCTGACATAGAATTAAAAATTTGCGAACATACGTGACAAGAATTTTCAATTCTATTAAGGACAACGGAGGCGAGGATTATCCCACCCCTAGTTATGGTGTTGTTTTTCATACTGTAATATTCATAAATAGTATGCGTATTGATGCATTGCATTTCATAACTCTTCCCTCCCATATAATTCATAAAGACTTGATTAAGTTATCATTCTGTGGTATTCCAGATATTACGGGAGTTTATTTCTGTTTCAGGTACAGATACTAAATGAAAATATGATGGTCATCCGTTCATCAAGGATTCAGAGTTGAGCCCAGGTTGTTCTCGAGAGGGGTTCGCCGGCCTATTGCTGGAGATTCGTGAATCGGGATGAAGGTCCCAAGTTCAGCTGTTCATATCCAGGTTCTGTTGGATTGGTCTACTTAAACACAAGGAGTTCCGTTTCAAGTTCGGACTATGTTACTTTGGACTATGCTCAGGTCACGCAAAGAAAGAGGAAGTGGTTACCTCTGCTGGGACTCTTATATGGTGTACTCTATGGTTGATATGGGCTGAAGGCTCATGGGATTTGTAGTTTTTAAGAGAATAAAAAACGTTTTGATTGGCTGCTGTAAATAAAGCAAAGAAAATGAGAAGCATAATCCTCGCCTCCGTAGTCCTTAATAGAATTGAAAATTCTTGTCACGTATGTTCGCAAATTTTTAACTATACCTCGCCTATCTCACCCCGCAGCCTCGGCATCTTCCACACTTCGAGCACCAACCGAGGGAGCTGGCCTGGGCACCGGCTGTTGGTCAGTAATTGTAAATTGTATTTACATACCGCTTACTAACCCTGACGAGGCGTTGAAACTACCCCATACGGGGCATGTAATGAAATTAGGTCCAGGCAAAACTGTCATTAAGCGGGCGAAATCTGACGTGTAGTGCACCTGACCCGGGGAACTTGAGGTCCGTGGGCAGAGTGAGACACTTGCACGTGTCACGGGATGGCTTCATTCATGTGTGGGGTTGGGGGGCCATGTGAGTTTCAGACACAGCGGTCATAGGGTGACCAACCGTCCGTAAATTTCACGGACCGTCCGTAATTTGGACTTCGCGTCCGTTGTGCGTGAGGATCCTTTTTACGGATGCCTTTTGTCCGTAATTTTGGGCATTGCAGGGAACAGCACTGTTCCCTGCATGAAGCCTCATCTCCCTGATGGGGCCCCCTTGCACTCCTCCTCGGAGCACAAGAGCAGCCCCTCCCGCCCATTGTCATTCTGTACAGGGCCGGACTGGCCATAGCGGGCACCGGGCGTTTCCCCGGTAGGCCGCTAGGGTGGGGGCCGGTTTTGGGCCCCTGGGGGGCCGTTTTTGTTACCGGGGGTCGGCAACATCGGCCCCCTGTAACAAAATTAGCCGAAACCGGCCCTCGCAAACTGCTCGGCTGCACTCACCCCAGGGGGGGCCGGCTGAGCAGTTTGCCAGGGCCGGTTTCTGTTCCCAGTCCGGCCCTGATTCTGTATGCGGCTGATTGCCACATACAGAATGACAATGGGCCAGTATGGGCTGCAAAGCATGTGGTGGGCCTCCCCCAGCCTCTGTCTAGGGCAGGGCATTGTGTCAGACAGAAGAAATGTACAAAAAATGCCAATGTGCTACATAAGAATCCAGTTCAAGAAAAGAAGCTGGTGAAAGAAGTTAAAAAGAAGGGGCTAGAGTTCTTTCACAGTCTCGCCATTTTAGAACTGATGCATTTTCAATATTATATTCAAGGAAGCCATGATTGCTACTTTTTTATTTTATGCAACTAACAACCATTGACAAAGCCAATAGTTCTGGCTTGTTGCAGGTGTAACGTTATTTGTTGTTATATATCTGGATACAATGACAGAAGAGGCAAAATACCAGTCCGGCGGTACACTATACTAAGCACAGATTTTTAGCTTAGGTGTTTTAAGCCACAACCTTAATTAATCGAACACCTCCTTTGGAGAGACCCCCCAGTTTTTTCATCCCACTTAAAGCCCTGGAAACAACACCATTTCACAGGCACCTCATGGCCTGGCACTTTGCATCATGCATGACTCATGACTAGATTGCCTATGTGCAAGGGCATAGTGAACCCTACCCCCACCCCACCCCTTGCTTTAGGACCTACAGCTAGGGTGAAATTCTTGATGGGCCTCTTCTGTCTGCAACTCTGTAGACAAAGGCTCAGCTCATAATTAATATGAAAAGGTCGGTGAGTGAGTAAGTGAAGGGATGGGTGGATGGCTGGATAGATTAGTGAAAGGGTGAATGGATGAATGAAAGGGTGAATGGATGGATAATGAGAGAAAGGATGGATGGATGAGTGAGTGGAAGGATGGATGAGAGAAAAGGTAAAAAGATGGATGTATGGGTGGAAAGGTAGATGGATGGGTAAAAGGGTGGATGGATGAGTGAAAGGATGGATGGATGAGTGAAAGGGTGGATGATGGGCAAGTGAATGGGTGAAATGATGGATTGATGAATTGATAAGTGAAAGGGTGAATGGATGGATGGATGGGTGAAATGGTGGATGTAAGGATGGATGAGTGAGTGGAAGGGAGGGAGGGTAGATGGACAAAAGGATGGATAGATGAGTGAAGGAGTGAAAGGGTGGATGGATGAGTGATAGGGTCAATGGATGGATTCATGAGTGGATGAGTAGATGGATGGGTGGAAGGAAGGATGGCTAAGTGAAAGGGCCGATGGAGAGAGAAAGGGAGGATGGATGGATGACTGAAAGGGTGACTGGGTGGATGGATGAGTGACTGGGTGGATGGATGAGTAAGTGAAAGGCTGGCTGGATGGGTGAAAGGCTAAAAGGCTGGATGGATGAGTGAATGGATGGATGGATGGGTGGAAGAGTGGATGGATGAGTGTACCGATGGATAGGGTGAAAGGGTGGATGGATGGATGGATGGATAATGGATGGATGAGTGAAAGGGTGGATGGAGGGATGGATGAGTGAAATGATGGATGGAAGGATACATGATGGATAGGTTTGCAAATGATTGAATATGTTTGGATTTAGATGGGCTTAATTATATTCTATTGCACGACCTCCTGTCCCGAAGTTTTGTCCTGAATTTTGACCTCCTGTCCTGAATTTTTGTCCTGAATTTTGACCTTTTGTCCTGAATTTTTACTCTCACCGTCCTGAATTTGCACCCATGCCAGTTGGTCACCCTAAGCCAGAGGTCTTCAAACTGTGGGGCGCGCCCCCCTGGGGGGCCGTGGCAGTGTTCCCAGGGGGGCGCAAATGCCTCAGTTACAACTTGTAAATTAAAACGGCTTGGACGCGTGAAATTGTTTATAAAGCACGCTTCCAGGCTGTCTTCATTTACAAACAGCAGCTGAAGTACATGACAGGAACAAAGACATGATTAAAAGGTGCACAATATTCTGGAAATATTATGTGCTATTTTGCAGGTAACGTAAATGAAGAATAGTTTAAAGATAAATGAATCCACAAATGGTTAATGCAATCACTGCAGATATTTGTGTATGAGGCCAAAGAGTTACAGAAATGAATTTTGGTAGGCACAGTGGGGAAAAGGGGCTTGTGTCTATATAGATCTACAAGGTCCAAGCCAGTAACAGAAAGTACTGTGAATGTCAATATGTAAATCATTATTTTAAAACTGCATTCCACACAATATAATATAGGCTGCTGCAGAATGGTTTAGTCAGAGCCACTAGAATTAGGGTTGACAAAATTATGCAAGAAGAAAAGGCAAATTGTGACGAATAATGTGGCATATTTTTTACAGTATTACTTCATTATTTTGTACTTTTTTCACATGGTAATACTGTTTGGGAAAATATTTTACCTCATTAGTATCAGTTTAACAACCAAATACAGAAATAAGCAAATGAAAGGTGACAATTTAACCTCTGTCAAGGGCCTTCAATTGCGTGGGACCACTTGTCGCCATATTTTAGTAATTTTGATCCATTTGAGCTAGAAACATTTTTTTTCTAAAATCTGCAGTTTATGCACCAGATGATGGATTATGTGGCAAAGGTGGGAGATCCATAATTATGTGAAAAAAGCCACAAAATCGCATAATCCCAGTGGCACTGGGACCAAGAGTGTGAGGGGGCCACTGCACTGCAATTATGACTGTAGCAAAAAGTGGAGTGGAGACCCATTTCCCTTGCTAGTATTAGGGCCCAGTCCACCCTTGTTGCATAGGGGATAGGGCCCTAGCACTGGGAGGGGGAGATTTGGGATTTGTTCCCTTTTTTTTTTATTTATTACACAAAGGGGCAGACAGTCTACTCTGAGCCTCAGGCCTAGGAGTAATATCTCTGCGTAGTGGGCTGAGGACGAAGCCTGTTTCCTAGGGCTGTAAGTATCATTGGTGCTGCCGGTGCAATGGCACTGGTGTGAGAGGCTACCTAAACTCCAATTATATCTGTTTTACTATCATTCCTTGTTTGCATTAGGTCCCAGTGCACCCTGGCTGTGCCAGTATTTTTGGCCTCATGCCAATGGCCCAAGGGAGGTGAATGTTGAAGCAGAGGAGGCACCTTAGCTTGGGCCTCAGAGAGATGACAGAAGGGGTATGACTCAATATCGGGGCCCATATTTTTAACAAAGAGCCGATGAGACTGTCTGTTTCGCAAGGCCATAGCTATCATTAGTGAAGCAGGTAAAGTGGCACTGGATGCCAGGGGTTGAGGGGCCCACTGCATCAGAATCATGACTGTCTTACTCTGCAAAAGATGCATGGGGCCTTGCTAGCATTAGAGCTGAGGTAACTGTCAATGCAAAGTGTGGGAAACATGTGGGGGCTTTTGTCTGAAAGGATCAGAGAGTCTGTGTCAGGGCTGGAAGGATTGGCAGGCATGGTAGGGAAAGGCAGAGGCAGCCTGCTACTCCGGGCTGCAGCTATCATTAGTTCCGCAGGTACATCTGCATTGGGGTCAAGGAGGATGAGGGGCTCACAACACCCTAATTATGTGAGGCAGAGTTTTTGGTCAATTTTTGTTTTGTGACATATTTTCTCTTTTATACTGCTCATATTTAGTGCAGAATTTGAGCTACAGAAAAGTACACTTGAAATTATCTCATACTCCTAGCCCCTCCGCTCAGCCGTAACACTCCCGCTCCCCCAAGTCTTGCCATACAGTTTTGGAGGGGGGCCCGACTTCAAAACATTTTCCTTAGGGGGGCTCAGAGCAAAAAAGTTTGAAGACCTCTGCCCTAAGCGGTCATCCTGTGAAATGTTGATCCTCTTGCAGAAATGGTTAAAAAAAAACTCAATTAATTACAAAAAACGCCTGAGATACATAGGCTGAGAACTCCCTGGCATAGACGGGCACCTTGTAAACTCCATGAATCAAGGGCTGCAAAGGGGTGGGCACGGTGGCCAGTCCTTTGCAGGCGCGTTCCAGCCCTCCCCTCTCTCTCTCTCCCCTCAGTCTGTTTTTCACCCCTCCATGGGAGTCCAGGGAGGGTGGCGGTTGGTTGGTTTCGGTTTGCTACGAAAGAAAAGTTTCGGTTCTTGCCCTGGATGTCGCTCGGATAATATGTTAACAGTTAACAGACAAAATAAAACTTTGACAGATCGCTCAAAAACGTGCTAATTCGCAGACTTCTCTAAAAAAAAAACACTGACGCGTGAAGGAGGAAGGACTGGAGTCCTGCCAGGGGGTTTCCGTTAACCGAGAGTTTCACAGCATGAAAAACACAGCATGGAAACTGGCAGTCACTGCAAATGCGCTGCGCGGACACTGCGCGCGCACTGTGTGCGTACTGCACAGACGCTTCACATACACTCTGGACAGATATTGCATGCACCCTGTACAAACATTACATTTTAAAGGCACTGCACAAAGTAAACACCGAATCCATGCTGCACGCGCACTGCCAAACGCTACACAGCTGTGCCACGCGCTATCATAAAATACTTCGCAGGCACTGCACGACAGCACACAACGGGCACTGTACAGCGGAGCCACCCCACATACACAGAGTAGAAAACGGAAAGGCTGCACACAGCCATTACAACGGCACTGCTTTGGCACTGCAGTGTGCAGGCACGGGACACATTCTACCAGCGGTGAGTGCATTCCGCGCCCCCCGAGCAGAGGGCACCGCTTCCGCTGCCCCCCGATACTTGCTTGACAGCGGTCTCTGGGGATAGGGCCAGGGTCTACCTCCCACCCTCCTCCGATGAGTTTATGGCGTAAATATGGGCAGAATATACCAGTATTGGCATCCTGCTGTGAGCCAGAGACAGTGGGGTAGCAAGGATGCCATGAGACCGGGTGCAAACACGAACATGGACCCCTGTCTGCTGGGTGGATATTTAATCACTGCAATAATTGGTGTCCGCTGGGCCCCTAAGACTCCTGTGCCACGGTGTCACTGCACCTGCTGCACTATTGAAAGATATACCCCTGGCCAGAGACTCTGTAGGGCATTCTAGCACCATTGAGCATTAACACCGCGCGCCTGTCTGCCCCCCCAACCCTCTTAGAACTGCAAAGTAACAGTGTCCTCCTCTTCCAGACCCCACAGCCCACACATTTACTCTACCCCACCCTAATGTCGCAATAATGTCATTTTTCCACAGATCGCAAAACAATGTTACTGACTCGGATCACAAAAAACGTCATACCGAAGACCACAAAAACAATATATCGTTCAATACCTTTATTATTTATTGAGTGGCAGTCCTTCCTATCTTGTGTATTAGAGACACTATGTATTCTCCTGTTGATCACAAGGCACGTCAATCTTCCACGGATCACAAAATAAAGAGGTCATAAATAGATCATAATATAACTGTATGAGTCAGTAGGTCACCAAATGCTTTTATTTATTGTATACCAGCCTTTGCACGGCCATATACAAGGAACACGCTTTATTCTCCTAAAGTCTTTCGCGGATCACAAAATAATGAGCTTCCTCCATACTCCGAATCGTTGTCAAAGTCAATAGGTCGGGCTTTGCATTAGGGAATAGTTCGATGACTGGCTGGGCATCTTAGTGAAGTGCCAATACCACGCTGTCCTAGAAAGAAACATCCAAAATGAAGCCACATCTTGGCTACAGCAAAATGGAAGCTGGGAGAAGGGCGTCCTTGAACAGGACGCATTACTAGAGTTGTGACTGAGTGCTATGAAAAAACATCCGAACCTACAGTTTACGTTGTAAGTGGTGCACTCAAAAGCCATACATAAGAAAACAAACATCAACGAAGACAGTTTGGAGGAAGGGTCAGTATTTTTGTTCCACATTTAAAATAGTTTATGTGTGTGCAAGACTTTAATGTGGGAACAAAAACAAAAATCTAAATCACAAAACAAGTTATCATGTCTTTGTGAAAGGCCAAGGCATCCGAACAGCACCTGTTTCCCAAACAAATAGCCACGAACCAACAATTAAAAAGTCATGTCAGCAAATTAAATACCACAACGAGCACTCACTGGTTCTTGTCTAACAAAAGGACTACTTGAAGCCCATCACCAAAACTCCATGGGAACACAAATGTTACAATGTAACCCTTCTCAAAGTACCATGGCCTCGATGGGCAGCTTTCAAGCAAACCATGAAGAACTCATAAAAGCCAATGACTGAAAGGGGCGGGGCCAAAGCCAACTCTCTGTACCTCACATTGTCATTTTTGAAGAATTGATGACATGAGATCATGCGCGCATCTAAACTTCTGCGCAATTAGACCTAAAAGGTTTTTTTTTTGATACATCACAGTACAGCTCCAACATAAGCCTTTATTCTCTTACGAACCACTCACGCCATCAAATCATAAACACACTTAACTATCCCTGATGCCATTATATTATTTGGATGGTGTAATAAGTTATTATCTCTCGGAACACACGCTTACAGGGAGTAGTAACATTCCCTTCCTCCCCAGACTTCCAAGTAACTTTATTCTCATACACGTCCTACCATCGCCTTAGTCTGCAATGAGTCACGTGATTGGCTGCATTCTGTTCCACTTTCCCCTGCTCTGTGGGGCCGTGCATTAACAGCTCTGCTCTTTGAGGGCCTCAGTGACAGAGCCCCTCCCCTGGACCCTAGCTCCTTACCATGTCCCTCCTCGAGGTTCTTCATCTCCTCAGCCACCATGGCAGCTCTGGGCACGGGGGCAGCACTCCCAGGGAGCCTAGGAAGACCAGCCTATCTCTCCTGCAACTCAGCCTGACTGAAGCATCTGGCGCCCCTGCCACCGCAGAGCGGACAGGGGGCGGGAGCAGGCAAAGGACGCGACCAACCAGCGGACACGGAGCAGGGGAGTGACCAGCCCCCGCGCCAATGGGAGCGCGGACAACGGGGCGAGGAATGTGAGAGCTATGCAGACAAGCCCGGGATGATTACAGACAGGATGTGGGGTTTTCAAGACAGCCCCACCAGAACGATGATAATATACGATGCCACCCTGAGCGCTCTGTAGTGCGAGATATTTACATAACACTTTTCCGGCCTTCGCCTTGAAGCAACCGTGGTCAGGAGATGCTCACCATTAATATATGTTATTGACATTGAAAGATGTGCCCCATTTACTATACACACCGACGGGAAGAAGCCAGTGAAACGTTTCCATGTGGCTTTTTTGGGTCGATCTTTCCAACTCCCACATTTTATCCTGACGGTCTTGATTTTGTCGTAGGCCGTTAGAAGCGCCTTTGGCCTAAAGAGCGTTGCAGAAGGCGCTTTTACCTTCCAAGCAGGGGCGTAACACAGGCCCCCCCCCCCCGCAGCCCTCGCGGTGGGGGGGGGGGGCGCGACCTGCAGGGGGCCCCCTCAGCACAGTACTCAGGCCCAATAGCTCCGGATTAAATCCGGAGCGGGGCCCCTCCGTGTGCGTGGCAGGGGGCCTCCTCAACTTTCGTTACGCCACTGCTTCCAAGCTCCGGTACAACTGTCCCACGCCCACCCCACACTCTTCCTTGGTTGAATGGCTTGCCACTTAACCTTTCCAGCAGCTGAGAAAACAATTCCGCTGATTTTCAATCGCCAAAAATAACGATTTCGGAAAAAATGCCCATGGTCTGTTTGTGGGGATATCAAACCAGACAATAAGTCGAAAACAAACGCCTTCGCAGGATGGGACGTTTTCCTGGCTAGTTAGGGACTTTTAAAGAGACCTGCGTCGAAGAGATTGCAATTGTTATTCTTTTATATAGGTCTTACTGCCCCAGACGAGGTGTGGCAGCGCTTTTCGGCGAGTAGCACGCGACTCCGGAACCCAAAAAGGATTAGCGGTGAATTAGAATAGTGAAATATGAAATTAATTTGAGTGGTGGACACGTGAGTTTGTTAGTTGGATTGAAAAGGATAGTGGAGGGTTAGAAGAGGGAAGGGTCTAGAAAGTGTTTATTTGGAGATCATAGCAGCAGGAGGAGGTTTGGAATAAGTAGAGGGGAGGGGGAAGGGTCAGAGGGGAGGGTTTTGAAACGCTTATTTGGGAAATCTGAATAGTAAAGAGGGTTGAGGTTATCAGGGATCGCAAACCAGACCTGGCAATTGCGTGCGACCGGCCCCTGGGGGCTGGTCGAATGTAATTGCCAGGGCTGGAACACTGCTGCTGCACTGCTGCGGCACTTTTGTAACAAGGGGCCGATTTTGCAGCACTGCTGCAAAACCGGCCCCCAGCAACAAAACCAGCCCCCACCGGTACGAAACCGGCCCCCACCCTTTCGGCCCACCGGGTAAATGCCTAGTGCCCGCTACGGCCAGTCCGGCCCTGGAGAATGATGCAAGGAGGGATGGAGGAAATAATAGTCTAGAAAGGGTTATTTTAGGGATCATAGTAGTAGAATGGGGTTTGGGATGAGTTAGAGAGTGGAGGTAAAGGATGTATTGAGAGAGGTATAGGGTGAGATATAGGGTAGTGCATTGGAGATGCTGAATTAGGAGAAAAAGTAATACATATAAAGATATATAAGAACATGGAAGTTATGTATGTATAAGTAAGGTAATCACTGCTACACTCCATTTAATCGGAGACTACCTGCACTTCTCAGGAGCATACAGGTTCCTAGTAAATAGTGAGTACCTGCACTTCTATATTTAGATTTAAAGCACCGGTCTCACCTACTAGACAGCACATGCGTTATCTATTGCGAAATGTAGTGTTCGCTTACAATAGGCTTAGTGCCTGCCTATTGCTTACCATTACCAATTTCATGTGCTTGCTTTTTATTCGTTAGCTTGTGTGGGTTTTAATTTCTCTTCTTATGTTCGTCCCTCCCCTGGAGCATGGACGCATTAGTTGTGTCCTTTCACTGCTCATTTTTCAAGTGCTACTTTTTTCTTTTTTTGTTTCATTTAAGCCCTCCACAAGAGCGCATATGTTTTCCAGCTGCCTCTCTCGTGTACTTCTTCTCCCCCTCTTGCACACTCCGTGTTGCACTTCCCCTCATGTGATTCACCCTATGTGTTGCTTTCTCGCCTGTGTGCTTCTCACCCAGCTCCAAATGGCGATCTCACCCATTTACTCCCCCCCACGCTGCTCTCTTTCCCCGTTAGTTTTCTTCCCTTCTCTACAAGTTTTAGATTTGACTCCAAATACTCCGCAGTTTTACAACATCACAGTTGTGGGTCTCACCAATGGGACAACTTTTAGCTGTCTGTTGGCAAAAGCATATTGTGGATCACATTGGTTTAAGTGGGATGGATGAAAAAGTTTAGGGCAGGACTCTAAAACGGGTGTGTGGGAAATCTACCCTTTCGGTGTGGTCACCCCATATTTTCACCTTTTGCTGGACCCTATATTTTTGCTGGCAGTAAACTTCTGTTCACTTTACCCCTGCTAAACAGTTGGAAAGTGCATATGCTCCTCCTTTCAACATGACAAAATCGGTATACACCTAATTGGCATATTTAACTCACATATAAGTCACTAGTATATAGCACAGAATGTACCCAGGGCTTGTGAATTAAAGGTCATTAGTGGACTGCAGCAACTATTGTGCATTCCACTACAGTGACAGTCTAAAACATGTCTGGAGGCCTGATAGTAATGTAAAAACTGCATTTCGACCTGTCGAAATAAACCTTTTTGATAGGTCAAAACCTTCCTTTTGAATATTTATAAGTCACCCCTATGTAGGCCACATAGTCCATAAGGCAGGATGCATGGTATTTAAAAGTAGGACATGTAGAAATGTAATGTTAACGTGTCTGTACAGTGACTATCACCCAAAAGCTATTTTCATTGTAGGAAGGCAATAGAGACAACTATAGACCAGATTAAAACACTAATACTGTATCTCTGGAATGGGACTAGCTAGAAAAATAATAAAACAACTATTTTTAATAGTTAGTAAAAAATCCAATTCAACAGTGAACTTGGATTTGTAATAAATATGAAGGAAAAGTATCTTTTAGAAAGTTACCTTTTCCCTGCCTGAAGTTCCCTAATGCTAATTTATTTCCTCTCAAACTTCTCCCAGCCACTGGTCAGCATTTGAATAGGTGTGAAAAAAGTGTGAGATGCCTCCCAGGAGCAAATAGTAGGGTGACCTGAATGGGCATAGATGACTCCTCTGAACCTCTCAGAATATGTAGCATGGGGGCTGTTACATTACAGTGTCAACTCCTGGTTGATTGCCAAAGTCTGCTTGACAGGCTTGCTGGGTCTATATATAACACTTTGGTGCACACTTGAAAGGCAGATAATAGGATGGCAAGACAATGCTTGTGTATCTACTGCAGAGACCTTCAAACATTTTTGCTCTGAGTCCCCCCACCCAAAATATTTTGAAGTTGCCCCCCCCAAAAAACTTTATGGAAAGTTTTGGGTATGTGTGAAGGTTAGGCTGAGTGCAGGGGGGGCTTATGAGATAATTTCAAGGGCACTTTCTCAGTAACTCATGCTCCACACTAAATGTGAGACGTATATATAAAAGAGCAAGCACATAAAAAATTGATCTAGACAAAAAACACTACTCCCATTAATAGAGGTCCTCATGCTCTTGGGTCCCAGTGCAACTGCGCCTTCTACGCTGATAGCTGTAGCCCTGAATAGTCGGCTATTCACTCTGCCTCTTTCACCCCTTCCCCAACACATCTGGCCATCACTCCATTCTTTAAACAGATTGTCTGTCCCTTTCAGTAAAAATGAGCACCATGTCTTATTGTAAAGTATAAGACAGTCTTAATTGTGATGCAGTGGGCCCTTCACACTCCTGGACCACAGTGCTACTTCACTTGCTTCACTAATGAGACCTACTGCCTTGCAAGCGGAAGTCTTCTCTCCCTTGTTAAAGTCCGCCTCCTTTCTGCCATCTCCCTGAAGCCTAATGTTAAGGTGTCTCTTCTGCTTCAAATATCCTCTCTCTTGGGCCATTGGTCCGATCCCAAAACAATATATACACAGCAAGGGTGCACTGAGCCCTAATGCAAGAAAGGAATGAGTAAAGCAGCCATAATATAAAATCTGTTGTATTCTTTTTTTAAATTGAAATTCTACCTCTCTTTAATAATCATTTGGGAAATAGCTCAATATAGGTTTGAATTACCATTGACGTGATTTATTCTTGATTTGATTTTATAATTTCTAGAGCGCACAAATGCCCTTAGGCGCCTTGGCGCTAGCATTCACCAAATTCCTACCCTGTAAGTCCCAACTAGGGGGGAAAAAAAACTAAAGAGATAGAGAGAACAGCCACGATTTTATTTTTTTCTGGAAGCTTGCCATATTAGATTGACATTGAAGGTACATACTTCAAAAAACAAAAGAGAGAGCTAGGACTGGTGGATAGCCGTCCTTGTCCCTTAATGATATATCAAACCAAATGAGACGGCCAAGCTATATAGCTATCTGACACAGAAGTGTCTGGCACTTGAAAGTTTATCTAGAAAACCCTCACACACCAACCTGGTTGGTGTCATGCTTCATCATCGGGGTCCTAGCTGAGTAGCCGAATGCTACTCAGCTGTGCTGCAACACCTGATTACAGTGGAGCGGGTTGTGCTGTTAGTGCATGTGATGAAGTAAATGTGAAACTAAAAATACCTCTGGGATTCTACCTGTTAATTATTTTATTCCCA
The DNA here is from genome assembly GCA_963921515.1 of Calotriton arnoldi. NCBI lineage: Eukaryota > Metazoa > Chordata > Amphibia > Caudata > Salamandridae > Calotriton > Calotriton arnoldi. The sequence continues at coordinate 893,116 of CAWUFW010006296.1, forward strand.
GTGATCCAGGGTATGTTAAAAACAAGAGAGTGGATAGTTCACTGAGTGTGATGCTTATATCTCAGTATTATCCATTGATGGTCAACATGTTTCAGCCCGCTTAGAAAATTGCTGGGGCTTTCTTCAGGACCTCTCATATAAAGTGCTTGGTGAGTGAAGTGAAAAAAGTGAGTGGTAAAAATGAACCACGTGTTAAAGCATTTTTAGTACTCGCGCTAAGGAGTACCATACATGCTAAGAGGACTAACCGTACTCAGGGTCCTCACAATGGGCTAGTACCTATAAAAGAAGACATAACACAACACAATACTGAACATTTAACATGTAAAATCATAAAACTGGAGCTTATGCCTTCACCGTATTGATGGTGCACTATAATTTTGTAACTACAGCACGCAGTGTCAGATATACGTGCAGTCACTTTCAAACACAGATCATGCATCCAATATAACATGTTTGTGTATAATATAGTGATCATACCATCAAGTATCAATCGAAAAAGGCGTTTAGTTTGTGCCTTATTTAATCGGTATTGCTTATAGTGAAATGGTGCCAGTGAGAGAAATGTGTGACTATACGTGGTAGTCACCTTAACGGCGGTTTGTATTAAACCGAGTGGGGCCGGCTGAATTGTGCCGTGTTATTATAATAGTATTTTATACAGTGACTCAGGGAAAAGAGTAATTAGCATTTGGATAATTACACTACTAGTATAACTGGCTCACACTTCTGATCCTGGGATGGGGGAGCCATTTAAGTCACGTACTCTGACAGAAAAAAGGGGGATAAAAACGGAGGAGGGGATCAATGTAAACAACTCGATCTGCACCAAAAATGATTAAAGGTGGCAGAGCCAAAGACGATTACAAAGGAAACAGAATTATACGTAAGGTGACCAAGTCGAAAGTGTTCGGGTGGATCCAAAGGTGGATCGAAGATCTGAAGAACCTGAAAGCAGAGGGGACAGAGTCTGGGTCATTAGCCAGTGACCAGGAAGGCGATGAGCAGATGCCCACCGATGTCGGGTGCTTCAGGTAGGTTGACGGTCGTCATTGGAAACATTGGACTATATTAAATACCGGCAACCTCCAATGGGAAAAACCGTTATTTTCCTACAGAAAAGTTAAAAGCTTGAAAGATAGTCTGGTACACACAAGACCTCAGCCCCAAATCCGACATGAGAATACAATATTGAATGCATGGGGCTTACCAAAAGTTACAGGACACTACCCTTGTGGTGACTGTAGTGTCTGCCACCTCACAAAACCAATGAAAACTCTCAATTTGGAACCAGGAAAAACCTGGGAAATACGCAGACAAATGAACTGTAACTCCATGAATGTCATATACCTCATAACCTGTCCTTGTGGTCTGAGGTATGTTGGCATGACCAGTCGTAGAGTTAAAACTAGAATCTGCGAACATCGAAGTAATATTCGTTGTCAGCGCAACACAACTCGTATGACAAATCATTTTCTGGAACAGGGTCACACCCCTAATGACATGCAATGGGTTGTGATTGAGCAATTGGACCTCAGCACCAAGAACACCCAGCAACTACTGTTAGATAAAGAGCAAAGATGGGTGTATCGAATGTCTACTAATATCCATGGGTTAAATGACAACATACCCTGGAATAGTCTAAATCGCTGATCCCATATTCTAAAATTGAGAACTGTATTGTTATGATTAGGAGTTAATTTTTCACATTTATTAGTATCTATATTAATTCCTTTGAAGTATTCTTCTTCATAACGAAAGATTATTTAATTGACCTTTAGGCTAAATGATTATATACTCTGGATCAGTGTTAGCGGTTACAATAAGTCACTATCCACAATTAAGAATTGAGATCTGTGGTATTATCTTTGGGGTGCTACATTAGATCTTAAACGCCCAGTACTTACAGTAATTCATTTGAAACCATCATCCTGTAATTACATATACCTTCCTATCTGTATCCTCGCACATGGGGGAGGTCATGCGGTGGTTATTTGCCCTTTAATCTGGCTCTATTTGTGAATAAGGTTATCCTTCTTTCCTTCCTTCGTTTTTTCACATATGTAGCCCTTCGTTTAGTTGCTAAGTCAACCACCTTTAGCGGGATACTTCAATCTAAAAAGTTAACATTCTAACCATTTAATACGCGTCTCACGTTATATACGTGATGACGTGCATATCCTGCCCGGAAGTCGTTGTCAGAACAAGAGTCAGCACTCTAGTTTTGTCTATGCGCCTCACGTCACACACGTGATGATGAATAGACTCTGTCCGGATGTCCTCCCGCAATTGGTCGATATCCTCTTTTTAACCAACTCCGGCTTCTCCATTCTCTTACCAGCCTGTTCCTGAGGATACCGCAATAGGTTGTGCAACGGGAGAGACCATGACACGAAGTAAGATCTACCCTAATCAGAGTTTAGTCGGCTTCTTACAACCTTCGCCGCTACACCTTACGTATAATTCTGTTTCCTTTGTAATCGTCTTTGGCTCTGCCACCTTTAATCGTTTTTGGTGCAGATCGAGTTGTTTACATTGATCCCCTCCTCCGTTTTTATCCCCTTTTTTCTGTCAGAGTACGTGACTTAAATGGCTCCCCCATCCCAGGATCAGAAGTGTGAGCCAGTTATACTAGTAGTGTAATTATCCAAATGCTAATTACTCTTTTCCTGAGTCACTGTATAAAATACTATTATAATAACACGGCACAATTCAGCCGGCCCCACTCGGTTTAATACAAACCGCCGTTAAGGTGACTACCACGTATAGTCACACATTTCTCTCACTGGCACCATTTCACTATAAACAATACCGATTAAATAAGGCACAAACTAAACGCCTTTTTCGATTGATACTTGATGGTATGATCACTATATTATACACAAACATGTTATATTGGATGCATGATCTGTGTTTGAAAGTGACTGCACATATATCTGACACTGCGTGCTGTAGTTACAAAATTATAGTGCACCATCAATACGGTGAAGGCATAAGCTCCAGTTTTATGATTTTACATGTTAAATGTTCGTATTGTGTTGTGTTATGTCTTCTTTTATAGGTACTAGCCCATTGTGAGGACCCTGAGTACGGTTAGTCCTCTTAGCATGTATGGTACTCCTTAGCGCGAGTACTAAAAATGCTTTAACACGTGGTTCATTTTTACCACTCACTTTTTTTCACTTCACTCACCAAGCACTTTATATGAGAGGTCCTGAAGAAAGCCCCAGCAATTTTCTAAGCGGGCTGAAACATGTTGACCATCAATGGATAATACTGAGATATAAGCATCACACTCAGTGAACTATCCACTCTCTTGTTTTTAACATACCCTGGATCACTGGGAATAAAATAATTAACAGGTAGAATCCCAGAGGTATTTTTAGTTTCACATTTACTTCATCACATGCACTAACAGCACAACCCGCTCCACTGTAATCAGGTGTTGCAGCACAGCTGAGTAGCATTCGGCTACTCAGCTGGGACCCGATGATGAAGCATGACACCAACCAGGTTGGTGTGTGAGGGTTTTCTAGATAAACTTTCAAGTGCCAGATACTTCTGTGTCAGATAGCTATATAGCTTGGCCGTCTCATTTGGTTTGATATATTGAAGGTACATAGACAGTGTAGGAGAGTAGGATCTGCTTCACATGGGTACCCCCACTTTTTGCTGATGCTTCACTGTTTTTCGACTTTAGTCTGGCTGGGGCCCTGCTAATCAGAACCCCAGCCTAGCTGCTTCCTCTCTAAAATGGTTTCCATGTGCCTTAGGCACATCTCTGATTGGAATCTGGAATGCCCTTATAAGTCCCTAGTATATGGTATACTATGTACCCAGGGCATAGGTACCTCAGAGGCCTACCAGGGGCTGCAGCATGTATTGTGCCACCCCTGGAAGGCCATCCAAAATGACACCACAGGTCTGCTACTGCAGCCTGGGTAAGGTGGTGCATGCATCCCTTACTGTGATATAGGCTACCTATATCACTACCATTACACACACATATAAACCTATAAGTCACTCCTATGGCAGGCCTTAACAATCCTGAAGGCAGAGTGCTTGGTTTTTATGTGAGAGGGTGCCCCTGCATGAGCAGGGCCCCTCTGCAGCGTTTAGAGTACAATCCTCTGATGCTGTTTGTGGTGCAGCCTGACCATATACTCTTAAGTACATTATATCCTTGCGGTACAATGCTAACTTTGGGATGGCTGCACAGAAACATGTCGTGTTTGGTGTCAAACATCTTGGAATACTACCCCCGCCAATTCTGGCGGCGGGGTAGCATTCCACCCTTCTAGAGGGAGAGACATGTACACACCGGGCTACCCGGTTACTTCTTTCCAGAGCCCTGGCATCACAAAATTGATGCCGCTGCCACAGACACGGGTCTGGCCTCCTGCTGCTGACTGAAACTCCGGCAGGGGAGGCCTGGACAATAGGTTTCCTGTCCAAGGGAGGTGTAACCACCTCCCCAGACAGGATAATGTGTATTGGGGCTGGGCGGGAGCACTCTCTGGTGCTTTGAAGTCCTGCACTGGGGGCACATTTGGTGTCCCTGTGCATATGCCAGTTCAAACCGGTTGCAAGGGCTACCTGCCCCTGCTCTGGCGCGAAACTGGACAAAGGGAATGGGTGTAACCACCCCTCTTCCCTGACCCTCCCATAGGTGGGTCCCCAGAGTATGTCCAACCCCCTAACTTTGTATAAGTATGGGACCCCAGTCCTTAGGACTTTAGACTACCCTGGACGAAACTCTGACACTGAATCCTGGACCTTCGACGCTCTACCTAAAGATTAGAGGACTGAAGAATCTCCCTTGGGGTCAAGGAGTGACTCCCCTGCTTGGCAGGCACCTAAGAAGCAATTGTCCGGTCTGCATCGCTGAAGCTTCCGCCGGACGCCGAAGTCTTTGCATCACCAGAGGTGGACTTCCAGACTTCCCCGAGGCTGCCCTGAGTCCCCAGCAAAGCTGAGGCCCGTAGCTATCGTGGGTAACGTGGAACTGTGACCCCTGGACACCGAGCACATTTGCAAGTGCATCCTCTTCCTGGTCTCCCACGAAGTTGTGCTTTGGGCTCTGAGTAGCCTCCGCCTCCAGCACCGACTGCACCGAAGATCACTGGCCTCCACTCCACGAGTGTCCTGCAAGCCAGCTCCAAGTGCATCCACTCGAGGCTCCTTCGCGGTCGCTAGTCCGTTGGCTAGTGGGCCCTCTCGAAGGCAACTCTTCTTCTGCTTGGGCTTCCTGGTTGCTCCAGACGTGCCCTGACTTACCCTCGCTGGGTGAGTCCCTCAGACCTTGCTGGTCTGTACCACCGTCCTTCTTCTATTTCCACGTGACTTGCCGTTGCCAAGGCTTGTTGGGTCCAATCCGGTCGCCGACAACCCTGCAATCGACAGACGTCATGGGACAGCTCGAATCCAGCTCCTGGTTGTCGTCGACGCCTCCTGGGCCTCGTGGCTGAAGAGTCAAGACGACCGTCAACCTACCTGAAGCACCCGACATCGGTGGGCATCTGCTCATCGCCTTCCTGGTCACTGGCTAATGACCCAGACTCTGTCCCCTCTGCTTTCAGGTTCTTCAGATCTTCGATCCACCTTTGGATCCACCCGAACACTTTCGACTTGGTCGCCAGCAGCACTTTGCAGCAGATCGCCATTGAAAACGACGACGAAACCCGACCCCGAAAGACACCTATGCACCCGGCTTCCCTGGGTGAGGTAACTCGAGTACTCCGGTGCTCCCGTGGGTATAGACTCTAGAACAACCTAGTTCTAAAGGGGTTTGCTCCAAGTCCTCCTCTAAGTGTCCTTTTTCTTTAAAACTCCAACCGCGACATTCCCCATAGAAGTCAACGGCGGCTCGCGGCTGTGTTCTCACACTGCACGCGTCCCCCGTGGGTCCCCTGTGTCACTACCTTGGGTGGTTCCTTGAGGGCCAAGCACTTCTACAGGCTCTAGGCCCGGTGTCTAGCTCAGTCGTGGTTCTTATACCACTTTATTGGTATATGGTTTGGTACGCCCCTAGGGCTCAAACGTGTATTTGTGCTATTACTGTTGATATTTGACTTGTAACTTATGTACTTTGAACTCTAGCCTCATAAAGAGACTAGAGGGGTGTGTTTAAGACTAAATACATATATTTTAAATATATACCTGGTGTGGTCCTCTTTCATTTGGTCACTCAAGAGATTATATACTGGTAAAACAAGCTGCTTTACATTCCTTCAAGACTTAGCCTGAAGGCTGCTCTCCATAGCTACCACTAGGATAGCTTTCAATAAAGGTTGACTTTAACCTAATTCCAATAAGGGGTTGTTTGGACTGGTGCAAGGTGCCCACTATAATTAGTGGACAGCATATACCAGACCAACTTCTCACATTGGTGTGCAGCGTGTGGGATTCCAGCTTGCTATTGTTTTACCAGATAATCTCAATTGAATTGATCAACTGAAAACCACTAAGGGTACCTTAGGTACATATAAAACAAGCTTAGGATACAGTAAGTTCTACTGAACTTAGAGTTGTGTGTTAAGGGATAGCACACCCTTTCTACAACTCAAGAGAGTTTAGTAGGCCACACTAGAGTAGGTAGTGCATACACCACACCACACTAGTAATGTCTTCAGGCCAGGAACCAGTGGGTCCCAGCCAGAAGCCAATGGGCTTCTTCCCTCCAAGTATGATAATCTCCCATTCTTGGAATTGAGAGCATTAAGCACTGCTAGGAAACTGAAGACAGGCAAAAGTGCCAACACCCAACGCCTCATGGAGGTGCTCCTGCTGGATGATCTCAGAAGACTACCTAGGGTCAGAAGGGGTAGGCAGACAGGGTGGGGCAGAAGATGAGGAAGGGGCCAGGGATGAAAATAACCAGGACCCAACCTCTGAAACTGGCCAGGAAGGTGACAATGACCTTGACCTGGAAAATGCAGCTACTCCTGAGGATGAGGAGGAGGATCAGAATGACCTCCCCTTTGTCCCCCAGGAAGAGTTGTGAGTGTGCCCAGAAGGCCTAGATCTCCTTCTCAGGAGTCTAACCACTCTGACACCTCAGTAGGGACCTCTGTTTCCTCTCATAGGAGGGAATCCTCGCAGTGAGAGGATAGAGAGACTGCTCAAGTATGGAGAAGCTCAGTTGAGACTCAGAAGAGAGCAGTTGGCTATAGACAGGGAGTCCCTAGAGCTTGAAAGGCAAAGAAAAAGTTGGGACTAGAGTCCCATGGTGGCAGCAATTTCCCCAGAGATAGGGAAAGGTCTTATGACCATAGAAACCTGAGCAAGATTGTCCCTCCCTACCAGAGTGGGGATGACATCCACAAATGGATTTCTGCACTGGAGAGGGCCTGTAAAGTACAGAGGGTCCCTCAGGAGCAGTGGGCAGCAATCTTGTGGCTCTCCTTTGCAGACAAAGGTAGAGATAAGCTCCTCTCTGTTAGAGAAGAGGAGGCTGACAATTACAAAGTCTTGAAGAGTGCATTAATTGATGGGTTTGGCCTAACCACTGAACAATACAGGTTAAAGTTCAGAGATACCCAAAAGCACAGACTCAAGACTGGGTGGACTTTGTTGATTGTTCTGCTAAGGCTCTGGAAGGTTGGTTGATGGGCAGTAAGGTATGTGACTTCACAGGATTGTACAATCTTATCATGAGGGAGCAGATTCTTAATAACTGTCAAAATCAGCTGTTGCATCAGTACCTGGTGGACTCTGATCTGACCTCTCCCCAAGAATTGGGAAAGAAGGCAGACAAATGGGTCAGAACCAGGGTGAGGCAGAAAGTACAGAACCAAGGTGGTGACCCTAAGAAGCAAGATTCTAAAAACTCTGATAAGGGTGGGGAGAAGGGTAAAGACCAGAAGTCTTCACAAGGCCCCCAAAATCTTCTTCAGGTGGGGATTCACAGTCTAACAAAGGGAAAAGGCCAAAAGAAACCATGGTGCAAAGTCTGTAAGCAAAAGACACACTGGACCAGTGATTGCACCAAGTCCAAAGACTCTATTCCAGCCCCCACCAATGCCCCTAAGGCACCTGTTCCCCCTAGTGCAGTTACAATTGGTGGTGGGAGTACACAAGCCAAGGGTTTAGTAGGGTTGACCCTGGGTAATGAGATGAGCTCTGGCCTAGTCAGAGAACTCACTCAGGCTGTCCTAGTCTGTGATGGAGGCATGGATGTGACCTCCTCTGTGAGTCCCAGTAATCTGGGCAAGTACAGGCAACAGCCATTGATCAATGGAAAAGAGGCTTTGGCATTCAGGGACACAGGGGCAAGTGTCACCATGGTGACACAAGACCTTGTGGATCCTGGGCAGATTATACTTGGTGAGATGTACCAAGTGACCAATGCTAGCAATGTCAGAACAGACCATACTCTGGCAGTTGTTAACTTCTCCTGGGGAGGGGTAACTGGCCTTAAGAAGGTTGTGGTGAGTGCAGACCTACCAGTTGAATGCTTGCTTGGCAATGATCTTGAAACTTCAGCTTGGGCAGAAGTGGAGCTCAGGACCCATGCAGAAATGCTGGGGATCCCTGCAGATGTGTTTGCTGTGACCAGGTCACAGAGCAAAATGTCTAACACTGAACAGGCCTTGGATCCTGGAAAAATGGACCAAGTGCCATCCAAGAGGAGGAGTAGTAGGGTTAAGGCAGTGCCTTCCCCTTGGCTCAGAAGGAAGATCAGTCTCTTGAGGGGGATGATCTCAGTCCTGAGGAAGGAACTGTCCCAGAGGAGCTTGAACCTGACCAGGTTGAGTTCTTGGGGACAGGGGGCCCTTCCAGGTCAGATCTGAGCCAGGAGCAGCAGAGCTGCCCCTCTCTTGAACCCCTCAGACAGCAAGCTGCTGCTGAGGCTGCTGGGAATGCTAGTGGTCCCCATAAAGTGTATTGGGATGATGGACTCTTGTACTCAGAGTGTAGAGACCCCAAGCCTGGTGCCACCAGGAGGTTGGTTATACCTCTGAAGTTCAGGGGCTTCCTATTGACCCTAGCCCATGATATTCCTCTAGCAGGTCACCTGGGCCAGAACAAGACTTGGGACAGACTTGTCCCTCACTTTCACTGGCCCCACATGTCTGAAGACACCAAGGAGTTTTGTCGCTCCTGTGTAACCTGCCAGGCCAGTGGCAAGGCAGGTGGCACTACAAAGGCCCCCTGATACCACTACCTGTGGTGGGGGTGCCCTTTGAAAGGGTGGGGATTGACATTGTTGGTCCCATGGATCCCCAAACAGCATCTGGGCACAGGTTTATCCTGGTGGTAGTGGATCATGCCACCAGGTACCCAGAGGCTATTCCCCTTAGGACCACTACAGCACCTGTAGTGGCAAGGGCCCTCCTGGGAATTTTCTCAAGAGTGGGCTTCCCTAAGGAGGTTGTATCAGACAGGGATGCAAACTTTATGTCTGGATACTTGAAGGCAATGTGGAAGGAGTGTGGAGTGACTTACAAGTTCACCACACCCTATCACCCACAATGCAATGGTTTAGTTGAGAGATTCAACAAAACCTTAAAGGGCATGATTAAAGGGCTCCCAGAAAAGCATAGGCGAAGATGGGACATACTCTTGCCCTGCCTTTTATTTGCATACAGGGAGGTGCCTCAAAAGGGGGTTGGCTACAGCCCTTTTGAACTTTTGTTTGGTCACCCTGTCAGGGGTCCATTGGTGTAGGAAGGTGGAATCTGACTATATGGTTGCCCCCACTTTTTTCCTGGTGTTTTGCTGGTTTATGACTTAGTTGGACTGGGACCCTGCTATTCAGGGCCCCAGTTTATCTGTTCTCTCTAAACGACATGGAGTGCACTCTAGGTGCACTAGTGATTGGATACTGTGGTGCCTTATGAGTCCCTAGTATATGGTACCTTAGGTGCCAAGGGCATAGGTACTTCACAGGCCTCCCAGGGGCTGCAGCATATGTTATGCCACCCCTGGGAAGCAGTCTAAATCTGACACCACAGGCCTGCTACTGCAGCCTGGGTGAGGTGGTGTTAGCACCCCTCACTGAGATATAGGTTTCCTATATCTCTCCTGCACACACATATAAACCTATCAGTCACCCCTAAGGCAGGCCCTATCAATCCTGAGGGCAGGGTGCTTGGCTTCTATGTGAGGGGGTGCCTCTGCATGAGCAGGGCCCCTCTGCAGTTCTCAGAGTCCATTCTCTGGTGCTGTTTGTGGATGCGGTTAAACCATATACTATGTAAGTGCATTATATCCTCGCGGTAAATGCTAACTTTGGAATGGCTGCATCAAAACATGTCGTGTTTGGTGTCAAACATCTTGGAATACTACCCCCCGCCAATCTTGGCGGCGGGGGTAGCATTCCACCCTTCTAGAGGGATAAGACATGTACCTGCTGTGGAAACGCGGTAGAATCCTAAAGAGCCCTGGCATCACAAAATGGATGCCACCAGTCACAGACACTGGGCTGCCCTCCTGCTGATGACCGAAACTCGCAGTGGAGGAAGCCCAACAATAGGCATCCTGTCACAGGGAGGTGTAACCACCTTCCAGACAGGGTTTAGTGTATTGGGGCTGGGTGGGTGCACTCTTAGAGTGCTTTGAAGTCCTGCACTGGGGGAGCAGAAGGCTCCTCTGTGCATATGCCAGTTCAAACCAGCTCAGGGGCTACCTGCCCCTGCTCTGGCGCGAAACTGGACAAAGGGAAGTGGGTGTAGCCACCCCTCCCTTGACCCTCCCATAGGTGGGGTCATAGAGCTAGTCCATCCCCTCTTTTTAGTATAAGAGGGGGAACCTTGCCATTGCAAAGCAGATAACCCCTGGACGACGCTCTACAGAAGAATCCTGGCCCTTCGACGTTCCACTACCTTTGGAAGACAGAAGAATCTCCCTTGGAGTCAAGGAGTGACTCCCCTGCTTGGCAGGCACCAAAAACGACAACGACGGTCGCAAACTACGCCGCTCCCGCCGGAGTCCGAAGTCCCTGCAGCCCAAGAAGTGGATTTCCTGACCTCTCCCAGGCCATCGTGAGTCCCCAGCGAAGCTGAGGCAAGTGGACCCCACGAGTAACGAGGAACCGCGACCCCTGGGTACCGTGCACTATTGTCGAGTGCAACCCCTTCACAACGTTCCACGAACTTGTGCTTTGGACCACGTGTGGTCCTGACCTCCAGCAGGAATTCCTCCGAAGATCAGAGGCCTACACCGTCCCGAGTGACCGTGGGCCCCTGTTGAGTGATTCCGCCCGAGGTGTCTTCGCGATCCCTTGCCCGCTGGCTTGTGGGTCCCCAGAAGACTTCTTAAAGAAACCAAAGGGCTCCCCTGGTTGCTCCAGGCCTGCCCTGACTTACCCTCGCTGGGTGAGTTCCACAGACCTTGCTGGTCTGCGCCATCGACTTTTCTTCATCTCCCCGAGACTTGCGGCTGCCAAGGCTTGTTGGCTCCGATCGAGTTGCTGACACCGCAGTCAGCTGCAGACGTCGAGGGACACACCGAATCCAGCTCCTGGTCGTCGTCGACGCCTCCTGGACCACGTGGCTGAAGAGTCAAGGCACCTGCAACCGACCTGAAGCGACCGACGACGGTGGGCATCCATCTTCCTTGCCCCGGGTCACTGCCAAGTGACTTTGAACACTGTCCCCTCTGCTTTCAGGTCATCCTTCTTCAGAATCCAGGCTTGGATTCCACCGGACACTTCTTCAGCTCCCGCAAGCAGCAAGTCTTCTTTGTTCGCCATTGAAAACGACGCCGCGACCCGACACCAAAGGACACCTGTGCACCCGGCTTCCCTGGGTGAGGTAACTCCAGCACTACGGTGCTCCTGTGGGTGTGGGCCCTAGAACTACTTACCCTGTAAGTGACTTGCTTGTAGGTTCTCCCGAAGTATCCTAAAACTCTTTATTTCCAACCGCGACTTGCCCCATTGAAGTTAACGGCGATTCGCGCCTGTGTATCCACACTGCACGCGTCCCCGTGGGTCCTTTACTTACCTGCCTTGGGTGGTTTTGTGAGGCCCCAGCACTTCTGAAGGCCCTAGGCCTTGTCTCCCTGCAAGTCGTTGTTTCTAAGACTCTTACTTAGTATATGGTCTGGTACGCCCCTAGGGCCCCAGCCATATTTTGTGCTTAACTTATTGTGAAACGTTGATTTGTGCATATGTTTGTCTTCTAATCTCATAAAGAGATTAGTAGAGAGTTATTTAGAAATAAATACATATATATTTGATATATATACCTGTGTGGTGTCTTTTCATTTGGTGATTCAAGAGATTATATGGTAAAACAAGCTGCTTTACATTCCTCCGAGACTTAGCCTGAAGGCTGCTCTCCACAGCTACCACTAGGATAGCTTTCTTTAAAGGTTGTCTTAAACCTATCTACCATAAGAGTCGATTTGCCCTGGTGCAAGGTGTCCACTTTAATTAGTGAACAGCATATACCAGGCCAACTTCTCACATTGGTGGGCAGCGTGTGGGATTCCAGCTTGCCATTGTTTTACCAGAAAATCTCTATTTGAATTACTAACTGAAAACCATTATAGGTACTCAAGGTACATATAAAGTCAAGCTTAGTATCAATAAGTTCTACTGAACTTAGAGCTGTGTGCCAAGGGATAGCACACCCTTTCCACAGCTCAAGCTAGGATCAGTAGGCCACAAACTAGTGTAGGTAGTACAACACTGCACAACACTAGAATGTCCTTAAAGAGTGGACCCAGTGGATCCACTCAGCCTCAGTATAAGGACATGGCTTTCTCTGACTTGAGAGCCATGTGTGTTGACAGACACCTGAGGCTAGGACAGAGTCCCTCAACACTACACCTGATAGATCTGCTGACAGCAGATGACCTTAGATTGGCTCTAGGAGCTAGGGGGTCTGAATCAGTGGGTGGGTCAGCCATAGTATCTGGGTCAGATGATGACAATCCGAATGACCAAGACTCTGTGGTTGAAGGGCCAGGCTTCAAGGAGCCTGAACAGGACAGAGGAGTTCTCCCTAAGAGAACTGGCAGAGTGGATGAGAGGCACAGATCCCCTTCCAGGGAATCTGAGCACTCTTATCACTCTGGCAGAGAATTTGTCCAAGAGAGGAGCTCATACTTTAACTTAAGAGAGACCTCCTCTGAGAGAAGGTGCAAACTGCTCCAGTATGAGGAAGCCAAAGTGGCCCTCAGAACCAAGCAGTTGGCACTGGATAGAGAAGCCCTGGAGATCCAGAGAGCTTCCAGAAGGGAGGGTTTAGAACCCCCTGGTGGCAGCAACAGTGTCCCTAGAGGCAGAGAATATGTCCCTGACCATAGGAACCTGAGCAAGGTTGTTCCTCCCTACCAGAGTGGGGATGATATCCACAAATGGATAACTGCTATGGAGAGGGCCTGTAGAGTACAGCAGGTCCCCCAAAAGCAGTGGGCAGCAATCTTGTGGCTCTCCTTTTCAGATAAAGGAAGAGACAAGCTCCTCACTGTTAGAGAGGAGGATGCTGATGATTATGAGGTCCTGAAGAGTGCACTGATAGATGGGTTTGGCTTAACCACTGAAGAGTACAGGTTGAAGTTCAGAGATACCCAGAAGGCACAGACTCAGGACTGGACAGACTTTGTAGATTGTGCATCCAAGGCTCTGGAGGGTTGGCTGGTTGGCAGTAGGGTTACTGATTTCAAAGGATTTTATAATCTAATGATGAGAGAACAGATCCTTAATAATTGTCAAAACCAGCTTTTACACCAGTACCTGGTGGACTCTGATCTGACCTCTCCCCAAGAATTGGGAAAGAAGGCAGACAAATGGGTCAGAACCAGGGTAAGGCCTAAGAATCAGGGTGGTGACCACAAGAAAGATTCTACCAAGTCCCAAGAGAAAGGTGGGGATAAATCTAAGGATAAGTCCACTACAGGGCCCCAAAATTCCTCTTCTGGGGGTGGGTCCCAAACTCCTTCCTCTCCTGAAAATAAACCATATTGCCATGTCTGTAAAAAGCCTGGGCACTGGAAAACTGATCCCAGTTGCCCCAGGATTGGCAATAAAGAAAATGTTCCTCCCACAACTACTACCACCCCTCCTGGTACTACCAGTAGTAATCCTCCAGTTGGGAGTAGTGCACCCAAAAAGTTAGGTGCTTTTGCAAGAGGAACAGAGGTGGGCCCTAGTTTAGACAGGACCCCCTCAACAGACTCCTCAGATTCTGATGGTGGTATAGGATTTGCCACCTTTACCGTGGGACCCACAGCATTGGGCAGGTACGGACTGGAGCCAATAATTAATGGTCAGAAAGCTGTGGCATTTAGGGACACAGGGGCTAGTATCACCATGGTGGCAGGGAAACTAGTCCCCCCTCACCAGCTTTTACCTGAGTTTAAATACCAGGTGACCAACATTGATGGTGTCAGAACAGATCACCCCATGGCCATAGTCAATCTCAGCTGGGAGGGGGTCACAGGCCCAAAAAGAGTGGCAGTGTCCCCAACCTTACCTGTAGATTGCCTGATGGGCAATGATCTGGAAATTTCAGCCTGGGCTGAAGTTGAACACCAAACACATCTTAGGATGTTGGGCGTCCCTGCAAAGGTTAGTGGGGCTGTGATGGCCACAGCCCCAGCCCAAGAATTTGGAGAGATGGAGCCTGAAAGAATGGCCCACTCTCCCCAAAAGAGAGCACAAGGGTTGAAGAAAAGTCTTCTTCCCCCAGACAGTAGGTAAGGGTCAGCCTCCTCAGGGAACTGACCCTACCCCTAGTGAAGGAACTGCCACAGAGGTAGTCCGGCCTGGCCTGGCCACACCCCTGATGGCAGAGGACCCTTCCAAGGTGGTACCCAGTCTGGAGCAGGTAACCTGCCCCTCTCTACCCTGCCTCAGTCAGCCCAGGGCTGCAGAGGTCAGGGAGGTCAGTGGACCCCCGGGCCCCCTGTCCAGAGGAAGCCCCCATCAGCAGATTAGGGGCACCCAGTCTAGTAGCCCTAGCCAGGTGAAAATTCCTCTACACACTGAGGGATCCCCCATACCTTTATGTAGGGACCTCCCCCAGAAGGACTCTGGTAGGCAAGGGCAAACCTGGGACCAGAAGGTTCCAAACCTGCCATGTCCCTCCAGTGTTCCATCCAAAGGGATCCAACCCCCAGCTGTAGGCAGCCAAAGGTTGACCCTTAGAGCAAAGTGCAACTCAGTCATGGAAAGACAGGCATACATGGTGACCAGTGATCTGAGGAAGCTGAGGCCAACATTCCTAGGGCCTCACTTCCCTACTCAGACACCTCACCGGCCTTGTACTTTACCTAAGCACACCAGAGGTAGTGATTCCCCATGGTGGAGACCCTCTCATACCCTTAGGGCGAGGGATTGCTTAGTGGACCATAACATAGGGGGCAACCATGCTAGTGCAGGTGCTTCCTTATATGGCCACTTAGTCAATATAGGCTCAACTGGTCAAGGTTAGCCTTATCTCCTTTCGTTTGGGGGGTTATGTAGGAAGGTGGAATCTGACTATATGGTTGCCCCCACTTTTTTCCTGGTGTTTTGCTGGTTTATGACTTAGTTGGACTGGGACCCTGCTATTCAGGGCCCCAGTCTATCTGTTCTCTCTAAACGACATGGAGTGCACTCTAGGTGCACTAGTGATTGGATACTGTGGTGCCTTATGAGTCCCTAGTATATGGTACCTTAGGTGCCAAGGGCATAGGTACTTCACAGGCCTCCCAGGGGCTGCAGCATATATTATGCCACCCCTGGGAAGCAGTCTAAATCTGACACCACAGGCCTGCTACTGCAGCCTGGGTGAGGTGGTGTTAGCACCCTCACTGAGATATAGGTTTCCTATATCTCTCCTGCACACACATATAAACCTATCAGTCACCCCTAAGGCAGGCCCTATCAATCCTGAGGGCAGGGTGCTTGGCTTCTATGTGAGGGGGTGCCTCTGCATGAGCAGGGCCCTCTGCAGTTCTCAGAGTCCATTCTCTGGTGCTGTTTGTGGATGCGGTTAAACCATATACTATGTAAGTGCATTATATCCTCGCGGTAAATGCTAACTTTGGAATGGCTGCATCAAAACATGTCGTGTTTGGTGTCAAACATCTTGGAATACTACCCCCCGCCAATCTTGGCGGCGGGGGTAGCATTCCACCCTTCTAGAGGGATAAGACATGTACCTGCTGTGGAAACGCGGTAGAATCCTAAAGAGCCCTGGCATCACAAAATGGATGCCACCAGTCACAGACACTGGGCTGCCCTCCTGCTGATGACCGAAACTCGCAGTGGAGGAAGCCCAACAATAGGCATCCTGTCACAGGGAGGTGTAACCACCTTCCAGACAGGGTTTAGTGTATTGGGGCTGGGTGGGTGCACTCTTAGAGTGCTTTGAAGTCCTGCACTGGGGGAGCAGAAGGCTCCTCTGTGCATATGCCAGTTCAAACCAGCTCAGGGGCTACCTGCCCCTGCTCTGGCGCGAAACTGGACAAAGGGAAGTGGGTGTAGCCACCCCTCCCTTGACCCTCCCATAGGTGGGGTCATAGAGCTAGTCCATCCCCTCTTTTTAGTATAAGAGGGGGAACCTTGCCATTGCAAAGCAGATAACCCCTGGACGACGCTCTACAGAAGAATCCTGGCCCTTCGACGTTCCACTACCTTTGGAAGACAGAAGAATCTCCCTTGGAGTCAAGGAGTGACTCCCTGCTTGGCAGGCACCAAAAACGACAACGACGGTCGCAAACTACGCCGCTCCCGCCGGAGTCCGAAGTCCCTGCAGCCCAAGAAGTGGATTTCCTGACCTCTCCCAGGCCATCGTGAGTCCCCAGCGAAGCTGAGGCAAGTGGACCCCACGAGTAACGAGGAACCGCGACCCCTGGGTACCGTGCACTATTGTCGAGTGCAACCCCTTCACAACGTTCCACGAACTTGTGCTTTGGACCACGTGTGGTCCTGACCTCCAGCAGGAATTCCTCCGAAGATCAGAGGCCTACACCGTCCCGAGTGACCGTGGGCCCCTGTTGAGTGATTCCGCCCGAGGTGTCTTCGCGATCCCTTGCCCGCTGGCTTGTGGGTCCCCAGAAGACTTCTTAAAGAAACCAAAGGGCTCCCCTGGTTGCTCCAGGCCTGCCCTGACTTACCCTCGCTGGGTGAGTTCCACAGACCTTGCTGGTCTGCGCCATCGACTTTTCTTCATCTCCCCGAGACTTGCGGCTGCCAAGGCTTGTTGGCTCCGATCGAGTTGCCGACACCGCAGTCAGCTGCAGACGTCGAGGGACACACCGAATCCAGCTCCTGGTCATCGTCGACGCCTCCTGGACCACGTGGCTGAAGAGTCAAGGCACCCGCAACCGACCTGAAGCGACCGACGACGGTGGGCATCCATCTTCCTTGCCCCGGGTCACTGCCAAGTGACTTTGAACACTGTCCCCTCTGCTTTCAGGTCATCCTTCTTCAGAATCCAGGCTTGGATTCCACCGGACACTTCTTCAGCTCCCGCAAGCAGCAAGTCTTCTTTGTTCGCCATTGAAAACGACGCCGCGACCCGACACCAAAGGACACCTGTGCACCCGGCTTCCTGGGTGAGGTAACTCCAGCACTACGGTGCTCCTGTGGGTGTGGGCCCTAGAACTACTTACCCTGTAAGTGACTTGCTTGTAGGTTCTCCCGAAGTATCCTAAAACTCTTTATTTCCAACCGCGACTTGCCCCATTGAAGTTAACGGCGATTCGCGCCTGTGTATCCACACTGCACGCGTCCCCCGTGGGTCCTTTACTTACCTGCCTTGGGTTGTTTTGTGAGGCCCCAGCACTTCTGAAGGCCCTAGGCCTTGTCTCCCTGCAAGTCGTTGTTTCTAAGACTCTTACTTAGTATATGGTCTGGTACGCCCCTAGGGCCCCAGCCATATTTTGTGCTTAACTTATTGTGAAACGTTGATTTGTGCATATGTTTGTCTTCTAATCTCATAAAGAGATTAGTAGAGAGTTATTTAGAAATAAATACATATATATTTGATATATATACCTGTGTGGTGTCTTTTCATTTGGTGATTCAAGAGATTATATGGTAAAACAAGCTGCTTTACATTCCTCCGAGACTTAGCCTGAAGGCTGCTCTCCACAGCTACCACTAGGATAGCTTTCTTTAAAAGGTTGTCTTAAACCTATCTACCATAAGAGTCGATTTGCCCTGGTGCAAGGTGTCCACTTTAATTAGTGAACAGCATATACCAGGCCAACTTCTCACAATTGGGCTTGGTGAAGGAAGGATGGGAGTTACCTCTCAAGCCCTCAAAGCAAGACATAGTGGACTACGTACTTGGTCTCCGCTCCAGGATGGCTGAATACATGAAAAAGGCAACTAAAAACCTTGAGGCTAGCCAGGAACTGCAAAAAGCCTGGCATGACCAAAAGGCTGTACTGACTCTTTACCAGCCAGGACAGAAGGTGTGGGTGCTGGAGCCAGTGGCCCCAGCAGCTCTCCAAGACAAGTGGAGTGGACCCCATACCATTGTTGAACAGAAGGGTGAGGTCACCTATTTAGTAGACCTAGGAACACCCAGGAGTCCCCACAGGGTTCTCCATGTCAACAGATTGAAACCATATGTGGACAGGGCAGACATGGGCTTGCTCATGGCTACTGATGAGGGACAGGAGGATGAGAGTGACCCACTCCCTGACCTGCTCTCACAGAACCCTGATGATGGGTCAGTGGATGGTGTAGCCTTGGCAGGCAGCCTCACTGTTCAGCAGCAAACTGATTGTAGACAAGTGCTCAATCAGTACAGACCTATGTTCTCTCTGACTCCAAGTCAGACTACCTGGTGCACTCATGAAGTGGACACTGGGGACAGTCTGCCTATTAAAAATAAGATTTATAGGAAACCTGACCATGTCAGGGACTGTATCAGGACAGAAGTCCAGAAAATGTTGGATTTGGGAGTTATTGAACCCTCAGATAGCCCTTGGGCTAGTCCAGTGGTCCTTGTGCCTCACACCAGTGGTGGGAAAAGAGAGATGAGGTTTTGTGTGGACTACAGGGGTCTCAATGCAGTCACTAGGACTGATGCCCATCCAATACCTAGGGCAGATGAGCTAATAGACACTTTGGCCTCAGCCAAGTATCTAAGCATATTTGACCTGACAGCTGGCTACTGGCAGATCAGACTAGCTGATGATGCAAAGCCAAAAGCAGCATTCTCAACCCCTAGTGGACATTATCAATTTGTGGTAATGCCCTTTGGTCTGAAGAATGCACCTGCCACTTTTCAGAGGTTGGTGAATACAGTCCTTACAGGTCTGGAGGCCTACGGTGCAGCATATCTAAATGATATTGCTGTCTTTAGCTCCACCTGGGAGGATCACCTGGTCCACCTCAGAAATGTTTTAGAGGCCCTGCAAAAGGCAGGCCTCACTATCAAGGCCACCAAGTGCCAGATAGGGCAGAGTCAGGTTGTGTACCTGGGCCACCTTGTGGGTGGAGGCCAGGTTCAACCATTGCAGAGCAAAATCCAGACCATCATGGACTGGGTTGCTCCAACTACCCAGACTCAGGTGAGAGCCTTCTTAGGCCTGACTGGGTACTATAGGAGATTTGTCAAGGGGTATGGATCAATAGTGACACCCCTGAATGACTTAACTTCCAAGAAAATGCCCAAAAAGGTTGAGTGGACAGCTAGCTGTCAAAAGGCATTTGATGACCTGAAGTAGGCCATGTGCACTGCTCCCATTATCCAGAGTCCTGATTACTCCAAGAAGTTCATTGTCCAAACAGATGCATCTGAATTGGGGGTAGGGGCTGTACTGTCACAATGAATGATGAAGGTCAGGATCAGCCAGTAGCTTTTATTAGCAGAAGGCTGACCCCTAGAGAGAAACGTTGGTCAGCCATAGAGAGGGAGGCCTTTGCTGTGGTTTGGGCTCTGAAGAAGTTGAGGCCATACTTGTTTGGTACTCACTTCCTTGCTCAAACAGACCACAAGCCCCTCCTATGGCTAAAACAAATGAAGGGTGAAAACCCCAAACTGCTTACGTGGTCCATTTCCCTACAGGGGATGGACTTTGCAGTGGAACATAGACCTGGGAGTAACCATGCCAATGCAGATGGACTCTCTAGGTACTTCCACTTAGAACATGAAGACTCAACTGGTCAAGGTTAGTTTAATGTCCCTATGTTTGGGGGTTGTGTAGGAGAGTAGGATCTGCTTCACATGGGTACCCCCACTTTTTGCTGATGCTTCACTGTTTTTCGACTTTAGTCTGGCTGGGGCCCTGCTAATCAGAACCCCAGCCTAGCTGCTTCCTCTCTAAAATGGTTTCCATGTGCCTTAGGCACATCTCTGATTGGAATCTGGAGTGCCCTTATAAGTCCCTAGTATATGGTATACTATGTACCCAGGGCATAGGTACCTCAGAGGCCTACCAGGGGCTGCAGCATGTATTGTGCCACCCCTGGAAGGCCATCCAAAATGACACCACAGGTCTGCTACTGCAGCCTGGGTAAGGTGGTGCATGCACCCTTTACTGTGATATAGGCTACCTATATCACTACAATTGCACACACATATAAACCTATAAGTCACTCCTATGGCAGGCCTTAACAATCCTGAAGGCAGAGTGCTTGGTTTTTATGTGAGAGGGTGCCCCTGCATGAGCAGGGCCCCTCTGCAGCGTTCGGAGTCAATCCTCTGATGCTGTTTGTGGTGCAGCCTGACCATATACTCTTAAGTACATTATATCCTCGCGGTAAATGCTAACTTTGGGATGGCTGCACAGAAACATGTCGTGTTTGGTGTCAAACATCTTGGAATACTACCCCCTGCTAATTCTGGCGGCGGGGGTAGCATTCCACCCTTCTAGAGGAGAGACATGTACACACCGGGCTACCCGGTAACTTCTTTCCAGAGCCCTGGCATCACAAAATGGATGCCGCTGCCACAGACACGGGTCTGGCCTCCTGCTGCTGACTGAAACGCCGGCAGGGGAGGCCTGGACAATAGGTTTCCTGTCCCAAGGAGGTGTAACCACCTCCCCAGACAGGATAATGTGTATTGGGGCTGGGCGGGAGCACCCTCTGGTGCTTTGAAGTCCTGCACTGGGGGCACATTTGGTGTCCCTGTGCATATGCCAGTACAAACCGGTTGCAGGGGCTACCTGCCCCTGCTCTGGCGCGAAACTGGACAAAGGGAAGGGGTGTAACCACCCCTCTTCCCTGACCCTCCCATAGGTGGGTCCCCAGAGTATGTCCAACCCCCTAACTTTGTATAAGTATGGGACCCCAATCCTTAGGACTTTAGATTACCCTGGACGAAACTCTGAGACTGAATCCTGGACCTTCGACGCTCTACCTGAAGATTAGAGGACTGAAGAATCTCCCTTGGGGTCAAGGAGTGACTCCCCTGCTTGGCAGGCACCTAAGAAGCAATTGTCCGGTCTGCATCGCTGAAGCTCCCGCCGGACGCCGAAGTCTTAGCATCACCAGAGGTGGACTTCCAGACTTCCCCGAGGCTGCCCTGAGTCCCCAGCAAAGCTGAGGCCCGTAGCTATCGTGGGTAACGTGGAACCATGACCCCTGGACACCGAGCACATTTGCAAGTGCATCCTCTTCCTGGTCTCCCACGAAGTTGTGCTTTGGGCTCCGAGTAGCCCCCGCCTCCAGCACCGACTGCACCGAAGATCACTGGCCTCCACTCCACGAGTGTCCTGCAAGCCAGCTCCAAGTGCGTCCACTCGAGGCTCCTTCGCGGTCGCTAGTCCATTGGCTAGTGGGCCCTCCCGAAGGCAACTCTTCTTCTGCTTGGGCTTCCCTGGTTGCTCCAGACGTGCCCTGACTTACCCTCGCTGGGTGAGTCCCTCAGACCTTGCTGGTCTGTACCACCGTCCTTCTTCTATTTCCACGTGACTTGCCGTTGCCAAGGCTTGTTGGGTCCAATCCGGTCGCCGACACCCCTGCAATCGACAGACGTTGTGGGACAGCTCGAATCCAGCTCCTGGTTGTCGTCGGCGCCTCCTGGACCTCGTGGCTGAAGAGTCAAGACGATCATCAACCTACCTGAAGCACCCGACATCGGTGGGCATCTGCTCATCGCCTTCCTGGTCACTGGCTAGTGACCCAGACTCTGTCCCCTCTGCTTTCAGGTTCTTCAGATCTTCGATCCACCTTTGGATCCAACCGAACACTTTCGACTTGGTCGCCAGCAGCACTTTGCAGCAGATCGCCATTGAAAACGACGACGAAACCCGACCCCGAAAGACACCTATGCACCCGGCTTCCCTGGGTGAGGTAACTCGAGTACTCCGGTGCTCCCGTGGGTATAGACTCTAGAACAACCTAGTTCTAAAGGGGTTTGCTCCAAGTCCTCCTCTAAGTTTCCTTTTTCTTTAAAACTCCAACCGCGACATTCCCCATAGAAGTCAACGGCGGCTCACGGCTGTGTTCTCACACTGCACGCGTCCCCCGTGGGTCCCCTGTGTCACTACCTTGGGTGGTTCCTTGAGGGCCAAGCACTTCTACAGGCTCTAGGCCTTGTGTCTAGCTCAGTCGTGGTTCTTATACCACTTTATTGGTATATGGTTTGGTACGCCCCTAGGGCTCAAACGTGTATTTGTGCTATTACTGTTGATATTCGACTTGTAACTTATGTACTTCGAACTCTAGCCTCATAAAGAGACTAGAGGGGTGTGTTTAAGACTAAATACATATATTTTAAATATATACCTGGTGTGGTCCTCTTTCATTTGGTCACTCAAGAGATTATAGACTGGTAAAACAAGCTGCTTTACATTCCTCCAAGACTTAGCCTGAAGGCTGCTCTCCATAGCTACCACTAGGATAGCTTTCAATAAAGGTTGTCTTTAACCTATCTCCAATAAGGGGTTGTGTGGACTGGTGCAAGGTGCCTACTATAATTAGTGGACAGCATATACCAGGCCAACTTCTCACAGACAGTCTGTTCCAAAGTTGACAGGTGGAGGGAACAAAGCTTCTGCCGCCCCACAAACCTTTCTTGATTTTTGGAACAATAACTGATTTGGAGATTTCAGATCACAACAGTCTATTCGGGGTGCACCATACAATTTTTCTTTCAAGTCGTCTGGTCCGATACCATGCAGTGCCTTATGTGCCAAACATAGAGCCTTAAAGGTCACTCTTTTTTAACTGGAAGCAAGTGAAGCTCCGACAGGGCAACCGAAACAGATTTGAACTTTGGTATCTTCTTAAGACACCGACCGGCTGCATTCTGCAGCACTTGAAGCTTGTTTAAAGAGCGTGGTGTAGTGCAGAGATAAAGGGCATTACAACTATCCAATCTGGATAACAATAATGCGATGACAACCGATTTCTGCAAATCTAAAGTAATAAAAGGCAGAACCTTCCTCGATGTTCTCAACAGAAAGAAGCAACGCAAAGTTAGGATTCACATCTCTGGACATATTTTTGAGGATTTCCAGCAACTGCCTCTTTTTTGGTTACTTGTTTTATTACTAAGCTGGGTTTCCGACTTTCCTCTATTGACTGCCTATTGCAATTTTCCACAAAAGAGGGGCATATATCCTGTTTCTCAATGTTTCCTATGAAAGTAATAGGAAACATAATTGGACCCCGCTCCTATGGATTAATGGGAGCCGTTTTTTGTGCTGTTTGATGTTCTGTAGCATTTGGGTGCCTTCTGAGTGACTGTAATCTAGCGCATTGGGTGAGCATTGTCCACTTGTATTCAGATAGTCTACAAATTAATCGGATGATATTTTATTTTGTATGAATGTGTACATGACTAATCCCTTTTCATGTTGTTTTCCTTTTGTCTCAAAGGAGACATTAATGAAGCACCTTCCCCAATGCAAGGGACACCGGCGAGGGAAAAACCCATCAAGGGCACCTACCTTGAGTAAGCTACGTCACAGCATACAGAATCCTTCCATTGTTTCCCTATTTTCCCCTTTTCCCCCAGTGGTTTACCGCCCACGGCTGTTCTCCATTCAGCATTGAGGGTTAACCACTTGGTGAGAAGACGGACTATCTCCGTTCCCACGGTACCTAGTCTTCAGGTGAGTAGGACTCTCGGCAAGCACATGAAATTTATACTGCCTGAACGGAGATGGCTCAAGCAGGGTTCCCAGACAACACCAAGGACATAGGAAGTAGGGAAACTGGACCTACACTCCAAGACCGTGTGCTTGCCTTGTTTGATATTGAGGCTGAAGTCCAAGACCTGAGACAGGAGAACCAGGCACTTAAAGGTGAACTCCATACATATAAGGCTATGGGAGATCCTCGGGGGTGCACACCAGGTGCCATTCCTAAAACCCTTGTGGCTGTTTTGCAATCAGCCACATTTCAGTCTGATAGGACCCAGACAGGCAGTGGGAATATGCCTATTAACCTGACAGTGATTACCCTGGTACCCGTTCCCTTGGCAGCCTCAGAACGATTCAGCAGCGACTGCAGCAAATTTGCCATTTTTATGAATCATTGCCATCTTAATTTCCTCTGTAAACCCTCAGCATTTCCTGATGACGCTGCTAAAGTCACCTTTGTAATCTCCTACCTGGCCGGCATAGCTGCTAACTCTTCCATACCATTGATAGATAATGACGATTCAGTCCTGCACACCTTTTCCGCATTCAAAGACCAGATGCGACGTCTGTTTGTCAAACACACTTATGCAGGCAAGTGACACTGAACTCCTTAACTTAAGGCAGAGAAAACAGTATTTGCTTTCATATATATCCAATTTTGACCGTCTAGTGTCCGAGACGCATTGACCTCTGGAGAAAAGGACCTTCTTGTTTTATCAGGGTCTCTGTGACGAGCTTTAGGATATCTGGTCTTTGGGGGTGGATCCCCCTGAAGATTGTGCTGACTTTATCGACCTGGTGGTGAAGCTAGATCTCAGGTTGAATGAGCGGAGAGGTAAAAAGAATAACTCAAGCTCTCCTAGGGTTAATATGTTCAGAGGGGACAAGAGAGAGGAAGCTAAATCCAGTGTTTCTCAAGAACCCATGCAAATAGGTGGTATAAGAAGCCCATTAACAAGGAAGAGAAGGAAAAAATACGGTCTTTGAACCTTTGTTTATATTGTGTTAAAGGAGGCCATTATGCCCGCGATTGCCCCGCCAAACCCAAGGGTCTACTTATGAAGAAAACGGTGGCTTTTGTCGAGTATTTTGACCTTCCTTTAAACAGGGTAAAAAAGCATCAAGATAGAGAGAGCCCCTACAATTTAGCAGGTTCATTGGTAAGGGTGCCACGTCACTTCACCATTACAGTGACTATGGTTATCTCTAATACCAATCGGACCATTCTCCCCATCTTGTTAGACTCTGGGGCAACTGGTAACTTCATGGATATTAAATTGACCAGGACCTATGGTATTCTATGTTTACAGAAGAAATAACCCGAACCTGTTCGGGCAATAGATGGCACAGAGCTGTCTTCTGGGTTGATTACAATGCAGACAGAGCCCCCTACATTGATCTGTGGCAACAGTCATTCTGAGTTACTCAGTTTTGACTTAATAGATACGCCTAGTTATCCTGGGGGTGCTACGTAATCCCAGGATAGATTGGACTAAAGGCACTGTCACTCTGGACTCTAAACACTGCTTGGAACATTGTGATCAGGAAGCGAAGAGTGGGCATCCCCGCTTGTTTGTGCTTCCTGCTTTTCTCCAGAAATCTCGAGAATTCCTGCTCCATATCTGCAGTATGCTGATGTCTTTGATAAAGGCAAGGCCACCGAGTTATCCCCTCACTGCAGCTTCGATTGTCGAATCCATCTAGTACTAGGCACTACACTTCTGTGTAGCGGGATTTATGCCCATCTGTAGGAAGCTGGCTCTGTGCATACTACACCACAAAGATGTATAGTGTGCACAGAGTCCAGTGAGTCCCCAATGGTATGGCAGAGGTTAAAGTGGATAATAGCTTACTCTCAATTTAGTGGTAGCTGGGCTGAGCAGTTAGGCTTATTAGAGGGTAGTGTGAATGCATTTGGTGTACATACTCAAACAAGGCAGGAAAACTCACCCAATGACTGACTCCAGGCCAAAGTTTGTAGAAAAATATTACTTTAGTTACTTTTATTTCTAGGAACCAAATTGAACTGAGTTACAGATAAGTAGACTTTTATGCAATACTGTCAACATGTAGTAGAAATGCTTTATAGTCTTGGAAATACTTTCGTGCTTGTCAATCAGAAACAGTAACACTGGGTACTTGAAACAGGTAGTCAGTCGGATGCAACAGATAGAATGCAATACAATACTAAGGAAGGAAAAACAATGTTATGCATCAGCAGGTAAGTACACAACGTACTTTTCCAGTCTCCAGGGGATTAGACCGGCACTGGGCAAGGGGCAGTTTAAGGTAAGTACTGCACCACCAGCGGCTCGGGGCGGCTGGGTGCAGGGATCGCAGAGCCTAAGGCTAGTCAATGGAGGAGACTGGGGGTGCCTGAAGAGGTGTGGTGTTCAGTATCTATGCCGTGGCGGTCGATACCGGCAATGAGGGTCGCTCTCGTGGTCGGCGGAGAGAGCAATTGAGGTGAATGGGATTCAGTAGACTGCCAACACTGGTACCATTGCGGTCGTTGTCAGAGGGTCATTGTAGATCGAAGGGAGGCACCACCAGCCCAGCTGTTGTGGAGATGCGCAGGGGATGGAGGAGTTCTGCCGAGGTTGGGCCGTCTCAGGAAGGCCGTGGTCGAGCAGGCGGGGCAGAGGGAGGCCAACAGGGCCACTTGCAGGAGGGTACAGGCTCTCAGGAACGGGGCTGTGAACAGCTTGGGTTGTTGAGCCAAGAGGATCCCTCTGGGTCATGGAGGCCATCCAGTTGCAGTGCTTTCTTCTGGCAGGGCAGAGTCGCGTCAACACAAGTGTTTGTTCTCTTCTGCTGCAGTCTTGGGGTTCTTTTGCAGTAGTGAGTCACATCAACACAAGTGTCGGTCCTCAACTACTACGGTTCGTGTGCTGGCGGGCACCGGGGACTAGAGCCTCTAGCCCAAAGGGAGGTTCTTGGAGGGTGGTTGAAGCAGGGCCGGCTTTAAGATTGGTGGCGCCCTGTGCAACATTGTTTGTTGGCGCCCCCCAATGACCAACCCTGCCACGGATTCCCTCACCACCACCCTTTAACAGTGCTCTTCAAGTCTCCATAACCACTGTCTCTCAGATTAATTTAGTTTTATAGCACCACTCTTACCCATTGCACAGAGACAATCATACGTGTGTTAAGGGAATGTTACATCAGACAGGACTACAAGGCATAGGAGTCACATGTCATCCATAATGGTAGGCAGTACAGTTTAAGAGTACTAAGTCTGGACAAACACAAATTCAGAATTTACAACGTAACACCATTGTTAGGGGTTCTCTCCAATAAGAATTGATTTCTACCCAAATGAACCCTTTTTGCAAGATTAGGATGATGAAAGACTGGGCAAAAAAAACCATATAGCTCTAATACATAACTTGCAGTTTGGATGCAGCTCTTTTATGACAGTTATAGCTCAGTGTTCTATACTAGGATTTTAACGTACAAACTGCAAGTAACAAAAGGATCTCTCTGACATAAGCAGTAACACACTGACCTATTTTACATTATATGCACTTTTTGATCTGCATGGTAAACGTTCTGTGCAGCAGGCATATTAACCCTCTGTACTACCTTACAAGCAGTCAAAACTTTCCCTAGATAAAAGTCCGGTCTCTCTCCAGGAAGACGATTGATCACCGGAGTTATCTTGACATTTTAATTGATGCCTGAAAATTACTGGAGGACAGGAACGCGGCAGCAGGTTCTTTTGAAACAAGAATATACTCGCAAACTGACTCCCCCACCCCAAGTCAGCGCCCGGTGCGGTGGCACCGATCGCACCGCCCTAGAGCCGGCCCTGGGTTGAAGGCTGGAAGGTCTCTGGAGTTTCGTGGAGGCCTTGCAGTGTTTCTGGAAGGGCAGCAGGTCCAGTTGTCGAGCCGACTACAGGTGGCAGGGTTCTTGCCGAGTTCTGCCTGCAGTGGTTCAGTTCCTGGTCCGGCAGCTATTTTCTTCCGTCTTTTTCTTTGGTCTGTTGAATCTGAGGAACAAAATTCAGGGGAGCCCTTAAATACTAAATTTAAGGGCGTTCCTGGGGTTGGGGCAGTATCCAATGGCTACTGTCCCCTAGGGTGGCTACACCCTTTGGTTGCCCCCTCCCTTTGGGGAGAGGAGCACATCCCTGTTCCTATTGGGCCTAATTCTCCAAATCAAGATGGAGAATTTCTAAGAGAGGGGTTCACCTCAGCTCCTGGCGACCCTAGGGGTGTGCATCGCTAAGGTGGACACTCCTCGTCGGCTTACTAATTTTCCTGCCTGTCTTGCTGCCAAAAGTGGGGTCTGGACAGGGGGGCGGGCATCTCCACTAGTTGGAGCTGCCCAAATCAGCACATCACAAGGTGAAAGCCTTTGAGGCTCACCGCCAAGTGTTGCTGTTCCTGCCAGGGTGAGGTGTGAAGCACCTCCACCCAGAGCTGGCTTTGTTTCAAGAGCACAAAGGCTCTCACCCCATGAGGTCAGAAACCTGTCCCATGAGGTCAGAAACCTGTCTGGTGGTGACTGGGTGGCAAGGCCCAGTCAGCCAATACACTAGAGCTTGGTCGTTTTTCAGGGAGCATCTCTAAGATGCCCTTTGAGTGCATTTTATAATAAATCCATCACTGGCAACAGTGTGGGTTTATTATGCTGAGAAGTTTGATACCAAACTTCTCAGTCTTCAGTAAAGCTATCATGGAGCTGTGAAGTTCATGTTGACAAACTCCCAGCCCATGTACTCAAAATGGCTTCACCGCACTTACAATGTCTGTGAATGGCACAGACAGTGTAGGGGCATATTGCTCATGCAGCTATGCCCTCACCTGTGATATGAGCGGTGACTTACCCATGCCATAGGCAGTGTTGGCAGGCATGGCACACAGGGATGGGGCGTGGCCTGTAGGGGCAACATGTCGGACGTGTTCTAGTGCTGCTCCCTCCCAAATCCCCATTATCTGCCAAAATTATACTAAGTCTGGGCGGTGAACTCCGCTCCACTCGTGGAGTTTGCGGAGTTTTCCGCACTCCACGTTACGCGAAGCTCGCGGAGTTCCGAAAAACTCTGCTCCGTGTAGAGGAGCGGAGTTTTTTCCCCTCGCTCGCGTTCGTCAATGTCAAGTTGGCGAGCGCAAGCGAGGAAAATCCACCTCCCCGCGAAATTTTTCCTCATTCGCGATCGTCAACATCAAGTTGGCAAGCGCGAGTGTTGGCAATCAATCTCCCAGCGAGATTTCTCAATGCGGGCGGTCAGATTTCTCATTGCCAGTGGTTGCGTATGCTTGCGACCGCTCGCGTTGAGAAACCGTCCGTTCGCATTGAGAAAGCTGCCGCTCGAGTAAAAATCTACTCGAGCAGCAGAAAGGAAGCAGCGCCCGCTTGCGCTGTGCATGGTGCCGTTCGCGATGATTGCACAGTGCGGACAAGCACCTGGCACTGAAAATCACCGCGAACGGCATTTATCTAACGCACTCTGCTGCTTGCGGAGCTCCGCGTAGCGCGGCGGAGTTTTGTTTGCACTTCGTGGAGTTCCGTGCAGCGGAACTCCGGGAACTCTGCCCAGGCTTAAATTATACATGCAGGTGAAACATCCACGCAGGTGATACAACCCCTCTGACTTCAGGGGGCTGACCCTGTGAGAACGGAGGCCGCAAGATCGTGCGACAGGCCGCCGGATCATGAGATCGGCCTAGCGACAGTGCAGACACCCGGAGTGGCGACTACGTGTGAGACGCTCGCCGAGGGGCCTGAGCTGCGTGGATGAACAGTGCAGCGTAGAAGCTCCGACGGAGACGGAAGAGGCGACCGGAACAATCAAAGTGACTGGCGCTGAAGGGCACGGACCCAGCGGCGGAGGATTGGAGATGAGATCACATGATGTGCAGCGTGGGCCGCAGCTACAACAGCCGATCGGAAGCTGAGATTGGCATAAGCAGACGCTGCAAATGAGGCCCTCTAAGGGTGTGGGGGTGCCCGGCTGGCACCGTTGGCTGCACAGAACCGCTGTGTAAAGGAGGTGGCTGCAACAGGAGGTGCAGAGGAATTCGGTGCCACGGGCTCAGGAGCAAGAGAGTGGTGCGCATAGGAGCAGACCTGACCCTGTGGCAGATGAGGCTTGGGCGACCACGCAGAGTGAATGTGGCCCAACGCGTGGATGAGTGAGGCAGCAGTAGCAGTGGCCTGGTAAGGACACATAAGGGTGGCTTTGACCCAGCACTCGTGTCGACAGTGCCCGGCTCTGGTGTAGGCCTAGTAGGGTGGTGCCAAGGCCGAGGACAGTAAGAAGCAAGAAGCGGAGGCAGAGACGAGGCAGTGGCGACTGGAGCACGACGTGCAAGAAGCCGGGATCTGGGTCCAGCGCGCTTGTAGGATACCAGGGCAAAGGAGCCGTCAACAGACAAGGGGGTAAACAACTAAGCGGAGGCTCACCCTAGACAAGTCCAGTAGACTAGCACAGGCGAGCCCAGGCAGGCGAGAGTGGATTGCTGGCCGGTGGGGGTGGTCACTGTCAGGCCAAGCGGAGCCCCAGTGAAGGAAGTGACCCCTGAGGGTCACCCGGGTCACTCACAACCACCTCTCGGCCTCCCAAACCAAAGGAAGAGTCGGTCAGACAGTAGAGAATATAAACTAAGTTATTTATTAGTATTGCGCTGCAGCAGAGTCCAGTCTAACCAGCCTCCTGTGATGGCTGCCGAGGGACTGACTCCCCCCAACATAAAGTCAGATATTATACATTTCCAATTCCCCAAGAACACGCCCAGACTGGAAAATTCCGGTCCAGGCAACAGCGAACAAAGGTAGCAATCAAGGATGAGCCATGGTCCTGGGTACATACTATCTCGATTCCAAGGCCGTTCAGCCTGTGCCTACCATTCTAAGATGTGGGAACGGGTCTATATAACTGCGGAGGTATGCCACAATAGAGAGTACATTCATTAGTGCAGCGAAGCTCAGCCTTGAGAAGTACGAGGTGAAGGTACAGTAGGCAGTTTCTGCTGAGACAAGTAATATGAAACAGAAGTTTAGTTTCGATCGCAAAACAAAATGTCGGCCACTAATAAAATGGCGCCATGAATGCTAACTTAATACAGAACAGATCATGAACATTGCGATAATAATATTTCAAGTCTAACACCGGCGACACCCAGCTGACTCAAACGAAGGTACTGCGGTCAGTTCACACATAGCCTTGGAATGGATAACCCCTGAGATGGGGCACTCGCAGGAGAAAGGGACACCAAATAACGTTGGGACTCCCCAAACAATTGATGGAGGCACACCCACTCCCCGAATAACAGCAGTCTTAGGATCTTGGTGTGAAGCTCTATCGCGAACTGAGACGGACATGGCAGAGGGCACATGGGAATTGCAGAGAGGAGCTATATGGACCCCTGGAGCTAACCGGGCAGGCCCCGCAGGCGGAACGAGGTAGCAGACAGCAGGTGGAGCCGGAACTGGGAATTGCTTACACTGTCTGCAGGGAGGTGCATTCAAAGGGATGGGCCGCACGAGGGGCACTGGAGCCCCTGCCTCTTCACAACCCGCAGACATATTTGCTGAAATGCATCAACCAAGCTCAGACCCCCTCAAACGACAGACTAGACGCCATTCTAAATGCTATAGAAAAATCGCGAGTGTCACTGGAAGCTAAAATAGACAACGTGGCTGCTGATCTTACGCTCCTGCATGTGGATCACAAGAAATTGGCAGATCGGGTAAAAGTCATGGAATGCACCCTCTCAGAACTTCAGCTGATAACGGAGTCAACTGCCAAACAACAGACCACGCAGGAAGCCAGAATTCGTTTCCTGGAGGACAGGATTGAAGGACCGTTCAAGATGGAACAATATCCTCCTGAGGTTCCTTTCTACGAGTGAAGCAAAAACGACGCCAGTTGATTATCCAATACTCATTCTTGTATCCGGCAAGGCTTTGAGTGGTAGCAGAAGGGAAGACGAGATTTTTTGACTCACCACAGGATACATGGGACTGGCTAGAAACAGCATGCCGCTTTGTGGGACCCCGACTGTCTGGAGAGAACAACACCCAAAACAATGCTGCCATGGGCCCGGGGGCCCGCAGGAGCTGAAACAGAGCGCGTCCTCTGGGCCTGTCGGTGGCACCCGACTTGGAACAAATTATAAGAGAACGTCGGGAGGCAGTGAACGAAGCGGAACGTATAGCTGCTGCATCGGAGTCCTCGGGGAGGGACTCAGCTCAGGCCCTCTTGTCAGACGATGAACTCTTGTCAGTGGTAACCTCGTCCGACAACACCTCCCTAACTATGCCAGACATAACCCCTGCAGACTGCAGACGATATAGTATGGTGCACATCTTGGGAGCGGGGGCTTGCAGCCTTGGCGGCGGGTCTGGTACTCTAAATAGCTGATATGGTAGATGTGTTTCATTGATAGGAAGCGCGAGACAGGCTGCAGGAACTCATGCAGAAATAGCACAAACTAGCCATTAGCCAACATTCACATTGCACATATAAGCTCACTTAACACATAGAGAACATCGGGGGATACTTCCCATGGCTGACTCTGCAAGGCTTCACCCCCGTTAACTCTCTTTATCACTTCGGGACTAGATTTGCTTAGCGGACTAGCCGCTTGAGTTTGGGCAGCTTCACCTGTTCATGGAGACCGCCCTTTTGGTATTTACAGGTTGCCAGTTTGGCTTATATGTTACACACCATTTTGTATGGGCCTACGGATAAGAAAAGAACTTAGGCAACCAATGGCACTCACACTCCTACATACATAATGGCCTAGACCCGGGGGTGCACAATAACCCCCTTAACGCAGTGACAAGACAGCCCAGAAGATTCTCGCATGGAATGTCAGGGGCCTTCAGACACCTTCCTGGTGATACACAACATATTCTTATCTTAAGAGACACAACATACGCATTGCCCTACTACAGAAGACACATTTGAATCACTCAGAAGCAATCCGATTACAGCGCAAATGGAGGGGCAAGGTGCATGCAACAAATTTCTCATCCTACGCCCACGCTTGATTTGGATATGTACCAATACTCCTTTTCAGACAGAGAAGTGGTGATGGACAAGGAAGGCAGATATGTGTTCATAAATGGCAGATTAGACGTGCAACATATTCTGTAGGGAAGAATTTATGCCCCAAACACTGACCAGACCTCCTTTCTGAACTCACTTTCACAGGTGCTGCCTGGATGGAGCGGTATGCCGTGGATGATAGGAGGCGATTTTAATAGTGTTCTGAACATAGTGTTAGACAGAACTTTTCCCCCCTGCACCACACAGCAGCCTCATCTAACGCTACCACCCTGAGAACCTGGGCACACAGTTGAGAGTTGGTAGACGTATGGAGGCATCGTAAACCTACATTGCGTATATATTCATTTTACTCAGCACCACACACATTGCATGTTCGGTTAGACAGATTCTTGTGTTCCCCTCCTTGTTTCCCACTGTGGAGGACACAGAGTACCTGGGACGCACACATTCCGATCACAACCCACATTATGTCACTTTATCGTGGGAACACAGGGTTCCGCTGATCCCCACATGGCGACTACAACCCTCAATGCCCGGAAGACGCCGGCTTTCGGGACTCCCTTGGGGTAGCCATAGGGGATTATTTCGAGAGGAACTCAGGCACGGCCACATCAATACTAGCAGAATGGGACGCGATAAAACCACGATGCGAGGGAAATGCCTGGGAATGGGAGGAGGCATGCAACGACAAGTAGGGTCAGATCTGCTAGAGGTGGAAGGCTCTCTGTTACAACTCGAAACGCGGGCAACACAGTCTCCCTCAGACACTCAGGCACTGTCAAAGATGGGAGAGAAACACACAGTGCTAATGTAATGCCTTGGATGCCTGAATTACACAGCACACTCAACGAAAACACATGCGCATACTGACCGATCGAGTCCCTCCTTGCATGGCTGATTAAACAAGACAGACCAGTGAGTCCCATCACAGCGCGAGAGTCCCCCGGCGGCGAAATAAAATACACGCAGCATGAAATCCACCATGAACTGACCACACACTTCACTAGATATACCAACCCACAGTGGAGACAAAGGAACCTGACATGCATTGCTTCCTAGATAGCCTAGATATGTCCCGGTATACACATGAACAGCACCAATAATTAAAAGCACCTGTTACGCTAGAGGAGGTGCGGGGCATCTGCGCATTAGCCTCTAGCAAAGTGCTGGGCCCAGGTGAATTCCCACCTGAATTCTATAAAACATATGCTGACCTGTTGGCTCCACAGCTACTCCGGGTATACACAGAGGTGCTGCGGACCACAAGTCTTCCAACCTCGCTCACCGAAGCAACACTGATAACCCTCCCAAAACCGGACAGGGATCCCACACAGTTGGGCTCGTACCGCCCATTAGCACTACTTAATGTAGATTATAAAATATTATCAGGGATATTAGCGAGTCGGCTATCACTCGTTACACCACATCTCATTCATGGTGACCAGAATGGGTTTGTCCCTGCGCGTAATACATCCCTCAATTTGCGTAGGCTGTTCAGGGTAAAAAATGTTTTAAAAAAAATGTAAGTCCGTTTTTATATAGCGCAGCTACTCACCCTTACGGGTCTCAAGGCGCTGGGGGCCGTCGTGGAAATTAAGTGAGCTATTGCCCAGAGTCACATGGTGCTGAGCTGAGCTGCCGCCGGAGCCGGGGATCGAACCGTGAACCCTGTGCTCCGAAGTCAGCTGCCCTGGCCGCTGCACCACACCTCTCCACTGCAAAGGGTGATGAAATATGCCCCGCGTGACTGGCCAGAATCGGGATGCCTGGTCTTAGACCTAGAAAAGGCTAATGATACTGTGGAGTGGCCTTTTTTATTCGCCACGCTCCCTCGGTACAGGATCAGCCCATACTTCATGAGCCTGATCAGACTGTTCTATGGAGCACCTACGGTACGAGTTCGCACGGGCACTCTGTTCTCGCAGCCTATAAAGATAGGTTGAGGTACCAGACAGGGCTGCCCCCTTTCGCCATTAATTTTCTCTGTAGCTATAGAACCGCTGGCACTAGCCATTCACACTTCAGCGAATTCCTAGGGCATTCTGATGGGTGCAGACACACATGCCATATCGCTATATGCCGACGACATTCTACTATACATCAGAGATGTTTGCTCGGTGCCACCGATGATACCAGAGACCCTCAGCTGGTTCGCATCGCTGACAGGGCTGAGAGTGAACTGAGGAAAGTCATGTCTGTTCACCTTCAGCCCCCACGGGGCAGACCCTCACCTCATTATAGACAACAACCCAGTGACGTGACAACCACATATGTTCCTATATTTGGGGATCCGGATTTATCACACGGATCAGGACCTGATGGGTGGGAACCTCATTAGAGCAGTCACGGCACTGAAGTCACAAATGTTGTTCTGGAAAACCCTTAATATTTCAGTAGCAGGGAGGGTGGCACTTATTAGAATGATAGTGCTCCCACTCCTACTGTATCATTTTACTAATCTACCACTTTATTTACCACCACTCTTCTTCTGCACGTTTGAGCGCACACTTCGAGATCTGATCTGGAGTAACACGAGATGCAGAGTAGCACTCACAAAACTATATCTGCCTCTGCCTCTGGGGGGCCTGGCTGTTCCAAATATGGAACAGTACTACCTAGCATCCCAATTACAGTGGGTAGCCAGATGGATGTCAGAATCACACTTGACTGACACGGCAGGAAACGGGCCCCCATATGCTATGGACGAGATACTTCACATTTTTCACCCATGTTCACGACAACCCGGGCCTCTCCCTCTGTTGATGCATGTAGCTTATAAATGCTTCCGCCGGAGCCTGTTTCTTACAAGACAAACCAAGCCGTACGTGTCCGCCATTCCAATACTAGGCATGCCAAGAGGAACTGGTAGAGCTGGGACGCATGAGCTAGTAGCATGGCATGCGGCAGGTATACACACAATAGCGGACCTGTAGAGTGACGGAGCACTTCTACCATATGATTCATTGGTACTGGAAGAGGGAGTACCCCCCGGATTGCTCCTCAGTCATGCCTTCTGGGTGGGCATGCTGCCCCGCCACTGGGGAGACATCACACTGGAACCACAAACACATCTCCTGCTACAGTACACGCATGAATTGGGAACAGGGAGACACATCACAAAATGGTTCGCAGAGGCATTGCAAGTGCATTCCGCAATAGAACTGGTCCCCCTGAGGGTGAGATGGGAGGTGGATCTGCAACACCCATGCACACCTAAAGAATGGAAACTGATACTGTTGAGCCCTACGGCGGTCCCGCATTATGCCAGATTCCGCTTAATCCAGTTTTACATACTGCACAGGGCTTATTTGTCTCCTGATAAAATCAATAGATACCTTCACAGGCAAGACGCATGTTGCCCATGCTGCAAGCTTGCTGACGCTGATTTTTTACATATGATATGGGCATGCCCCGCTATCCGGCTATACAGGGAAGGGGTGACACAGCACCTAAACTCTTGCACTAACAGAGCACTTCCACATGAATGGGAAGCATGCATACTGGGACTGTTTACAAGGGACAAGGCGCACAGAACCACAACCAGATTTCTAGACCTGGGCTTGGTAGTGGCCAAACGACTTATTACCAAGCGTTGGAAATCAGCAGATCCCCAACATTACAAGCATGGTTTCTCTCAATCTTGAACTGGGCTAAAGCAGAGTGGGCAGCGTTGCACAGGGAAGACGTTCTGGGATTATGCAAATACCCAATCTCATCCCAATGGAACACAATACTAGTGGCACTCCAGACTACCCTAGCCCCGGGAGATGCCGATGACAACAGAAGCATAGGACAAGTCGAATCCAGCTAATAATTGTGAAGACCCCCCTATAGACAGCCAAGATACGAAAACACCATATATACATGTGTAACAGTGCAGATGGGTGAAGCCCGGGGTCACACAATCCCTTACAGGAGTACCAACTAAGAGGCCAAGACACCACAAAAAAAACGGACATTCATCCTAGTTACCGGTTAGGCCCATCCTCCCCCCCCAATGTTTTATTTGTTCATAAGTTCTATGATAAAGAGATCTGTGGCGTATCACAGACACACGAAGATATGCTCACACACAACATCTGTTTGCATGGTTGTACACTTGCCAAGTAGACTATAGCAGAATCTCAAGAGACATACCCTCTCCTACTCTGTTGAAATGTAGATCAGGTTAGGTCTGAAGCTAATATGTCTGTTCATTCACAGTTATTAAGAAGAGGAGGTTGTGGGCATCCATTATGTTCCTGCAATTTAAACACATGTAATAATCGGAATTATGTGTCGTCTGTATGATGCTCTCTTAAATTGTTTTTTTATACAATTTTTTTAAATAAAACAGGTCAAACAAAAAGAATGGCACACAGGGATGTGTGCCATGTCGACTTTTCACTTTGGTCTGCACCAAAACATGCAACCTGCAATGGCAGTGTGTGGGTGATAAGGTGAGGGGTCTCTGAGAGTGAATCAAAAGGGGGGGACAACGGGGCAGGTTTAAAGAGGTCCAACATACATGCCCCAACAATACTATATGCACGAAGGATATGGAGTTCCTCTGAGTCCAAGTGACAGAACAGGGAGATACTAGGGGTGGGGGAAGGTGGTGGCCCCACACTGGAGGTGAAAGGGAGATCCCTTTTCGGAACTAGGGCTCTCACACACCTAGCAAGCTAGGTGTCATGCTTCATCATATGAGCCTGCCCCTCGTCAGGTCGGCGCTGCAATACCTGACGGGCACCCAGTACGGGGCTCTTTAGCGGGGATCTTTTATTCCTGCCGTTGGGTGCAGTGGGGGTAAGGGGCCTAGTGGGTGTAGATGTGGGAGGGAAGTGAGTTAAAATAGGTCAGTTAGTCCTAACAGTGATTTATTCAGGAAGGTAAACTGCAACAGTATCCGGCGGTCGTAAGGACACCAAATTGGGTCCAGCGTTCGAAGAGCGCTTCGTATGTGACCTACCCTGCCGCCGGAAACCGGTTTCCGGCGGCAGGGTAGGTCACATACGAAGCGCTCTTCGAACGCTGGACCCAATTTGGTGTCCTTTACGACCGCCGGATACTGTTGCAGTCCTGACTAGACAACAGTATAGGTTACTGACCTGAGAGTGTGGTATGTAGTTTTCACTTACCACTCTGTGTAGATAGCATTGACAATTGGTCCTGAAGAAATGCCTTGATCCCCCTGACACACAGGGCATGAAACATGTTGACCGACCGAGAGTAGGGCACATACAGCTTGATACCTTGTATCCAGTTCACCGCCACTCTCTATATATTTTTAACTAGGCAGTTTACCTTCCTGAATAAATCACTGTTAGGACTAACTGACCTATTTTAACTCACTTCCTCCCACATCTACACCCACTAGGCCCCTTACCCCCACTGCACCCAACGGCAGGAATAAAAGATCCCGCTAAAGAGCCCCGTACTGGGTGCCCGTCAGGTATTGCAGCGCCGACCTGACGAGGGGCAGGCTCATATGATGAAGCATGACACCTAGCTTGCTAGGTGTGTGAGAGCCCTAGTTCCGAAAAGGGGATCTCCCCTTTCACCTCCAGTGTGGGGCCACCACCTTCCCCCCACCCCTAGTATCTCCCTGTTCTGTCACTTGGACTCAGAGGAACTCCATATCCTTCGTGCATATAGGGTCTCTGAGAGTAGCATAATACATGCTGCAGCCCTCAGAGGACTTCTCTGGTCACAGGGACCTCTGGTACCAGGGGTACCTTTTACAAGGGACTTACATGTGGCCCAGAGTGGTGCTAATTGTGGAAACAAAGGTACAGTTTTGGGAAAGAACACAAGCCCTGGGAACCTGATTGGCAGGGACCCAGGGCACACTCAGTCAAGTTAGCATCAGATATCGCGCCCGCACTGCGTGGAGGGAGGACTTGGGAAGGTACCTCTCTCCTGAGCAATGGCTTTATTGCTGCAATCAGACAAAGCGCCTCTCCCTTAATTCCCGTCTGAGGCTCATCCATTTTAAGTATCTACATAAGCTCTACCGCACCCCTGTCTCCCTACACAAAATGGGCTTAATTGATAATGACAGATGTGTGCGCTGCGCGGCTCCAGGGGCGGACTTCGCACACCTGGCTTGGGTGTGTCCCGGGGTGGCACTGTACTGGCAGGGGATGTGCACCACTATCAGCGACATTACACTTGAGGGTGTCACCCCGGACCCGCTGCTGTGTCTCCTGGGCTGCGTCAAGCATGTGTCCGATATCAACCGCAAGCTGATTGCGATGCTGTTGGTGCTTGCTAAGTGCAGGGTGGCCATGCATTGGGGTCGTACACTAGCTCCCACGGTTAAAAATTGGCTTGACGATGCAGCCCACTGCCAGACACACCTTGGCGAGTTTTGGGATTTGATGCCTGCACCCAGCAGACCCCCAGATATTTGGGCCCGCTTGTTTCCTATCTCCAATGCTTGGCCGCCCCAGAGAGCCCAGCAGCAACCTCCCCCAATGCTGCCGTGCAAAATACCCAGATTGAGGATGTTGACCCCATCTCCCCCCCCGGGCAGGATTGATTGTGCCTCTTCTGCTGTGCATTGATTACTATTCAAATGCTGATGGACTGTATCTGTGTATTTTCCTGCCTTTCTTTCCCTGCAGCATGTGACACTACTGGAAATGTAGAAGATACTGCACTAATGCTGTGATGTCACGCTGTAATGTGCCGTGTGCCTTTTTGTTTAATAAAGGTTTTTGAAAAATTAAAAAAAAAAAAAAAAAAAGTTAGCATCAGATATCTGGCAAAATGTAAGGGGGTAACTATTCAAAAGGGGCACTTTCCTACACTTTCGGAAACCAAAGCCATACACCTGAGATAGTACTTGGATGAAATGTTGTCTTATGGATTCATCAGACATGCCTTGTCTCCAGGGTCATCACCTCTTTTTTTATGCCTTAAAGAGAGGGTGGTCTCCGCGTGTGTGTTGATTACAGGGCCTTAAACAAAGTGACAATCAAGAGCAAATACCCGTTGACCATGATACCCGCTTTGCTGGACCAGTTACGGCATGCCACAGTATTTACCAACTTAAACCTTCGCGGAGCTTAGCACCTCATCTGGGTCCGCAAAGGGGATGAATGGAAGACAGCCTTCTGCACAAAGTTTGGATTATGTCAATACTGTGTCATGCCATTCGGGCTGTGTAACGCCCCTGCGGAGTGTCAGATTTTTATCAACTAAGTGCTCAGGGAGTGTCTAGACATCAGTGTGTTGTCTATATCGATGATATACTGATATTCTCTAAAACACAACAGGAACACAAGTACCATGTTAGACAGTTGCTACACAAACTACGGGAAAAACATTTGTTTGTAAAGCTTCAGAAGGGCATGTTCTAGGTTCCCAGGGTAGACTTTCTAAGATTTGTCATCACTTCTGCAGGGATCCAGATGGACAAACAGAAGACCGAAACCATAATCTCCTGGCCTACTCCTACATTATTGAAGGATGTACAAGCCCTATAGGGCTTCGCCAACTTCTATCAGTTCTTTATTACCTATTTTTGAGATATCAAAACCCCCATTACTAAACTCCTAAAAAAAGGTGCTGCATTCTAGTAGTCAACAGATGCCCAGAAAGCCTTGGACTTTATGATTAACAAATTCACGACAGCTCCTGTTCTGATACACCCCGGTCCTGCGTTACCATTCTACATAGAGGCGGGTGCTTCCCAATATGCAGTGGGGAGTGTGTCCCAACGTGATGTCGAAACTGGTCTCTTGCATCCGATCACCTTCTTCTCAAAAAAGCTCTTACCTGCATAACAGAACTACACCATAGCCGAGAGGGAGGTTTTAGCCATCAAATTTGCATTCCAGGAATGGAGGCATTTTCTAAGGGGGACTCCGCATCCAATCGCCATTTACTCGGAGCATACAAATCTTGAATTCTTTCACTCAGCACAAGCTTTGACCCCCCCAACAGATGAGGTGGATGTTATTCTTTAAAGAATTTGATTTCATTATCACTTCCCGGCCCGCTGCTCAACATGTAAAAGCTGATGCCCTTTCCCACATACATGTTACCCATTTGCACCATACCTCTACGTCAGATGCTATACCCATGATTTCCAGGGATCGAGTAGTGGCTTGTTGTTCTAATGATGAGTTCTTAGTTGAGGTCACGAAAAAAATGAAAAAAGTGGATTGGACTCCTTGGTTGTCTGACCCTTTGTATACTTCTCAGGAGGGGGTCTTCTACCACAATGCACAGCTCTTCATTCCACCAGAACTAAGAGACACAGTCCTGAAATGGGGTAATTGTTTGACCTCTACAGGTAATCTCAGCATAACTAAAACCAGAGAGATTTATCTTCGATGGTTCTGGTGGGAAAACATTGGGCATGATATACAGGCGTTTGTGACCTCCTGTCCCATTTGTGCCACTAGCAAAGCCTCACACGCCCCTCCAGCAGGCCTCATACAACCACTCACCATACCTCCTTCACCATGGCACACCATTAGAATGGATTTTGTTACAGATCTTCCGAAAGATGCAGGTTATACCACGATCCTTGTTGTGGTGGATTAATTCTATAAAATGGCCCACTTTGTCCCATTATCCAAGATTCCTACAGCCTAAGAGTTGGCACACATGTTTATACAACATGTAATGAGACTACACGGCATACCAACAGCCATAGTTTCAGACAGAGTGGCGCAGTTTGTGTCAAGGTTTTGGAAGGAGATGTGCCCAGCACTACACATGAAACTACGATTGTCCTCAGCTTATCACCCACAATCTGATGGACAAAATGAACGCACTAACCAGTCGATGCAACAATACCTCTGTTGTCTTTTATCCACTCTAAGTAGCTAATAGTAGCTGGGTGACAATAGTCAACACTCTACACTAGGAATGTTGTCTTTTTTTCTATAGGTTTCCATTCTAAAGCTATACCAATACAGCCACGGATAGAGTGGCAGCAGTTGATACATTGTGTTCCACCCTAACAGAAATCTGTAGAACAACTTAGGTACATTTACAGGCTTCGAAAGTGAGCATGAAGAAACAGGCAGACAAACATCAGTGCCCTGCACCGACATATGTCCCAGGTGATCTGGTAAGGCTGGTGTCCAAAAACCTATGGTTGGGGACGGGTCCCAAAAAATCCAGCTCAGGTATGTTGGCCCCTTTAAGATAATACAAGTAATAAACCCCATGGCCATGAAATTGGAATTACCCACAGAGTATCAAATCCATCCTGGCTTTCATACCTCTTTACCCAAGCCTTTTCCCCTACTACACAAGCACCTCCACCACTTGTAATCGATGGCAAAGAGGAATAGGAGGTTAACCGTATTCTTGATTCTAGGAGACACCAGGATATGCTATTCTATCTGGTGGATTGTAAAGGGTACGCCCCCAAAGAGCGTACCTGTGAACGAGCCCTTCATGTGCATGCTCCCTGGCTTGTGCGTTTTTTCCATGCCCACAACCCTTCCAAGACGCATCTGTTGGGGCGGCCTTTTGGGAGGGGGTAATGTTACGTCCCGTACAGGGTGCAACACAGCCTCTACATAGGTATCACGCTTCTTGGTCAAGGGGTAGGCGTGCTGGCTGTGTGCTTAGTTTGGGGTTTGTCCGGAGTGAATTCGTACCAGGTAGTGTCAAGAGTCCCTGGACTCACCTTCTGTGTTGTGCTTGATTTCTTTGGGCCGCATCTCCGGGGAACCTTCCGATGTCAGTTTCCATGTTTTCGACTCGCTGGTTCCTTGTGGTAGAAGCTCCGCAGCCACACAGGATTGGTGAAGTGGTCACCACATGTGTTGTGAAGAATCATTGGTTTACAGAGGCGGGGACTATTTAGGGGCCGTTCTTCGTAACTAAGACGCTTGGTTTTTTTTCCCGTTCCCGGGAAGGATTCCCTGCTGCCTGCATATTTTTGATTATTTTCTGCCTTGCGGTGTTGGTCCTTGTTTCTACCTCATTTTCAGAATCCCTTCTAAGATCTTTTCTCCTCAGAGTGCTGGACGGATCTTTCCTCACCCGGATTCCGTTCTCCTTCTTACAGCCTAAGTGGTACTTGCCTCTTCAGTTGCTGGTTCCACATTCCGCCGTCTTCAGCTGCTAGGACGTGAAAGACTGTTCCTCTTGTACCTTAAGCTATATTTTGATACCTATGCTGTTTATTTCCCACCAGGTCAGTGCACTGTAACTTAGATTCCGCCTTTATTGGTTGGGGATTCACTTCTCTGTACATATTTTTGAGAATATCCGGTCACGCCCTCTTTTTTGGT
This sequence comes from Calotriton arnoldi, assembly GCA_963921515.1. Classification (NCBI taxonomy): domain Eukaryota; kingdom Metazoa; phylum Chordata; class Amphibia; order Caudata; family Salamandridae; genus Calotriton; species Calotriton arnoldi. Next base: position 936,379 of record CAWUFW010006296.1, read on the forward strand.
TACTTGTTTTACTACTAGGCTGGGTTTCCTACTTTCCTCTATTGACTGCCTATTGTGATTTCCACAAAAGAGGGGAACATATCCTGCTTTTCAACGATTCCTATGAAAGCAATGGGGAACATAATTGGACCCCGCTCCTTTGGATTAATGGGAGCCATTTTTTCTGCTGTTTGATGTTCTGTTGCATTTGGATGCCTTCTGAGTGACTGCAATCTAATGCATTGGGTGAGCATTGTCCACGTGTATTCAGATAGCCTACAAATGAATCAGACGGTACTTTGTTTTGTATGAATGTGTTGTACACTACTAGTCCCTTTTCATGTTTTCCTTTTGTCTTAAAGGAGACATTACTGAAGCATCTTCCCTGACGAAAGTGATATCGGCCACGAGAAAAACCCCAACCAGGGCACCTACCTTGAGTGAACTACGTCACAGCATACAGAATCCTTCCCTTGTTTCCCTATTTTCCCCCTTTCCCCTGTGGTTTCCCGCCCATGGCTGTTCTCCAGTCAGCACGGAGGGTTAACCACTCAGTGAGAGAACGGACTATCTCCCTTCCCGCGGTACCTGGTCTTCAGGTGAGTTGGATGCCCAACAGGAGAGTTGGAACTAGCATGAGAATGTAAGACGCTGTAGAGCAAGTGGGAATGAAATGCGAGAGGTGTCTGTAAGAGTTCAGAATCAACATGAGGTGATAAGAGTCTTTGGAGATAAGAGAGCGAGAGAAGGCAAGAGGCTGGGGACAGTTGAGAATTTAACAGTAGGGCATGGATGGTAAAAGTGGATGTAATCGGGTAAGCGCGCATGAGAAAAGGTAAGAGGCTGGGGAGTATGTATAGACATCTGGGTGCAAATACCATTTTTGCGATTGCAGTTCTCCCCAAGATCTGAGGCCTAGGTCAGGCAGGCGGGCTATGGGACATTTCCCAGAGTTCCCATCTGGAACAAATAAGCTAAGAGAAGGACATCTTGTTAGGTAGTAGTGCACTTGGCTAATTACTTTCATTCAAATATTAATTTCATGCAACAGATCTATAACTAAAGAAATGCTCTTAAAATGTACCATTTGCTACAATAATCCAAACTCTCCTAGGAAGATGCGCAAAAGATAGGAAGCCCAAATATCTTCTAAAAATATTTCAAGTCTATGAGAAAATTGCAACGGAGCCAGAGTGTTTTAGAGTGCAGCATTTGTCACGAATTACAAACGAAAATAGAATTTGCACCAGTTATACCACCTGCTACTAGGAAAACTCCTTTAATGTGCATTTAAATGCAACATTTACCACTTGTCATGATAAAATTATTTTAAGAAGACCTCAAAACGTCCTGTGAAAGTTGTTAAATCCTGTTAGGCTAGACCAATATTAGGTGCCCAGTCACATTTAAGATGCCGTATTCATCACATATTTTCCCCAAAAATGAGTCCTGCATATTGTACCACAAAGTGGTGGAATACCACACAGGTAATTTTGAGTTTGACATTGAATTTGACTCTGCCTTCAGCGTTGAAGTGTTAAACTCTCTAAGTTTGGGTCTACTTGCACCCTTGGGTTGGTGTGTGTTTCTCGCTTATGAGATGCCCAAAAGTACTGTGGCATTCATTAAACAAATTAGCATCCAAACACACATGCGCACTCATAAGTGCACAAACCAGTCCTCCTCTTCCTCCCATGGCCCCCCTCCCTGCACGTGCTGGCTCAGAGCCAGCAAATGAAAAATAAATAATAAATAATAGTATATTGTTTTATTTTTTACCTGCTGGCTTTGAGCTAGTGGGGCAAAGCTCCTCTGCCATTGCGGAGGAGCCGCCCCTGAGGGCAGGGGAGGGCCTGAGTTTGGTGGGCCACCAGGTGTCATCCCAGGGAGAAGGCTTGTTTCCAAAGATGAGTACTTCTGTTTTGTTCAAGTTGAGCTTTAGGCAGTTGGACTTCATCCAGGTGGCGATGTCGGGCATGGTATTTCGGAAGTTAGCTCTGGTGGGGTTAGTGTCTTCTGTGAGGGATAGGATGAGCTGTGTGGCGTCGGCGTATGAGATTATGTTGATTCCGTGGGTGCGGGCGATGTCAGCAAGTGGCGTCAGCTAGGCGTTGAAGAGGGTGGGGCTAACGGAGGAGCCCTAGTGGATGCCGCAGATGATCTTTTTGGGTACGGGGAGAAGGGTGGCAGGCGGACCCTCTGTGTTCGGCCAGAGAGGAAGGAGGAGATCCAGTTGAGAGCATTGCCTTGGATGCCAATGTGGTGATGAGGGTGTGGTGGGATTCTCTGTGCTACTTTGCTATATGTAACAAGCAGACATTGACATCAGATACGATTGTTCTTCCCCATCCAGACATCTCATTTACTTGGGCTTAAAAACATAGGGCCTCCTTTCTCAGGCTCTACCGGCACTATTGCGCCGCCGGAACGTCACTTTTTTGACGTTCCGGTGGCGCAATGTGCCACTGGCATATTTATAAGCCCACGTTAAGCCACGGTACGTGGCTTTTCATGGCCTTATAAATATGTGCATAAAACTGCGTGAAAGGGGCGTTCCATGGGTGTTGCTGACGGCGTTTCCAGCTACATCCATGGCTTTTTGACACTGCCCCAGATATACGAGGAATCGTAAGTCTGAGGCAGCACCAAAAACGTTTGCCTTCCCAGGGAAGGTGTAAGGGAGGCACAACGAGGAGAAATATCTTTATTTCTCCTCGCTTTTCCTCTTTCTCTGTGTGCTGCATTCTGTGATTGTTTTTGTGCTGGAAGGTTTCCCTTCCTGCACAAAAATAATCTTTCCCGCAACACAGGCACCCTTGCACCCTAGTGCAAAGGTGCCTATGTTGGCGCACAGCAGCACATTGCGCGCCGGCACTGGGGAAAAGGACAGGAATGCACCGTATCTAATAGATACGGTGCATTCCTGCCCTTTACTTTTGCCGTAGGGCAGCGCAGCAGCAAGGCCTGCGGCGCTGCCCTACGGCAAAAAACCCATAAATGAGGCCCAAAGCATCTTTTCCTTAGTCTTCAGTGCAAAGTTTCCTCTTCCTGTTCCAGGGTGTGGCAATCTACACAAAAGATTTCCACAATTAGTATTATAAAATGTCTATTGTCACAAATACGACCACATCAGACATTCCTTGTGTCCTAAGCACACACGCTCTTTCACAGTATTGTTCTTGACCTACAACTCAGTCTGCCACAGTCCTTCCACCGGCTTGCCTGCTCTTCTTGGCTCACAGGGAGTTGGTTAGTTGCCCAGGGATGCCCGCTGGCTCTGTGCCACGGCTCAAGTTCCTTAACACATTACCTTTTGTACATAATAGATGTTAGGCGTGGTGAACGCAGCTGTTGAGTTCACGGGCCTACCCAGAGAAACTTCCCAGACCATTTCGCACAGTAAATAGTGAAGACTGTAACTGAACTCACGGTGAAATATATTGCAAAAACTCTGATTATTACAGCAATAAGAACAAGTATTGGCAAGGCCAATTGGCTGATCGTGACCAGCTGGTGCAAGGAATATTTTTTTATGGGAAGCATGTGTCACAAAAAGAAAAAAGAAAGAGGCAGAAATCATACTGCCTAAATGAGGCAACAATATTGATGTTATAAAAATAGCAAAGTTAAAAAAATAACCATTGCACATAATTTTAAGGAGTTTAACGTTGCCTCCTAGCAGACAGCTGAACTTAAGGAAGGCATGGACATGGAAACCCTATTTAGTATTATTGCACATCACAGGGAAATATGATTCTTGTTGATGCAAAGAAAGGAACTAATAGCTTTGAATTACTGGTAACTTAAAGGCATAATTTAAACGCACAAGTATACCTGAATACCTGAACAAGCACTGGCAAAGCCAATTTATGTCACCTATGGGGGAGCTATTGCCTTTGTCAATTTCCATTAGCCATGCTGTACAGCAGTGCAGCCGCTGTGCAACATGAATGAAATTTAGGGGGAAAAAGCGCTATGACCGTGAGGGGCAGTGATCCGTTTTCTTAGTATGGAATTATTCACATAAAAAATGTTTAATTATCTTACATCAGAGTTGAAGTTTGCTGTGTTGGTCCCACATGAGGACAGTCCCAAAAAGCCCTTGCAGAGCAATAAGCGCAGACCAATTTGCATGCAGAATCTTGAAACCTATTGTCGTGACTTGGGGTGCTTTTTATCTGCTGGACAGAGGGGGGCAACAACAAAGGAGGAGGGGTGGATAGGGCAAGCAACAAAAGGGGAGGGTGGATTGGACAAGTAACAAACACAGGAGGGGGAGGGGACACAGAGCAAACAATAGTGCTGCTGGGGAGAGGGATGAAGTGGATGCAAGACAAAGGGAAAAAGTACCTCTTACAGGAGAGGGTTCGGGGTGGGTAGAGATAAAGGGAGTTGAGAGTGATTTAAGGCAGGGCACAAGTCCTAAAAAAAGAAGTGGGGGGACTCTCCAAGTTAGGTGGTGTCACAGGAAGTGACATCACGGCAGGAAGTGACATCACAACAGGAAGTGACACCACGGCAGGAAGTGACATCACAGCAGGACGTGACATCACGGCAGGACGTGACATCACAGCAGGAAGTGACATCACAACAGGAAGTGACATCACAACAGGAAGTGACATCACGGCAGGAAGTGTCATCACATGTGCAGCAGATCTATCATTTGCACATATTGCAAGATTTAACAATTGAAGCTGCTCAGTACTTAAGCCTGTGACTTAAGGTCCCTGTATGGAGGAATTAACAGCCCAAATGTGGATGAAGTTTGGCGTACAACTACATTAGTCAAGCCTCCCTATCCGTTCTGTGCTTCTCCCCCAGGAAGATGCTCCGTCTGCTCTGTGTTGCTCTCTTCCCCGTGTACTTCCCCCCTGCAAACTCCCTCCATGCTTTGTGTTACTCTCTCCCCCCTCTGTGTGCTTCTCCCCCTTTCACAATACGGCTCCAGAGTCCATCCTCTAAGTTATTACGTGTTAGTTGGTTTGTTGCATGCTTACCTGGTCTAGTGTCTAGTCTCATCTCTAGTGTAAACATACCAGCCTTGCAAACTCACTTCTTGTACATCAGGGTCACAGTAATTGCAGGATTCTGTGGCCATGGCGTTTTCCACACAGTTATGGATTTGCCACATAATCCATCATGTGCAGATTTTCACCAAAAAAGTGTTTCTAGCCAAAACGGATCAAAAGTTACTAAAAACCAGTGCATTTGTGCAAGTTGGGTGTACACATGTGCACACTGGTTAGCGGCTCTTGAGGTAGTGGCGGGAAACACATGTATTTGTCCATTGTTTGGGATCTTGTCTTAGATACTGCAAAAAACATCTGATTGGTACTGCTGGGAGATAAAGCAGTCTACCCACGATCTCGCGGTTCCAATCCTCATACACCCAACAGAACCCTTCATCTCGCTCCTGGGGTCTTTTGTGAAGCGGTCCTGGAAACGAGCCAGGCCCTGTGGCCAGGCAGCTGTGACTGGGGCTTGCCAGTGGGCAAGTCTAATGTGATGCTGCCAGTCTACGACAGAAACCTCAAATCGCCAGGGAAGTCATCCCCGGATTACCCAAAGTGCTGCACGTCCACACTCACGGGCGACGGTATGCTATAGAACAGTCAGATAGTAACAATACGTTCTATATTACAGTCGAATAGTAACAATACGTTCAGGGATGCATATCATTTTAAAGGAGCACATTACTGAATAATGGAAGGAAGTGACAGGAACAGAGTGCCCACAAAACACCCACAGCCCTACAAGGAAACAGCAAGGCCGGTCACGTTCCTCTCCCTCGGGCTAGCAACGATTAGCTGTTGCTGCATCCCGAAGCAATTGAGCTGCAGTAGTTTTTTTAATTTATTTTTTTAAATAAGAGTGTGTGGTTTAAAAAGTACCTGCCTGATGTGTATTCAGAACTAGAGTGAATTTCCACGAAACTAATTTTCGCGCTTGTCTTAATCGCGTGCTGCCACTCACTGAAGTGCTTTCAACTTGTTTCAAGGCCAACGCGAGGAGAATAAACACAATACCTGTAGAACAGGGAATTTAAATACATAATGTGCTGTGTGCCCAGCGCTTCATTGCCAAGGTAACAGCAGTAGCAGAGATTCTGCCGAGACCCTCACCTCACCTCTCAAAGACGGGAGAGATAGCGAGTGGGAACCGGTACCTACGAGAAACCATTGAGTCATTCAGTAGCCCGAAAAATAAAGGGCATGGAGCACGAGGGCGGGACTGTCGAGTTGCAGACACACTCATCCAGTGACGTCTGCTACGACCACTGATTGGTCGCAGATCACAGCGTCTACGGGTAGGTCCCCGGCAGGGTTACGAGGTGGTGGGGGCAGGTTCACAGAGCAAGAGCTGCGATAGGTAGCGCTCAAAATAGGCGGGCAAGTCAACCTACGCAAGTAGGTGCAGGGGCGTGGTGGCCGGCAGTCCGAGGCAATCACCCGGAAATGCGTGGTTTGGTTGGTGCACACTCTTATCACGCTTTGGATGAGCAGGGCAGGGTGGACGGCGTTTTGATAAGCAGGGTGGACGGCGTCCACCCTGGAAAATAAGTGGGGGGACGCCGTCCACCCGCGTGGTACCCCGACTCGTGCCCTGATTTAAGGGCTCACAGGTGGGTAGAGATACGGGGAGGTTAGGGTGACTTGATGTTTCGGAGTGGGTAGAGGCAAAGGGAGATGAGAGTGAATTGAGGGCTCATGGTGGGTAGAGGTAAGGGGAGATGATGGTGACTTGATGTTTCAGGGGTGGGTAGAGGTAAAGTGAGGTGAGGGTGACTTGAGGGTTTGAGGGTAGGTACAGGTAAATGGAGGTGAGGGTGACTTGAGGGCTCTGGTGGGTAGAGGTAAAGGGAGGTGACGGTGTCTTGAGGATTTGAGGGTAGGTACAGGTAAATGGAGGTGAGGGTGACTTGAGGGCTCTAGTGGGTAGTGGTAAATGAAGGTGAGGGTGACTAGAGGACTCAGAGGTGGGCAGAGGTAACAGGAGGTGAGGGTGACTTAAGGGCTCAGGGTAATTAGAAGTAAAGGGAGGTGAGGGTAACTTGAGGGTTTGGGATGGGTAGTGGTAATTAAACGTGAGGGTGACTTGAGGGCTTGGAGGTGGGAAGAGGTAAAGGGAGGTGAGGGTGACTTAAGGGTTCAGTAGTGGGTTGAGGTAAAGTGAGGTGAGGGTGACATGAGGTTTCGGAGTGGGTAGAGGTAAATGGAGTTGAGGGTGACTTGAGGGTTCGGAATGGGTAAAAGTAAAGGGAGATGAGGGTGATGCGGGTATGGGGTGGTCAGAGGTAAAGGAGGAGAGGGTAACTTGAGGGCTCAGGGTGGATAGAGGTAAAGAGAATTGAGGGTGATTTGATTGCTCAGTCTGTCTAGAGGTAAAAGGAGGTGAGGGTAACTTGACAGTTTGGGGTGGGTAGAGGTAAAGGGAGGTGAGGGTGACTTGAGGGCTCAGGGTGGGAAGAGGTAAGGGCAGGGGAGTGAGAATTGAGGGTTATGGGTGGGTAGAGGTAAGGGGAGGTGAGGGTGACTTGATGGTTCAGGGGTGGGTAGAGGTAAACCGAGGTTAGTGTGACTTGAGGGTTATGGGTTGGGCAGAGGTAATGGAAAATGATGGTGACTTGAGGGTTTGGGTGTGTAGAGGTAAATGGAGGTGAGGGTGTCTTGAGGCTCCAGAAGTGGGTAGAGGTAAATGGAGGTGAGGGTGTCTTGAGGCTCCAGAAGTGGGTAGAGGTAAAGGAAGGTGATTGGGGCTTGAGGTTTCAGTGGTGGGTAGAGGTAATTGGAGGTGAGGGTGACTTGTGTGTTCAGGGGTGGGTAGAGCTACGAGGAGGTGAGGGTGACCTGAGATTTCCAGATGGGTAGAGTTAAAGGGAGGTGAGGGTGACTTGAGGGTTCTGGCTGAGTAGAAATGAAGGAAGATGAGGGTGACTTGATGTTTAAGGGTGGGTAGACAGAGGTGAGGGTGACTTGAGGATTCAGGAGTGCATAGAGGTAAGGGAAGGGAAGGGTGACTTGAGGGTTTGGGGGTAAGTAGAGGTAAAAGGAGGTGGCGGTTCAGGGGTTGGTAGAGGTAAAAGGAGGTGAAGGTGACTTGAGGGTTCGAGGGTGGGTAGAGGTAAAGGGAGGTGAGGGTAACTTGAGGGTTTGGAGTGAGTATAGGCAAAGGGAGGTGAGGGTGACTTGAGGTCCGGCGGGTGGGTAGAGTTAAAGAGAGGTGAGGGTGACTTGAGGGCTCAGGAGTGGGTAGCGGTAAAGGGAGATGAGGGTGACTTGGGGGCTCAGGATGCCTAGAGGTAAGAGGGAGGCGAGGGTGACTTGAGGGCTAGTAAAAGAAAGATGAGGGTGACATGGGGACTTGTAGTGGGTAGCGGCAAGAGGGAGGTGAAGGTGACTTGAGGGCTGGGGTGGGTAGAGGTAAAGGGAGGTGAGGGTGACTTGGGGGTTCAGGGTGGGTAGAGGTAAAGGGAGGTGAGGGTGACTTGAGGGTTCAGGAGTGCATAGAGGTAAGGGAAGGGAAGGGTGACTTGAGGGTTCAGGGTGGGTAGAGGTAAACGGAGGAGGGGGTGAATTGAGGGTTCGGAGGTGGGTAGAGGTAAAGGGAGGTGAAGGTGTCTTGAGGGTTTCAGAGTTGGTAGAGGTAAAGGGAGTTGAGGGTGACTTGAGGGTTCAAGGGTTTGGTAGGGATAAAGGGAAGTGAGGGTGACTTGAGGGTTCAGGAGTGGGTAGAGGTAAAGGGAGGTGGGGTGACTTGGGGGCTTGGGTGGATAGAGGTAAAGAGTGGTGAGGATGACTTGTGGGCATGGGGGCGGGTAGACGTAAAGGGAGATGAGGGTGACTTGCGGGTTCCGGGTGGGTAGAGATAAAGGGAAGTGGGGGTGACTGTAGGATTCAGGGTTGTGCAGAGGTAAAAGAAGGTGAGGGTGAATCTCAGGTTCAAGGAAGGTCAGAGGTAAAGTGACAGGCCACCAAAATTTATGTTTCGGAAATTGGTCACATGCCAAAAAATTGTGTTACTGCTAGTTCGAATTCAGCTCTTGAAAATACCCGGGAGCACGAGCTTCAACTATCATGGTTTCATGTTGTCTTGCAAGCAAAGGTTTTTTTTTTTTTAAAGTACCACAATATGAGCGCAAGAAGCACTGAAGAACACTAATCAAGAAATCAATCAGTACTTGGTCCATGCTCCAGGAATGAAAAGCAACATACGGAAATGAAGTGAAGCCGACAGGTGGTTACCTGTGCTCATCAATGACAAGGAAGAAATAAAGCTTGAAAATTAAGCCAAGTAAGTAATGGTTGGGTTAAAAGCCCCTGTTTAGTGTTTTTTTTTAAAAACAATAGCTGGTCACAAGCGACAGCATATGCTTGCCATCTTAGGCAAGACCTAAAGTTAATTGGATCAATAATGGAAAGAGAAATACACTAGGAAAGTAAAGTATTGGCCTACCAGCCATGGCACTAAATTGCACTTCTTTTTAGGCGGATGTGGGCATGTGATTATATGCCCTCACTTGAAGTGCGAAAGAGGAAAAGGCTGAAGTGGGCATTTCCCCTGCTGCAGTGAATGGAAGCAAAATGTGAATGACAATTAAAAATACCTATGGATAACGAGGGCTGAGCCTAAGCTTTTCTATGCATGTGTATGTGTATTCGTTTTTTATTCTTGATTTTTTGATCACACAAAGCTGGCCAGAAAGGTAAAGATGCCTCTAAACCAGACATAACAAGCATTTGCAATGCAATAGGTCTCGCAATTGCGAGATTTTGAGCTATTGGCATTGTAAATGACAATGCCTTTTATTTATGTGTTTAAAAAACCGGCAATAATAAAAGGCATTGTTATTTATAATACCAATAGGTCAAAGTTTCAAAATTGTAAGATCTATTGCATTGCAAATGCTTGTTGTTGCAGGGTTAAAGGTACATAGATATGAGACACATTGCACAGTTGTTTTGGGAGGAGCCGGGACTTACGTGTGTAAGGAAGAGCACATGGCTGTGTGAGGAGGAGCAGGGCCTCACAGGGAGTGAGGAAGGTCACACAGTTGTTTGAGGAGGAGCCGGGCGTTCTAGGGAGTGAGGAAGATCACACAGTTGTTTGAGGAGGAGCTGGGCCTTCTAGGGAGTGAGGAAGATCACATAGTTGTGTGAGGAGGAGCAGGGCCTCATAGGGAGTGAGGAAGATCACACAGTTGTCTGAGGAGGAGCAGGGCCAGGATACAGCAATTCCAATTCCCCGATTTGCCACACTTTATAAATCGTGATTGATTGACAACTGCTTCAATGTTAAACCTCGTATTAATGGCCAGGGGTAGATGCCGTGAAACAGTCCATGGGCAGGATGGTTGTTGCAAATGTTACTTAAAGCTTGCCTGCGCTGGACCTTCGAGTAAATAAAGTCGGAACCAGGTCTGCTAGGAACTGAATCTGTGCTCCATTATTCTATACACATATCTCCTACAGACACTCGTCCCCTCGGCTATTGTACTTCCACAGCACAATGGACACATATGGAGGACAGACAAAGTAATTTGTACTTGGTCTGAAGAGTCGCAATCAGCACAGCAGGCCTGTATTTACGTTGTTGAGAAGTGTTTTTCTGACTACAAAACAGAGACAGCTCGCGTATGTTGTACACAGAAACAGAGCGGCCTGACTCATGCGTGTTTCACACTGCTGAAGCATCACCTGACATCAGCAGGTTGTCTGAGTAACGTACCACAGTGAATACTTCGGCACAGCAGCCATCCTGGCGGCGACACGACTTTGATTTGGTGCAGGGGCACGAAGGTTATATACAGGGAGGGTTTCATGTGTTCCAGCATAGTACCTCATAGTCACCTACAAGCCACTCTGTTTTTAGAGCACAGGTGTCATTCTTCTGCTCAGTCTAAAAGATTTAGAATTTTTTTTTTAACATGGTGTTGCAACAAAGACACCAGTGCTACACATGCGTTAATTGACAATAACAACGGTAGGTGGACACGGCAAAAGTTACTGAAAAGTAGTGCTACACATGCGTTAATTGACAATAACAACGGTAGGTGGACACGGCAAAAGTTACTGAAAAGTACAGTGTGATTTGAGGTTATTAAAGCAACCATGCCGGTGTCTTTCTTATAAAGAACTGGCTCACACTGAGGGCGGGATACCCGTGATGCAGGACTGTACGTGTTCGGCAAAGGGGTGTCATGAGGGTGGACACTTTCTCCTAGCTCCACGGGATAACTTACACGCTGCGCTGTCGGTATACAAACAAGGGAGTCCTTATTTACAAGAGAAAGCAAAGCAAATGTGGCCACTCCTAGGCACCGGCACGTCTCCTAAAGATCAGGGACGTGCCCACAAGGAGCGCCATTCCCGCTCGGCCACAAAAGGGATTAAACAAGGGAAAGTGAAACAGCGCCATGCGCGCGTTGTAGGCACGCCGTGAGCGTGCACATCGGCGTGGCCTGCGGCTCGTGCCCAGTGGCGGCGCCTGCGGACTTCGCCGCACTTGAATAAGTGCTGCGCGGCTCGTGCGCCCCAGGGACGGGGCCGCCAAAGCAAAAAAAACAAGCAATATAGACAAGGGAAACACATATAAATAATAGAAATTACACCTATTTAAGCAACAAGAAATTCTAAGATATTAAAACTGCTGTAAGCAAGCACCAGAAATGCAAGGGCACTAACCTTGGCTGCTGCCTGGAGGCTGTGAGTCGCTGCAGCCAGGCCCCACTGGATCTCACTGATGAACTTCTCGAGCAATTCCACCGTGGCGTTGACCAGCTGCACACCGATCTTAGAGCATTGTGCCTAGAATCCCCAACTGGGTGCCAATGGCGGCTGCAATCGGGAGGGCACCGGTGAAGCTCAGCACGGCGGCCAGGCAAGAAAAACACTCTTCTGTCGGGCTGGCATGTCCTGAAAGTGCTGTGTTGCGTGGCTCCACTGCAGTCCGCCTGGCCCAATCATGTGAGCCTGCCGTGTGGTGCCCGAACGCAACAGAAATGTTAGATGTTGCTGTGCATTCAGGATAGGTCGGGCGCAGGACAGCAGTAAAGAAAAACACATTTAGAACCTGGGGAAGAAAGGAGCATGCTGCATGGCGGCAGTGACAGTGCACAGAGGCGGTGCATGGAGGAGTGGGCACGTAGAGAAGCTGCGCCCACCCAGGAGTCCGGCACAGGGCGGGCATGGTTAAAGCACCAGCACTTCCAGAGACCGGGAGGAAGTAACGACGGCACTCAAACCAATACTCTGGAGACCAACACAGCCGCGCGTGACGCACTGAAGCCCGCGAGCTGTGCGAGACGCCGTGCGTGTGCACATCTGCTGTCCGGCGCCGGGCGGCGTCAGTTGCGTGTGGCATGGGCGGGGCATGGAGCGCGCGGCCGGAGATGTCCGGGGCTCCCGTGAGCTGAGGGAGCCCCTTGTGTTGGAGAAGCGAGGCGGGAGCCCACCCCGCAGAGGGAAGTCCGGCGGGAGCCCACCCCACCTTCGTGAATGCCGCATGGTGCGGCCAGAGCAAGATTTCAGGCGGGGCTCCTGTGAGCAACACGGAGCCCCGCGCGTTGCTGCGCCAGTGACCGGTTGAAGAGGCGAGTCCCCCCTGCCATTGAGGAGACCAGCCTGGGAGCAGCGCAGAGTCCCCACAAGAGCCGGTGAGTGGGGTTGAGCGGGAGGCATGCTGGACGCCGCGCCTGGACAGGACATGTGCACGTGTATGGTGCGAGCAGAAGTTGTAAAAAGACGCGAGCCGTACGCGTGCACATCTCCTGTCTGTTAAGCTTGAGCACAGACAGTCGATGTGCACGCGTACGGCTTGCGGCGTTATTACAACTTCTGCTCGCACCATACGCGTGCACATCTCCTGTCCAGGACTTGCCGTACGCGTGCACCTGGCCTGTCCCGCATCGGAGCAAAAGTCTGCAACAATAGATCTCGCATAGCGAGCAGCGCTTTGCGCTGCATCGCTAGGCGAGACCTAAAAATGGAGCACATATGTTGTTTATCTTCTAAACATGGAGTACTCCTGATGACACTCAGATTTACAAGAGCACTTCAAGACCAGACGTGATTGTCTTCCAGGTATACAGTTCGAAGGAGGGGAACGGAGGAGGAACAGTTTATAATGGTAAATGTATTCTTGAATACAAATTTACCATCTCAAAGATTTCCTCCCTCTTGTCTCTTCGACCTCCAAGCAAATCTCACTCTTTAAAGGCATACTAAAATACTAACGACATTGTAGATGCAAAGAGCACATCTCACTGGGACCTAAAAAGATGAATTCGGAGTGACAATGAAAACATATGTGGGATTATTATCTACACACTGCCTTTAACTTTAATTGAATCTGTTTTTATTGATGTTAACACCCGCAAAGAGGCACAAGCCATTCTTACATTGTCTTTCATATACATCCTTGAGGGTCTCTAATTTTGTTTTGCACATACTACGAAGAATAAAACACTTTTACTGAAATATGGACAAAGTGTGCCCTAATTTAAAAAAAAGGCAGGGGACCCTGATTTGCAAATAAAGTATGCTTTGTTTATTTAATGGAGAACTAATGGTAAAGGGAACATTCCCCCTCCACAACCAGATTTACTTATTACACTAGCATCAGAATGCACAACATTAAACAGAGAATCACTTAACCGTTAAATGCATTGATCCTGAAAATAGATTGCATTTAATGTTTAAAGCTGACTGATAAAATATTTCCATCACATTGTACCACGAATTAGAACATTTGAATGTTGGTAACTTAATTGAAGACAATGGCGTGGCTTACGGCCAATAATGGCTGATACAGGCTTTCCGCTCCAACATTACAATGTTTGTTTTTCTGTTTCTCCCTGTTTATTTTAAAACATTAGTAGGTAGAGTATTGTAATAGCCCTATAGCCCTTCTGCCTCTGATTATACCAGTTGTTAAAGTCCCTGGCCCTCATTATAGGACCCCATCTTTAATATTTACACCCATAGGGTGGAATGCACCTTTCATGATCGCATAATGCCATCATGAGATATTATCTTGGAATGCACCTTTCTTTGAAATTGTCAAAAACGATTGCCAGTGCAGGAAGTTTCCCCAGTAGGATGTCTGGGGCAGAAGTCACTTTGTTCATGTGAGCTGGGGCTGAGCTCCCACTGGCATACTCAAAGGTGGGGACCTGTGCTCACCTTTGGTAGCAAGCCAAAGTGTGAAAGCATGTGGATTGTGGGCAACAAGCCACCAAGCCATAATTTAACTATTGCACTAAAGTACAATGTCCATCCAACTTAACTAAAGGGATAAATGTTTAATAAGAATGACACAACAATGAACACAATTTACTAAGGCATTCCAAAGCTATAAAGAAATCTAATTTAATCTCACACAAAATAAAAGGTTAGAATAGCTCTTGCCCACGTCAACACAGTCAAGGAGAAGTCTGTCATCAGAAACAGCCACCGGAGGGCAACATGCCCTAATCATGCTCACAGCATCTCTTAGAGAGCTCCATCCCTCACACAGGTTTGTCGGGCTGGGGAGAGTCAGTCCTCTGAGTTGCAATGTACCAACCAGAGCAAATGTGCACAGACTGTTCTTTTCACGTTATATTCTTGTTGTTTACTTCCTCTAGGTCTAGAACTAGCTCGCCAGAGACCATCTCAGTGGTACAAAGTTTCAGGGTAGTTTTCTCCACATTTATACCAACACACCATGTGACATCCTTTTCCGGCTGCCTAACAGATCCGGACAGGCTGAGAGTCACAGCTTTGTTATTACTTTCAATACATCTCTGACATTTTTCAACATGAAAGCATCTGTGTTTGGCAATGCAAAGCATGATAGCAGGAAAGACAACGTGGATTCTTCCACACCCACCTTGTGCTCACACTGAGCCATGTGGCAGTACAGGCTCCTGGATTTACTGTTTTTAAAAATGCAATTACACCAAATATAAATGTAGTTTTCATTTTATCTACCTCAAATGTACATCGCTCTCCTCTTTAGTTTCTAAAACAGCTTCAAGTGCATATTTTTACCCACAGGAAGGTAGTCATGGTTACCGAGCAGTACTCAAGCATATCACATTTCGATTGCCTTTTGTTCAGAAGAAAGAAAGAAAACTCAAAGCTTTGTTTAGGTGCTGCCTGCACAAAAACGACCCAAATGAGTCACCAAGCTGTGTACTAAAGAAACACGAACAACATAAAAAAACAGACAGCACAAAGAAACACAGAACAAGCATTGGCATAGCCAATAGGTCTCGCCTTTGAGACCTTATAAGTGTTTAGCCAGAGATATTGACTTTGCCTATGTCTTTAAGCTGTGCTGTACAGAAGTCTGCAGCATGCTGAAAAGTTATAATAAAGAAGTGTCAGAAGCATTTTTGTTACCGTATATATACCCAAGAAAGCATTATGTACAACTGAACGACCATATTAAAAAAGTATTAACAATAAATAATGTCTTGAGTATTTTTTTGTCCTTTCAATGCTGGCATCTTCTATCTGCCTGTCCCAATGGTTGCTTGTTATGGGGTTTTTTCTTATGGGGTGGGCATAAATAACAGTCAGTCAGTCAGTGAGAGAGTCAGTCAGTCAGTGAGAGTCAGTCAGTCAGTGAGAGAAAGAGTCAGTCAGTGAGAGAAAGAGTCAGTCAGTGAGTGAGAGAGTCAGTCAGTGAGACAGAGTGAGAGAGTCAGTCAGTGAGAGAGTCAGTCAGTGAGAGAGAGTGAGAGAGTCAGTCAGTGAGAGAGAGCGAGAAAGTTAGTCAGTGAGAGTCAGAGAGTCAGTCAGTGAGAGAGAGAGAGTTAGTCAGTCAGTCAGTGAGAGTCAGTCAGTCAGTGAGAGAGTCAGTCAGTCAGTGAGAGAGTCAGTCAGTGAGAGAGAGAGAGTGAGAGTCAGTCAGTCAGTTAGTGAGAGTCAGTCAGTGAGAGAGTCAGTCAGTGAGAGGGATTGAGAGAGTCAGTCAGTCAGTGAGAGGGATTGAGCGAGTCAGTCAGTGAGAGAGAGAGTGAGAGAGTCAGTCAGTCAGTGAGAGAGTCGGTCAGTGAGTCAGTCAGTGAGTCAGTCAGTCAGTGAGAGAGAGTCAGACAGTGAGTGAGAGAGTCAGTCAGTCAGAGTCAGTGAGAGTCAGTCAGTGAGAGAGTGAGAGTCAGTCAGTCAGTCAGTGTCAGTCAGAGAGTCAGTCAGAGAGTCAGTGAGAGAGTGAGGCAGTCAGTCAGTCGGTCAGTCAGTGAGAGAGAGAGAGTCAGTGAGAGAGAGAGTGAGAGTCAGTCAGTGAGAGAGTCAGTCAGATAGTGAGACAGTCAGTCAGTGAGCGAGTCAGAGAGAGAGTGAGAGTCAGTCAGAGAGTCAGTCAGTCAGTGAGAGAGTCAGTCAGTCAGTGAGCGAGAGATTGAGAGAGTGAGTTAGTCAGTCAGTGAGAGAGAGAGAGTCAGTCAGTGAGAGAGTGAGTCAGTCAGTGAGAGAGTGAGTCAGTGAGAGAGAGAGTCAGTCAGTGAGAGACTCAGTCAGTCAGTGAGAGAGTGAGAGTCAGTCAGTTAGTCAGTCAGAGTCAGTGAGAGTCAGTCAATCAGAGTCAGTCAGTCAGTGAGAGAGAGATTGAGAGTGAGTCAGTCAGTGAGAGAGAGAGAGAGAGACAGTCAGTCTGTGAGAGAGAGAGTAATAGTCAGTCAGTGAGAGAGTCAGTCAGTGAGTGAGAGTCAGTCAGTCAGTGAGAGAGAGAGTCAGTGAGTCAGTCAGTCAATCAGTGAGAGAGAGAGAGTCAGTCAGTGAGCGAGAGATTGAGAGAGTCAGTGAGAGAGAGAGTGAGAGAGTCAGTGAGTGAGAGAGTCAGTCAGTCAGAGAGTCAGTCAGTCAGTGAGAGAGAGATTGAGAGTGTCAGTCAGTGAGAGAGAGAGAGTGAGAGAGAGAGTCAGTCAGTCAGTCAGTCAGTGAGAGAGTCAGTCAGTCAGTTAGTCAGTCAGTGAACACAGGTGGTGGAGGGCACAAAGAGAGGAGGTGGTGGAGGGCACAGAGAGAGGAGGTGGAGGGCACAGAGAGCGCAGGTGGTGGAGGGCACAGAGAGCGCAGGTGGTGGAGGGCACAGAGCGCAGGTGGTGGAGGTCACAGAGTGCAGGTGTTGGAGGGCACAGAGCGAGGAGGTGTTGGAGGGCACAGAGAGGAGGTGGTGGAGGGCACAGAGAGGAGGTGATGGAGGGCACAGAGAGAGGAGGTGGTAGAGGGCACAGAGAGGAGGTGGAGGGCACAGAGAGGAGGTGGAGGGCACAGAGAGGAGGTGGTGGAGGGCAGAGAGGAGGTGGTGGAGGGCAGAGAGGAGGTGGTGGAGGGCAGAGAGGAGGTGGAGGGCACAGAGAGGAGGTGGAGGGCACAGAGGAGGTGGAGGGCACAGAGGAGGTGGAGGGCATAGAGAGAGGAGGTGGAGGGCATAGAGAGAGGAGGTGGAGGGCAGAGAGAGCGGAGGTGGAGGGCAGAGAGAGCGCAGGTGGTGGAGGGCTCAGAGAGCGCAGGTGCTGGAGGGCACAGAGAGAGTAGGTGGTGGAGGGCACAGAGAGAGGAGGTGGAGGGCACAGAGAGGAGGTGGAGGGCACAGAGAGCGCAGGTGGTGGAGGGCACAGAGAGAGGAGGTGGTAGAGGGTACAGAGAGAGGAGGTGGTGGAGGGCACAGAGGGGAGGAGGTGGTGGAGGGCACAGAGAGGAGGTGGTGGAGGGCACAGAGAGGAGGTGGTGGAGGGCACAGAGAGAGGAGGTGGAGGGCACAGAGCGCAGGTGGTGGAGGGCACAAAGAGAGGAGGTGGTGGAGGGCACAGAGAGAGGAGGTGGAGGGCACAGAGAGCGCAGGTGGTGGAGGGCACAGAGAGCGCAGGTGGTGGAGGGCACAGAGCGCAGGTGGTGGAGGGCACAGAGTGCAGGTTTTGGAGGGCACAGAGCGAGGAGGTGTTGGAGGGCACAGAGAGGAGGTGGTGGAGGGCACAGAGAGGAGGTGATGGAGGGCACAGAGAGAGGAGGTGGTAGAGGGCACAGAGAGGAGGTGGAGGGCACAGAGAGGAGGTGGAGGGGCACAGAGAGGAGGTGGTGGAGGGCAGAGAGGAGGTGGTGGAGGGCAGAGAGGAGGTGGTGGAGGGCAGAGAGGAGGTGGAGGGCACAGAGAGGAGGTGGAGGGCACAGAGAGGAGGTGGAGGGCACAGAGGAGGTGGAGGGCACAGAGGAGGTGGAGGGCATAGAGAGAGGAGGTGGAGGGCATAGAGAGCGGAGGTGGAGGGCACAGAGAGCGCAGGTGGTGGAGGGCTCAGAGAGCGCAGGTGCTGGAGGGCACAGAGAGAGTAGGTGGTGGAGGGCACAGAGAGAGGAGGTGGAGGGCACAGAGCACAGGTGGTGGAGGGCACAAAGAGAGGAGGTGGTGGAGGGCACAGAGAGAGGAGGTGGAGGGCACAGAGAGCGCAGGTGGTGGAGGGCACAGAGAGCGCAGGTGGTGGAGGGCACAGAGCGCAGGTGGTGGAGGGCACAGAGTGCAGGTGTTGGAGGGCACAGAGCGAGGAGGTGTTGGAGGGCACAGAGAGGAGGTGGTGGAGGGCACAGAGAGGAGGTGATGGAGGGCACAGAGAGAGGAGGTGGTAGAGGGCACAGAGAGGAGGTGGAGGGCACAGAGAGGAGGTGGAGGGCACAGAGAGGAGGTGGTGGAGGGCAGAGAGGAGGTGGTGGAGGGCAGAGAGGAGGTGGTGGAGGGCAGAGAGGAGGTGGAGGGCACAGAGAGGAGGTGGAGGGCACAGAGAGGAGGTGGAGGGCACAGAGGAGGTGGAGGGCACAGAGGAGGTGGAGGGCATAGAGAGAGGAGGTGGAGGGCATAGAGAGAGAAGGTGGAGGGCAGAGAGAGCGGAGGTGGAGGGCACAGAGAGCGCAGGTGGTGGAGGGCTCAGAGAGCGCAGGTGCTGGAGGGCACAGAGAGAGTAGGTGGTGGAGGGCACAGAGAGAGGAGGTGGAGGGCACAGAGAGGAGGTGGAGGGCACAGAGAGCGCAGGTGGTGGAGGGCACAGAGAGAGGAGGTGGTAGAGGGTACAGAGAGAGAAGGTGGTGGAGGGCACAGAGGGGGAGGAGGTGGTGGAGGGCACAGAGAGGAGGTGGTGGAGGGCACAGAGAGAGGAGGTGGTGGAGGGCACAGAGAGGAGGTGGTGGAGGGCACAGAGAGAGGAGGTGGAGGGCACAGAGCGCAGGTGGTGGAGGGCACAGAGCGCGGAGGTCAGTGAGTGCGCTTTTTCACTGATGGCCTTGACGATCATGCTGTACTTTTGTTCAAAACAAAGTTTACCTTCCTTTTTTTTCCGTCTTGTTGCCGATCGATAGTTGAGATTCCCTCAATCCGCACCCCTTTCATGTTGCTTTCCTCAACCCACAAACTCATTGTTTCTTCCCGCTATTCTCATCCTTTGTAACGCTTCCTCCCACCTGGGCCTTCTGTGTAGCTCCTCCACACCCACACATCGAGAAATAAAAATGATTTGCGCTACTTATTTTTTTCTTTTTATTTAATGTTCCAACATGGTAAATGTAAAAAATAACTAGAGTCTTGTTTTATTTTGTAGGCTGTCGCATGTGTGGTGCATGCCTACAAAATGATGCGTCACAGCACCATAGCGCCTTATTTTCTTTTTTCTTTAGCCATACTGTACAGCTTCGGGGATGTTCTATAGCGTAGTTAAACACCATTGGCAAAGCCAATAGGATCCAAAAGCTTAGACTGTTGCCTTTGTCAGTGCTTGTTGCGTAAGGGTTTGTCCACTTTGATTGCAAGATGCTCGTTTAAACACATAGTCATTGATCTTTTTGTATTGTCCTGCAAAACGTTGATGTGTTTGTGAGATTTTTAGCTAGTGGATAAAGGTAATGGAATAAGCACATCTAAGTCATAGTTAATCAATGGTATAAGTGGAGATGACTGTTATGCCGGCCACAGGTGTATTAGTAACATAGGAGAAAGAAAAGTTGCACAGTTATATAATAAAGAGCTAGGAATTATGTGGCATGTCAGTGTTATGGTCGGAAGTAGATAACTGCACAGTGTATGCACCTTTGTCGGAGGGAAGACTAAAGCGAATACCATTCTTCCATTCGCTCATCCAGCAGTAGCTGAATGACTACCAGTACAATGCTGAACCAATGTTTAATAGCAGAGGTAACTTCGCTCATTCAGAGAGCTGCACAAGTGCTTCAGTACTACCCGGAAACTGCCGCCCCCTTAGCAAGGTGGGGAAAGGGAGAATGGCTTTGCTGAACACCAGCTCAAAGGTGGAGCCTCTACGTTTCAAAGTAGAACAAGCGGTCTGCACTTTCAAGCACTCGTGCTTGTGGCGGCATCCACCTTGCGTGAGCGAGCAGCGGCGCGGCCACGGTAATTACAAACATATGGCCCATGCGCGCCGCTGCTCGCTCCCGCAAGGTGGATGCCGCCACAAGCACGAGTGCTTGAAAAGTGAAGACCGATTGCTAAAGGCCCTCTCCTAGAGCAACGCATGCGCGCTGCCTAGGCGAGACCTAAAAATGGGCGGGTGAGGAGTTGGATAAAGAAAGACGGACAACAGAAACAGTGCCAGCGGAGGGATACTAATTGAGATGAATGAATCTGTGTTTGGTCCATGGACCACAGAAGAAACAGGAAGGCACGCCGAGGCACGCGCCAGCTAATTAGGAGGCAGCCCGGACGAGTGGCAATTAAGTCATGGGTGGTAAGCAATGGGCGGGCTGCAAGCCCCTTATAGTACATAAAAGTGTCTCGCAAGCGAGAGTGCATGCGATAACGCATGCGTCTCACGCAGGCTCGACTATAGCCATGCAGGGTAGGAGGCTTGGTTCGCATGCCTCTGGCCCCAGCAGAGGTCATGAGATTATTGTAAACCCCTTGTACATCAGCCTTCCACAGAAAGTCCATCACAAACAAGCATGCAAAGAGTGCGGTTCTCATCAACTCGGCAAGGTGCTAAAGAAGTACATGGTATGCCACCCATGCCTCTTTGAATAGCTTCCACTGGCTTTCTGTTTGGACCCCCGTCGCTCTAAGGTCCTGTGCAGGATGCACAATTGTCTACCTAGGAAGGCCTGATCCTATCTCACCATGAATATTCAGAGGCGGGCTCTCCGTTACTGCGGAGGAGCGACCCCCCACTGCTTTCAGGAGGGCAAAAAAGGAAAAATAAAATGATAATAACACAATGTTATCTTTTTTTTTTTGCATGCTGAGGCAGTTTTGCGGGGCGGGGCTAGGCTGCTGATAGAGCAGGAGGAGTGGTTGAGGCACTTTCTAAGTGCGCATGACGATTTGGCCGGTCATCTTGGGCCTGCCAAACAGTCATGCGCACTTTGCATGTTCTCCACCAGGCTGTATTACAGCCTGGGTGGAGAACATGCACAGGCTCACAGTCCCCGTCTGAAGCGCCGAACTACGGCGCTCAGACCAATCATGATGCTGCTGTCATGGTGACAGCAGCGTCGTGATTGGCTTAGGGGCCTGTGTGCTTCCTGTTTCCATTCCGGGACTCGTCAGAGGGGAAGCAGAGGAGAGACGCGGCCAGCCGAAGAGGTAAGTGGTTTTTTTTTCTGCACCCCCCTCCCCCGCCCCCCCGATCCATGCCAGCTCCTACTGTAAATATCCCCCTGTACTTCACAGGTCAAGCACAGCAGCAGACCTCTAGATTCTAAGATCTGTTTGGGAGGGCTGCTCTACCTGGCTCAAAACCCCACACTATACTCCCTGCAGTCACCACAGGGCACACCACTGCAGATAATATCCTCTGTTTATTTAGAGAGTTTTGTGGCACCTGTACATGTCGCATTCCGGCCACATCAAGGTACCTACTGCGAGACAGAGCGATGTATCAAGCCTCCAGGCTGCTCACTTGGGTCTACATCTCTGGTCCTGGCAGGCAGTGGATACACTGCCCCTGTGGTCTCAGCAGGGCTTGAAGTGGAATGGGTCCTACCAAGTCCTTAACTTTTAAGTTAAGACACTGTTCTATTTCTAAAGAATAAATAAACACCCTTAAGCTCATCCATGTCAGTAGTGTAGTTCCTGTTTACATTTCAGATGCTTTACTTAATCTTGCATTCCCTAGTAGTGTTTGCTTTTTCTAGCATGTTGTGTTTCTGTAGTTTTTTCCATGCAGCATATTACTCTCCTATAGCACTTAGTGTGAACTTAGTAACCTCTAAGTGTCCGTGTGAGTTTGGGTTGTAGGTGGGTGTTGATGACGAAGCACGATTGGGAGCTCTGAAGCCGAGGCTGAAGACAGCGCACGTTTCTCACAGTGCCTGTCAGTGGGTTGTTACCGTGTTCAGAATACATGCTCATCCAGTACTTGGCCTCTCAACAGTAGGATAATCACATGTGTGTCAATTGTAATTGTGATTCTACGTGAACATATGTGAAGGAGGTACACAGCTGTCGAAATATTGTAAAAGTAAACGCAGTGTTTACAGGTGAGAGGGTGCGTTGTGGGTGGTGGGGGTGGTGAAGTGAAGGAGATGCAAGGAAGTATGTGCAGGAGAGAGTGAAAAGAGGGTGCTTGAAAGGAAACAGATGAAGTGTGAGATATGCGGACAGGAGATTTTAAAAGATGTGAGGAGAAAAAGGACCTAAGTGTCTAACTTTCGAAGACCACGGCCCCTTCCACAGATCTTAGTAAAGTTTATTTCACAGTCTTGTGTCAGTGAGAAGCAGCTGTGCTTCCTTTTAGCACTGCTGCCGGTATTGTTACAGGTGCAAAAACAACAGTTGATGGACAGAATGCAGAACAATGTCATACATTCACCCCAGTACAGAGATCTGGGCCTAAATCCATCGTTTTTTTGCTCACCATGCCATTCCAGTTTGAACCCAGCCATATGCAAATCAGTCTTGACCCTGTGCCACATGGGAACAGTCCAGCCCGAACTGCCAAGCCAGGTCCTCCCTGGACTGGAACCAAGCATCCTAGGACCGGTTTCGGGGTTTCACCCCTCTTCAGCCAGGATAGCTTGATTCCAGTGGCATGGAGAGCACGGGACCCACGTCTGGGCATACCCGTCCCACTCGGGGTGACAAATGCAAAAACAACAGTTGATGGACAGAATGCAGAACAATGTCATACATTCACCCCAGTACAGAGATCTGGGCCTAAATCCATCGTTTTTTTGCTCACCATGCCATTCCAGTTTGAACCCAGCCATATGCAAATCAGTCTTGACCCTGTGCCACATGGGAACAGTCCAGCACGAACTGCCAAGCCAGGTCCTCCCTGGACTGGAAACAAGCATCCTAGGACCGGTTTCGGGGTTTCACCCCTCTTCAGCCAGGATAGCTTGATTCCAGTGACATGGAGAGCACGGGACCCACGTCTGGGCATACCCGTCCCACTCGGGGTGACAAATGCAAAAACAACAGTTGATGGACAGAATGCAGAACAATGTCATACATTCACCCCAGTACAGAGATCTGGGCCTAAATCCATCGTTTTTGCTCACCATGCCATTCCAGTTTGAACCCAGCCATATGCAAATCAGTCTTGACCCTGTGCCACATGGGAACAGTCCAGCCCGAACTGCCAAGCCAGGTCCTCCCTGGACTGGAAACAAGCATCCTAGGACCGGTTTCGGGGTTTCACCCTCTTCAGCCAGGATAGCTTGATTCCAGTGGCATGGAGAGCACGGGACCCACGTCTGGGCATACCCGTCCCACTCGGGGTGACAAATGCAAAAACAACAGTTGATGGACAGAATGCAGAACAATGTCATACATTCACCCCAGTACAGAGATCTGGGCCTAAATCCATCGTTTTTTTGCTCACCATGCCATTCCAGTTTGAACGCAGCCATATGCAAATCAGTCTTGACCCTGTGCCACATGGGAACAGTCCAGCCCGAACTGCCAAGCCAGGTCCTCCCTGGACTGGAAACAAGCATCCTAGGACCGGTTTCGGGGTTTCACCCCTCTTCAGCCAGGATAGCTTGATTCCAGTGGCATGGAGAGCACAGGACCCGCGTCTGGGCATACCCGTCCCACTCGGGGTGACACATGCAAAAACAACAGTTGATGGACAGAATGCAGAACAATGTCATACATTCACCCCAGTACAGAGATCTGGGCCTAAATCCATCGTTTTTTCTCACCATGCCATTCCAGTTTGAACCCAGCCATATGCAAATCAGTCTTGACCCTGTGCCACATGGGAACAGTCCAGCCCGAACTGCCAAGCCAGGTCCTCCCTGGACTGGAAACAAGCATCCTAGGACCGGTTTCGGGTTTCACCCTCTTCAGCCAGGATAGCTTGATTCCAGTGGCATGGAGAGCACGGGACCCACGTCTGGGCATACCCGTCCCACTCGGGGTGACAAATGCAAAAACAACAGTTGATGGACAGAATGCAGAACAATGTCAAACATTCACCCCAGTACAGAGATCTGGGCCTAAATCCATCGTTTTTTTGCTCACCATGCCATTCCAGTTTGAACCCAGCCATATGCAAATCAGTCTTGACCCTGTGCCACATGGGAACAGTCCAGCCCGAACTACCAAGCCAGGTCCTCCCTGGACTGGAAACAAGCATCCTAGGACCGGTTTCGGGGTTTCACCCCTCTTCAGCCAGGATAGCTTGATTCCAGTGGCATGGAGAGCACCGTCCATCATCCCCTTTGGTATCGCTTTGTTCGCCCTAAGTTGGCAGGGTATGCCCAGACGTGGGTCCCTTGCTCACTTTGCCACTGGATTCAAGCTAGCCTGGCTGATGACGGCTGAATGGCCAGAAACCGGTCCCAGGATGCTTGTTTCCGGTCCAGGGAAGACATGGCTTGGCAGTTCGGGCTGGACTGTTCCCATGAGGCACAGGGTCAGACTGATTTGCATATGGCCATGTCTGAACTGGGGTGGTGGAGTGAGCTAAAGAATGATGATGGATTAAACCCAGATCAGTTGACTGGGGGTGAGTGTTTGATTAGCTCAAACGCTCCGTCCATCATCCCCTTTGGTATCGCTTTGTTCGCCCTAAGTTGGCAGGGTATGCCCAGACGTGGGTCCCTTGCTCACTTTGCCACTGGATTCAAGCTAGCCTGGCTGATGACGGCTGAATGGCCAGAAACCGGTCCCAGGATGCTTGTTTCCGGTCCAGGGAAGGCATGGCTTGGCAGTTCGGGCTGGACTGTTCCCATGAGGCACAGGGTCAGACTGATTTGCATATGGCCATGTCTGAACTGGGGTGGTGGAGTGAGCTAAAGAATGATGATGGATTAAACCCAGTTCAGTTGACTGGGGGTGAGTGTTTGATTAGCTCAAACACTCCGTCCATCATCCCCTTTGGTATCGCTTTGTTCGCCCTAAGTTGGCAGGGTATGCCCAGACGTGGGTCCCTTGCTCACTTTGCCACTGGATTCAAGCTAGCCTGGCTGATGACGGCTGAATGGCCAGAAACCGGTCCCAGGATGCTTGTTTCCGGTCCAGGGAAGACAAGGCTTGGCAGTTCGGGCTGGACTGTTCCCATGAGGCACAGGGTCAGACTGATTTGCATATGGCCATGTCTGAACTGGGGTGGTGGAGTGAGCTAAAGAATGATGATGGATTAAACCCAGATCAGTTGACTGGGGGTGAGTGTTTGATTAGCTCAAACGCTCCGTCCATCATCCCCTTTGGTATCGCTTTGTTCGCCCTAAATTGGCAGGGTATGCCCAGACGTGGGTCCCTTGCTCACTTTGCCACTGGATTCAAGCTAGCCTGGCTGATGACGGCTGAATGGCCAGAAACCGGTCCCAGGATGCTTGTTTCCGGTCCAGGGAAGGCATGGCTTGGCAGTTCGGGCTGGACTGTTCCCATGAGGCACAGGGTCAGACTGATTTGCATATGGCCATGTCTGAACTGGGGTGGTGGAGTGAGCTAAAGAATGATGATGGATTAAACCCAGATCAGTTGACTGGGGGTGAGTGTTTGATTAGCTCAAACGCTCCGTCCATCATCCCCTTTGGTATCGGTATTGTTACAGGGGGCCGAAAACTGGCCCCCAGTAACAAAACCGGTCCCCACCGCTTGAAAACTGGCCCCAAACCTTCCGGCCCACCGGGGAAACGCTCGGTGCCCGCTACGGCCAGTCCTGCCCAAAACACTTTTATAAACGTTTACCTCGCACACACAGAACAATAGAATGTGCACAAGGCCAAGACATCAGACTCCCCAGGTCATTGTGCTTTTGCTATTAGCAAAAAAATCACTAAATCTGCACGTTTTGTATAAATTGTGCATTTAAAAAAAACTGATGCCCATCCTACTTTTGTTGGCCTCTGTTTTGGGCAAATAAAAGGAGGGAGCGCAACAGGCTAGCTGGCGGCAGAGGTGTTACATTCCTCCATCGTCTGCCTTTTAATCCCTTTAAAATATGCACAGCACCCTCCTCCTCCCGTGCTCACAGGCTGCACAGCTCTCTGCTTACCTACCTGTCTCCACTGACGCTCTCCCTTCCTACTGCCGTTTGTTTCATCATGGGACCTACTGCCTCTTGAATTTTTATTTAATGTTTTGCACTTTTATATAGTTGACCCATATTGGAGCGCTTTACATGAGGCACCAGTTATAATACACAAGGTCACATTTGTATTTTAGCACTGCTGTGCCCAGAATCAAAGGTTGCTGAGTCGATGCCGGGACTTGAAGCTGGTTCCCCAGATCCAAAGCCTTAAGGCCACATCTTCTCTTCTACAACCTCACTCCCTCCTGCAGGGCCGGCTTTAGGGCAGTGCGACTGGTGCGGCCACACTGGGCTTGACCTGTGGAGGGGGGGTGCCGACCTCAGGGGGGGGCGCTGTGTTTAGCAGTACCTTATGATTGGAGAGATAAGGGGCACTTATGCCTGGTGGTAGTGAGAGAATCCGAGGAGGCGGTCATGGGGTGTGGGGGCGCCAAAAATGATTGTCGCACTGGGCGCCACCAGCGCTAAAGCCGGCCCTGCCCTCCTGTGCATTCTCTCTCTGTGGCCCAGTGGCGTAACGAAAGTTGAGAGGGCCCCCCTGCAAGGTACACGGAGGGGCCCCCGCTCCGGATTTAATCCGAGTTCTCAGGCCCGGGTACTGTGCTGAGGGGGCCCCCTGCAGCTCGGGGCCCCCCTGCACCGCGGGGGCCTGTGTTACGCCCCTGCTGTGGCAGTGGCCCAGCAACCTCACCGCGCCCCCACTCCCGAGTTTCCTGTGTTCCGCACTCCCATTCGCCCCCTGCTGCCCTGTGCACATTTGGAATAGTGGTTATCGAATGCCAGAGAGAGCAAAGTTTTCAAATTTAGATCTGTACTCTCTCTGGCATCTCACACCCTCCTGTTCCGAGGCGGAAGCTGCAGGACGCTCTGCCAGGTCACAAGGCCACAGACTGGAACTTGTCAGAGCCTCCGGTAGTGAAAGACCAAGAACTAGCAGTATTTTTTGTGACAAGCACATGTTCTGCCTGCCGGAAAATACCGCAAGTTTTTGGGGTTTGGGATCGCAAATGTTGATTTTTTTTTCAGCAAAATTTGCCATCCCAGGCCTCTGAAGGGTGGATTCAGCTCGGTCTGGTGGATCCCAGGTTTCAAGAGCGCGCACACGGTATTACCGCTGTTGACATCATGGGATACTCTCGCACTGCTTCTGACATCACAGGACACACATACTTTATCACTACTGACGACGTAACGGTGTAATGTTCAAATTCTGACTCAGTGCTGATGACATCACAGGAAATAGTCTCACTGCTAGCATTGACTAAGTTGCTGTTGATGACATCATGGATCACACTGTTGTATGGCTTCTGACGTCACTGGTCCCAATGTATCATACTGACATATAAGGAACACCTTACAAATGCTGACTCAGTGCTGATTGTGGTGTCTTGGGCCCTAGGCCCACATGCTGCACAAATGACAACACTGACAACCAGTAGTTGGGTACTGGAACTGGGCACGTGCGCCCGGCCCCTTTTATTTGCAGGGTTACCTGACCGGTGACGCCTGTGATGGGTGGGTGTATGGTGTGTGGTGCAAACAGGCAGAACACTAGAACGTGTCCAGCAGGACACTACATCCCTCCCAAACTTTAATGAAAAAAGAAAAAAAAAAAAGTCCAACCTATGAAGAACAAGCATTGGCATAGCCAATAGGTCTCGCCTTTGGGACCTTATAAGTGTTTAGCCATGCAACAGTTGATGTTGTTGCACCAAGGATATTGTGCTGCATAACTAAATACTTATAAGGTCCCAAAAGCGAGACCTATTGGCTATGCCAATGCTTGTTTAACAAGTGGCAGAGGAGACTGCCTGCTTCACAGGGCGGTAGCTCTCATTATTGAAGCAGGTATAGTGCCACTGAGGTCCAGGACTGTGAGGCGTCCACTGCATCACAGTTATGACTGTCTTACTTTACAAAAGAGGCATGGAGGCTTATTATCCTAGCTAGCATTATGTCTGAGGGCACCCTTGCTGTAAAGTAGCGGACAACATGTGGGAGCTCATTTCAAGTCTGTTTCGAGATTGGAGTGATGGCCAGGCATGGTGGGGGATGAGCCAAAGATACCGAGGAGATAGCTACTCAGTTACGTAGCTGTCATTAGTGCAGCAGTTAAAGTTGCACTGAAGAAGAGGAGTGCGAGGGGGTCAAATCACCCAAATTATGGGGAGTATTGTTTCTTGGTCAATTTTTGTTTTCTTTTGATGTATTTGCTCTTTTCCATTTATTGTTGATTATGAGCTACAAAAAGCACCCCTGAAAATGATCTCATAAGCCCCGCCCCTTCTGCTTCCCCAAGTCTTGCCATGAAGTTTTAGCGGGGGCCCGACATCAAAACATTTTGCTTAAGGGGGAGCTCAGAGCAGAATAGTTTGAAGACCACTGCTTTAGAGGATGTAGGGATCATCATCAGGACATAAGAGTTTATGCCCGAAGACAAAAATGCCTGCTGGAGAGGGTAAGAGAATGGAAAGGAGGAAGTATGGGAGGAGAGGGAAGAAAAAGGAGGGGAGGGAAGAAAAAGGAGGAGAAAATTAGCGACCAATTAAAATTACAAGATTCATTCACTCAAGCCATGCAATTGTGACATGGTGCGATCATACATTTCTTCTATGAATACAGACTGTGACTTCATCAGGCATCTACATGTGTGGGGTGCTGGCGGCGCAGCGTCATGCTAGCGAATCGTATAGGCTGAGTGGAGAGATCATCTACATAAGGCAAAGTGAAGTGAGATACAGAAGGAAAAAGACAGAACTACTGACTGGAAACCATCAACGATGGTCTGGAAACAATGAGCAATAGGATAGCACCTTGCGCAAAGTCCAGTGGGAAAAACGAAAATACGTGAGTGGAAATCCAATGCCAATTACAGGATCAATGCCTAAATTGAAAAATGAAGGGGACCCACCTGATAGGAGAGCACGTCAATGAAACGATAGGAACCAAGGCCGTGATGAAGTGGTAGGAAAGGGCTGCAATAACCTGAAAACTGCCTGCAATAACCAGAGAATGCAAAAGGAGGTGCACCAACTTGCAGGAAAAGGCCAAGGTTGGAGTAAACACGTAGGCTGTACCTGACGTATGGCACGCCACATGAACATGGAATTAAGGCAGCTTAAAACATAAAAAAGGTCAAATCAGTGAGTGCGGACTAACCACACGTAGTGCTAGCAGCGGTAACCTGATGGTGGCACTTACTGGGATGTTAAAAATATTGAGACCGCAGGAACCCGGTTGACGTTACAGGCAGCGCAGGCATCTCATAAGGCTGGAAACCCACTCATACCTAAAGTGATTGTGACGGCAAGAGGGGAGGTCACGGGCTGGAGAGAGCCACATGGCAGCCATATTGGAGTGGTGTCAAGTATAACGGTACAGTGGTCGGGGACACAGATAATCGCTACATTGGAACTACAATTACATATTGTAAGCCACATAAATGAAAAATACCCAACTGATCAATAGTTACCGTGATAACCACGTGTCGCTGGCAGCATAAGGGGGGACAGTTAATCACCTGTGACCGGAGAGTTAGCAGAGGAGCAGGAAGCATAGGACATGTTGCAGAATGCAACCATACGAAAAACGAGCGACGGAAATCATGTGGGGAGCGGGGCCGCGAGCGGTGAGCCGCAGAAGGTGAGCGAAGCCGGAAACTACGGGGCGCATCGGGGGACAGGGAGCGGGGGCGAGCGAGCGCGGCAGCCTGCAAAGCAGTCCCAAAAACGCTCGTACGGCTTGGCTGGCCTTTGGATGAGTACGCGCGGCAGACATGTGTTTCCACTTATCGCGCCCCCGTCTGGGCACGATAATTGGAAACACATGTTTGCCGCGCGTACCCATCCCAAAAAGGCCAGCCACGACGCACGAGCGTTTCTTGGACTGCTTTTCAAACTCGCTTACAATAAGTCTTCGCCTCTAAGCAGCGCTTGCGCGCTACTCGAGGCTCGACCTAAAAACAAACAACAATACACAGCACCAATGAGTCTCTTCAGGCCATCTGCTGGGTGGTGCTGGAGCTCTGGACCACACGGTCAGGAAGCTTTGGTCCGCCTCGGCGATGAAGTTCAGACCGACCTGGTCTCGCGGTGTTGGAGTCTATTTACAAGGTTCAAATAGCGGTGCATCTGGAGCGGTGGTGGAGTCCACTTTGGAGATCTTCTTGCAGGCGCTCAGGCTCCGGTGGACAGCAAACCTGCGAATACTGCGGATGTACTTGGTGGATGATGGACTTCCTTGGAGGCGATGATGCTTTCCAGGTCCCGATAGCCGAGCAGCTTCAGACTTTCCTCTCCTGCCTGGACTCCCCTCTCATTGGAATCTCCTGGAGGGCCTTCCTGCCAGGCTGCCATGGGACCGTGTGGACTGTGCGGGCCTTGTGTAGGCCGCGCGAAGGCGTCGCTGAGGAACTGCCAACAGGACCACAGCAAAATCGCTCATGCAGCTGCAGAGGGTGGTGTCTCAGTCTGTGTGCTCTCGCCGTCAGGACTCGGGTTCTATGCTTTCCTCAGATGGTCTTTGGGTGACCAGTCTCCATCTGCGACCTCCAGGCTTCCCGGTGCCTGTCGTGGAGCTGCTTCCAACGGATCTCTCCGATTCGGATTCCCCTCTCAAAGGAACTCCGTTGAGGCCCTTGCCCCTGGATTGCCACGTGACCGCGTGGGCTGTGTGGGCCTTTTGTAGGCCATGCTGAGGGGTCGCTGCAGAACTCCCAACAGGGCCACGGCCAAGCCTTGTGTAACCCCAAGGGTGGATAGTCCAATGGTCGGGTATGCTCTTCTTCAGCAGGCTTCAGGTTTACGGGGGCACCCAGAAGGTTCCTGGGAAGCTAGTTTCGTTGAACTCCGTATGTCTCGAGCGTTTGGATCCACTCTGGTGGTGCGATGCTCCTTCGATGTTCTTGGTGATGATGCACCTGGATGAAGAACATGATGATATTTGATTACTTGACACTTGGGCAAACAGGCGGCGATCTCATGCTGTAGGTGACTTCGTGGAGTGAGGAGGACTGGAGGGACTTCGTGGCCACTTATGGGTATCTTCTAGCAGGTGCACTTGTTAGACGTGATGCCATCGATGCCAAGCAGCCGGTGACAGGTGAGTGGACGGTCGCACTGTGAAGCGTGGTGCCTGGACGCAGATCGCGCTTGCTAGCGGCTTACGGTTGGTCCTCCCACGAAGCTGTCTCCAGTGACGTCTCTGCACCCCGGTGGCTGGCTTGTCCTGTCGCTCTTCTGCTTTTCAATCTTGCGCGCCTGTGGTGGTTGTTTGCCCTGTGGCGTTGTGCTACATGGAACCAATAAAGAAGTCTTCAAAACTCTTCCTGGCTACCTGTGTCAACCTGTCATAGGGCACAACACACTTTCCTTTCCTCTTTGGTGGAGTGGCGTCCTTCCACGCTCTTCTCCTTCTTCCGACCAGGTTCGTCTCTCGGATGTGGCGTCCTGCCACATGTCTCATGTTTACGCCACATGGACATCTTGCTGGTCATGTCCGGTTCTTGGGACGCTCTTTACTTTGCTGCTGACCTGTCGCAGGTCTGTCCTGTTGGTAGGACGTGCTTCTTCTCCTGGAGGACCTCTTGCCGGCCCCTTCCCCTCCTCAGGGGTTTTCGCGATGCTCCTCTGCTCTGCAGAGGGCGTCGTGCTTGCGCCTCGAGGCTATGCCGTCGTGGCGCTTGATCCTGCCACCGTTCAGGCATGCTTGGCAGGGTTGGTCACTTCGAGTGACGTGCTCCTTGCTTGCGGTGCGAATGTGGCATCCGGCCACGTGTTGCCTGTCGTCGGACCACACATTGCAGTGGCAGCTTGCCACGTGGAGTGTGCGACTCTCCTCTTTGCTGTCTTGGGTCACTAGCGACTCCGTCTTGAGGCAGTGTGAGGGAGGACACTCTGCTGTCTTCGGACCACTGCGGGGCTTCGCTGGTGCAGTGGAGATGTAGATGCTCTCCGTGCTGCGTTCAGAGGGCTTCTCTGTAAAGAGCTCTCGCTCTCCAGGGCGCCCGCCCATTCTGTCAAGCTTCTGGGTGCCTGCGTCAGCGCCCCTCGGACTCTGCACTCTTGGTCCTTCTCCATGGCGCCCTCTTCTGGCATTTGTGTGCCCGTTCTTCTGGCTTGCGGTGGTGGCTACTCTCCACTGGGGATAGGTGGTGCACTCTTCTTGCTTGCAGTGGCGTAAGACGGCCGCTGGGGGTTTCACATTCGGCGCGTATCTCTCTTGCATCTTCATGGGGCTTGGCTGCCCTCGGTCTTATTGCCTTCTCTGGACCTTGCTTGGTCACTTGATGCTTCTCTTGGCCGGGGCAGCTGTGAGCGTCTTGTTACTCCCTGCAGGTTTTACCAGGTCTTCCCCCTCTTGGAGCGAGTGATGGGCAGCCAGCATGAGGCATGTGATGCTCACTTGGATAATTTCTCTTCCCTTGTTTTGGCATTAAGGGGGTACTGTCCTGGTGCATGCTGACGTTGCAGGCTGTGCTGCTCCTTTTCTTCTTCTTGGGCGCTGCCTTTGGTTTATGGAATCCCTTCCTGGGGGGCACAGGGTGCAGTCCGTTCCTGCTTTGGCTATGTTTCACAGCTTCAGTCTCTCTCTATAGCAAAGGAGGTGTAGAGTTGTAGATGGCCAGATTTGTAGCTGGCAAGTTTATGTGGGGTAGTGCATTACCGGAGGCATGGTCACGGGGCACTGCTGGCCTTCCTGACATTGCGCTTGTACATTGCTCAAGTACTAGTGCTCTGGCAGCTGTCCTCCGGGCCGAATGCAGTGTAGCCCAGTGGCTACCAGGTGGCGCCTTAACACTTCACAAGGCCACAACAGATTTTCATGGTGCTGTAGGCCTCACAATTCAGGCTCCTCTTTTCCCCTTCGGTGCTGGTGCGAAGTGGCGGCAGGCTCAGGTTTATTCAGTTCAGCTGCTGCAGGCATTTAGGACCGGCAGCAGGGCACCTCTCCTCATTGCTCATTTTGGCGCATTTTCCTGAAGTACCTCTAGGTGGCAGTGCAGCCACCACTTCTCTCAGGCCACGACAGCTCTCCGGAGGCTACTGGTCTTGCAGCTTATGAGGGCACCCAGCAGGAAGGCGCTGTGGCTCTAGATCAGAGGTCTTCAAAGTGTGGGGCGCGCCCCCCTGGGGGGGCGTGGATGGGTTCCCAGGGGGGCGCAAAGGCCTCTGTAAGCACATGTAAATGAAGACGCCTGGAAGTGCGGCGATGTTTATTTGCTGCATTTCCAGGCTGTCTTCATTTACTCCGAAGCCCTCAGAGTGCCCTGGGGCCGGAGGTCAGTGAGTGTGCTGCTGGGGGCTCCGCTGGGCAGTGTCTGGAGTCTTATTAAGACTCCGGCATGCCCGAAGTTTTTCACAGGTCTTTAAGGACCATTTGCATACCTTTAGAAACTAGTTACCGAGGCTTAGTTTTTATTTCTGTTTACAGTACCCCTGGGCCCCGACTCTGCCTATTCCTTACATTTGTATTTTAAATTTACTGCTGTAGTGTGAAAATGCATTTCATGAAAAGGAATATAAAAAAGGGTTGCCAATAGAAAAATGCCCACCATGTATGTTTAAAGAGCCTGCAAAGACCTTGTTTTGACAATAAACAGGGTTTTAAATAAAAAAGTATGTATTCATTTGTAATCTGACTTTGTCTGTTCCCTTTATTTTCATTCATGAATCATTCAGGCAGCCCTAGAACACATTTAAAAGTGCTTTCTATTTATATTTGCTTTTCGAAGTACGCACAGATAAGTGCTGAAAATAGGGCTTTAGGTGACTGCGTATTTTTGTACCGTCTGCGACATCAAAATAATGAGCTGGCAATCCTAATCATAAGACTGGAAGTTTGTTGCACGATCAGCACATTATTTATTTCCTCCACCCTCGATCCCAGGTTAATACCATAATAGCAATAGTTTAACTTATATCTGAAACCCTACACCCCGTCAATAACATGCTGATTTACTTCAAATGTCTGGGAATGCATTCAGACAACTCACTCATTCTCACCCTTCACTTTCACGCTCACCCTGCACTCACAGCGCATAGTTATGGTTTTACCGCATTTGCCATATAATCCATCATCTGCTGCATAATTTGCAGATAAAAAAATGCAGCAACACATGTTACCTCACAGTGGAAGGCCCTTTCTAAAGGTTGAATGGTCACCTTTCTGTTGCTTATTGCTATATGTGGGTGTTAATGTGATACTTATGAGGGGCAATAAAGGCCAGGACAGTGTTAACAAGTGTAAAAATAGCAAAATAATGCAGCAATGCTATCACAAAATATGCAGCATAATTCACCTTTGCTTGCTGCTGAATTTAGTCAACCATGCTGCATAATCTGGCCTTCTCCGCCGCATAATTCCAATGGCACTGTTTATAGTGCTATGAGGTCCCAGCCTGTGGCAGAAAGCACTGTGAATATGTAAGTCATTATTTTAAAACAGTATTTACATACTCTAAGCTAGGCTGCTGCAAAATGATGCAGTGATTGAGATAAAACAAGTTCTTACAAAATATACTTTTTAGTAATAATTAATCAAACTGTATCTAATGCAGACATTTTTGTAAGTGTCTCCACTATTCCAGATCTCAGCTGATAACACCCTTACATTACATCTCAAAAAGAATAGATCTTTGCCACCATGAAGCTTTAAGCAGAGCCACTGGAATTATTCAGCAGAAGAGGACAATATTATGCGGCAGGTTTGACTAAATTATGCAGCAAGAAAAGGTAAATTATGCGGCATAATGCGCCACATTTTGTGGTTAGCATTACTTCATTATTTTGTCATTTTAACTCAAGGTAACCCTGTCAGGGGAAATATTTCACCCCATTAGTACCAGTTTAACACCCAAATACAGCAGTAAGCAACTACAAGATTACCAGTCAATCTTTGCAAAGGGCCTTCCACTGCTCTGGAACACTTTGTCACGCGTTAAGTAACTTTTGTTCCGTTTGAGCTAGAATCTAGTTTTCTTTTGTTGAAAATCTGCAGATTATGTAGTAAATGCAGTAAACTGATAATTATGTGGAAAACGCTGCTGGTGCAGAAACTCATAATTCCAGTGGTCCTGGCTTTTAGTGACTCAATCAATTATTGGCTGGTAAGAAGGCTGGTTTCTTTTTTAACTTTATGCACTACCACCACACCCTTCGATTTCAGGCAGAGGCATCTCAAAGTCAGTATTAACCATTCAGGGGCATTGTGAAAGCTGAGTCCATGGGGTGGCAGGTAGCAGGCCAGAAGGGTTGCATTCAGATCCAGTGCCCTAATCCTCTCGATCCCTGGGGCCTCACAGTAATGGTCCAAGAGACAGAGGAAAGGAGCGAGATTCATAGATATTGTCAGAGTAGGCCCAGAATAGGGAGCACTGTATGCGGACTCATTTTTGTGTTTACAAATGGCCAGAGGCAGCTTTTTCAGAGAGATACCCCAAAGAAGGGGACAATATAAGTTTTCTTTTTTTTTAAAGGGGCATTCATTAGTGAAGCTGGTACTGCTGCCAAGTGTGTAAGTGGCCACTGCTGGTTATCATTAAGGAGCAGATGCAGCAGGACTGGGGCCCAGGGATTTGAGGGGCCCACTGCATTACAGTTATGACTGTCTACCTTTAAAAAAGGGGCATCGAAGCTTATTTTCCTTTCAAGCATTAGGACAGAGTTGAAGATCCGTCATGGTGGGGAAGAGGTAAAAGATGCAGAGGAGATAGCCTGCTACTCAGGACTGCAGTTATCATTAGTGCAGCAGGTATAGTTGCATTGGGGTCAAAGAGTGTGAGGGGCTCACAACACCCCAATTATGGGGAGCAGTTTGTTTGGGATATCTGTTTTTGTTTGATGCATTTTCTGTTTTATAAGTCTCATATTTAGTGCGGTTCATAAGCTATAGAAAACGTATTCCTGAAATCCTCTCATAAGCACCGCTCCCTGCATGCAGCCATGTCCCTCCCACTCCCCCAATCCTGCCATAAAGTTTCGGAGGGGGGCCCGACCTCAAAACATTTTGCTTAGGGGGGGCTCAGAGTAAAAAAGTTTGAAGACCTCTGCTCTAGATGCAGGACGATCTGGGCAGGTGCTGCCTTGCTGGGACTCTGTCCGTCTTTGCAGGTAACAGTCTAGGCGGTCTCCTTTATGCCGCATGCTTCGCCTGTACCGGCGCAGGGGAATGGTCACTAGGTGGCTCTGCATTCATTTCTTCCCCACCGTGGCAGTCTGTGTAACTTCGGGCCGCGTGGGGGCTTGAGATGAAAACGGGGGCTGGCCATTTATTTCAGGCATGGCCGCTCTTCTCCCAACGTTAGCTCCGGCCGAGGCTGCCACACACAGGTCATTCAGTGCTCCTACCTCAAACGGTGATCTACAGCAGCACTCCTAGTGCTGCGATCCAATTTCCTTGGGGGCTCTGCATGGGTGGCTGCAGGGGGTGACGCTCCCCATGGATGCAGCCGCGGGCCGATCCACGCTCTCCTCCTCTGCGGGTGGGGGCCTCAGTAGGCTTGCAGGGCACCAGCAGCAGCCTGCGGATGCCTCCTACCACGAACGCGCACCTCCCAGGAGAAACCGCTCTTCCTTAGACCTGGCTGGGGGTCTCCATGCACATCCCAGGGAGGGTGCAGCTCCCTCTTATCCACTCTGGGGCAGATGGTGGTAGACAACGCAGCCGGAGGCCACTTTAGCAGGCGGGGGCGTAGCTCTCGTGACAATGCGGGCTGGTTCTGTATCCTCCTTCTTTCACGAGGTTCTCTCACCGCCCGGCCAGTCAGGAAGGTGGCGGCAGTAGGTGACGGAGGGGTTGGCTTCCGTTTGCCGACTGCGGCTTCTCCTCCATGCACGGCTCTGAGTAGCTGAGGCGCTGGTGGCCGGTGTAGGGGGTACCCGAGACGTGGGTCTATATTTCGCTTATGAGGATCAGCAAACACGGGGTCCAACCCGCATTCGTCGCCATTGTGATGTCTTGGGCCCTTGGCCCGCATGCTACACAAATTACCACACTGACACGCTGTAGTTGGGTACTGGAACTGGCCTAGGGCACGTGCGCCCGGCCCCTTTTATTTGCAGGGTCACCTGACTGGTGACGCCTGTGATGGGTGCGTGTATGGTGTGTGGTGAAAACAGGCAGAACACTAGAACGTGTCCAGCAGGACACTACACTGATGACATCACAGGAAACAATATCTCATGGCTGATGACATCACAGGGCACATTGACTGAGTCGCTGCTGATAACATCACAAGTCGCACTGTGATCTCACGTTTCCCAGTTCCATGCGATTTCTTTTTGACTCTGGGACTTGTAGACCGGGGTTATAAAGGGTTAAAAAGGACTACAAATCCCAAAATGCACCAAATAAAAACCTGAACTGAATTAGTTGTTGGGGTGTATGGCACTGTGTAACTTGAGAGCTCTGGTCACACTGTCACTGCTTCGGACACAAAAGTGCATTACATCACAGGGCACGCAGTATCAGTGCTGAAAACTTAAAAACACTGCCCCGCTGCTGATGTCATCACAGGTAACACTGTTTCACTGTTGATATCATTACAGGCAACACCTCCTCACTGCTTATGACATCACAAAGAAAACAGTAAGACAACATCACATTGTATTGTTACTGATGACTGTACACCAAACACTGCAATACCACTGACACCATCACAGTGTACACGTCTCACTGTTGAAGAGGTCAGCGGGTGCACCGTCTCATTGTTGAGGAGGTCAGAGGGTACCCCGTCTCACTGTTGAGGAGGTCAGAGGGTACACCGTCTCACTGTTGAGGAGATCTGAGGGTACCCCGTCTCACTGTTGAGGCGGTCAGAGGGTACACCGTCTCACTGTTGATGAGATCAGAGGGTACACCGTCTCACTGTTGAGGAGGTCAGAGGGTACACCGTCTCACTGTTGATGAGATCAGAGGGTACACCGTCTCACTGTTGAGGAGGTCAGTGGGTACACCGGCTCACTGTTGATGAGATCACAGGGTACACTGACTTATTGTAGATTGGATCACAGCGTACACTCACTCACTGTTGATGAGATCACAGGGTACATGTCTCACTTTTGAGATCATAGGGTACACCATCTCACTGGAAATGAGATCAAAGGGTACACTGTCTCACTGTTGATGAGGTCACAGCGTACACTCACTCACAGTTGATGAGATCACAGGGTACACGTCTCACTTTTGAGATCAAAGGGTACACCATCTCACTGGAAATGAGATCACAGGGTACATTGTCTCACTGTTGATGAGGTCACAGAGTACACTCACTGTTGATGAGGTCATAGGGTACATGTCTCAGTGTTGATGAGATCACAGCGTACACTCTCTCACTGTTGATGAGGTCACAGGGTACATCGTCTCACTGTAGATGAGATGACAGGGTACACTGTCTCAGTGTTGATGAGATCACAGCGTACACTCACTCACTGTTGATGAGGTCACAGGGTACATATCTCACTGTTGAGATCACAGGGTACACGTATCACTGTAGATGAGATCACAGGGTACAATGTCTCAGTGTTGATGAGATCACAGAGTACACTCACTCACTGTTGGTGAGGTCACAGGGTACATGTCTCACTGTAGATGAGATCACAGGGAGCACTGTGTCTTCTCTGTTGACACACTGACCCATTGCTGACATGACAGACGCTCCCTCTCACTGCTAATGCTGTGACAAATAGACAATGACGTCCTTGTAGTGAGGCAGTGTCCCTTGATTTATTGATATGTGGGTTGATGGGTCAATGATATTATTAATCTCATGTTAAAAACAGGGATTCTGTAATGTACATGTAGACATCATTTTAATGGCCTGGTCTGGTGGCTAAGTGTACTAATGCACCCACTGTACGGGCCTGTGTTCCACCTCATGGTCACAGATTAAACTCCCGGCGGGTCCACTCAGCCTTTCATCCGTCTGAGGTCGATAAAATGAGTAAACACAAGGACACGATGGACGGAGCGCTGAAACTTTTCAGAGACTCACCCCCTGTCACAGATCTGGGTTGAATCCATCATCATTCTTTAGCTCACTTCGCCACCCCAATTCAGACACAGCTATATGCAAATCAATCTTGACCCTCCAGCCCGAACTGCCAAGCCAGGTCTTCCCTGGACCAGAAACATGCATCCTGGGACCGGTTTCGGGGTAACACCCCTCATCAGCCAGGCTAGCTTGAATCCAGTGGCAAAGTGAGCAAGGGACCCACGTCTGGGCATACCCTGCTTGGCAGTTCGGGCTGGACTGTTCCCATAAGGAACAGGGTCGAGACTGATTTGCATATGGCTGGGTCTGAACTGGGGTGGCGAAGTGAGCTAAAGAACGATGATGGATTTAACCCAGATCTGTGACTGGGGGTGAGTGTCTGAAAAGTTTCAGCGCTCCGTCCATCATCTCCTTGTGTTTACTTTGTTCGCCCTAAGTTGGCAGTGTATGCCTATACGTGGGTCCCTTGCTCACTTTGCCACCTGATTCATCTAGCCTGGCTGATGAGGGGTGTTACCCCGAAACTGGTACCAGGATGCTTGTTTCCCGGGCCAGGGAAGACCTGGCTTGGCAGTTCGGGCTGGACCATTCCCACAAGGAACAGGGTCAAGACTGATTTGCATATGCCTGGGTCTGAACTGGTGTTGCGATGATGGATTCAACCCAGTTCTGTGACTGGGGGTGAGTGTCTGAATTGTTTCAGCGCTCCACGTCGATAAAATGAGTATCATTGAGATCGGTAACAATAAACATCTATTATTCAGCGCCAAGATATCCGCGGGTTAACGTGTGCTTTACAAACAAATATGTTACATATGTCTTTATGTGGCAGGCACCACACATTGAAAGGTAAAATAGGTGTGACCACCAGACATCTGAGTGCTCCAATGAGAGTAGCCAGCAGGTTACATACACACCTACAGGAGCATCCACTCACTTAAATATTTTGCCACAAGCGGGTTTTATATGCAATAGATCCTTACCGTGGGTGCATTTATTTACCCAAAGCTATCTGAGCAGGATTTGAACTCACGAGCACTGGGCTTTAAACAGATCCTTGCAACAGACACTTTAACCCCACGAGCATTCATAAGAGAATTCCAATTTATGGCCTGCATCTTTTACCAGAGCTCTTAAGTGTCCATGCGTGAGCAGTTCATAGTCTATTGATTTTTTTTCCCATTGCCTTCTACTATTGTAGTCCTGTTCAGGATTACAAGTACCAGATTGGGAAGAAAAACCTGGATGATTTAAGTACTCCCAGTAACCTGGGAACTCAAAGCACTGCATCTACACAGAGGTTTAACAGCGGGGACGGTGTGAGCAGCAGTATGGCACCACCTTGTGGAACAGCCACGAATAGTGCTGCTCTGTTCTTCACGGATGCACCAGGCAACTTCAGGGACGGCTGAGGATAACGCGGGGCTCATCCCTAAACAATGCAGGGGGGGCACAGATACTCTATTCTACGCAATTACCAATAACTTAATAATACACAACATTAAAACAAATAAATAATTCAAAGCACAGGATGAACAAGGCATTAGTGTCTAGCACAGTGTAAGCTCCATCCATGGTCATGTGAGGGGAACAAGGCATCAGATGAATGCTCCCGGCATGCCTTTCGCTCGTGCTACAAGCTCCCTCCATTACGAGAGGGAGGGGTCCCTTTCGGCTTAAAGGGATAAAATATCCTGACGCTGCCAGTGCCACAGTGCCACAGTGCCAATGCTCTCCTCTTATCACCCCATCAGCAGGCCTGCCAAATGTCTAAAATGTAAGTGGGCCTTACCGCACATTTGACTTATCCAGCATTTTGTAAAGGTGTAGGCTTTGATAAGACCTTCTTTTCACGTTTCATGCTTGTGCGGCAATAAAATGTGCTGGAGCAATACACGGCACACCTGTCAGACTCAGGGCATTTCTGTACGCAAAAAAGATTCCTAAACAGGCACCTTTCACATTTGACTCCTTTGTTGTTCTTATATATTCACAAATTGAGTATTTCACTGCGCGAGCTGCTCTTAGAGGCAGAGCCTGAAAGATCAAGCTACAAACAGTAGTTTACCGAGGCACCCACAAATAACAGAGGATACAAATAAAGAAAAAAAATGTTTCAGAGAGTTCGCATTTACTTTCTGCAAATAATGCTTTAAAGAAAGTGCCCCTCACTTGTAGTAGTAGTAAAAGTACTTTATTCGGCCATAGGCCGTTAAAGTAACAAGATAAAGCGGTTAAAAACATGATACACTGATTTCATAAAACGATATAGCAAATCAATCAATCAGTGGGTCTTGTAAAGCGCAGCTTGTCACCCCGGGGGTCTCCAGGCGCTGGTGGCTTAAGCGAGCCTCGGTCAGAATATGATGGTGGTTGAAAAGCATAGTTTAGAGCTGCTTCCTGAAGTCTTGCAGAGATGGGAAGGTGCGCAGGTGGAGGGGTAGGTCGTTCCAGGACTTGGCGGCACCTACCTCGCCTAGAAGGAGCCACCTCCGCAGCGGCTACGACGGAGTGAAGAGCAAACACCAAAGGAAGCAAGAAAGAGGAGTAGACAAGGAGGTGAAGGCGCAGGACAAAGCAAGGGCTCGGCGGGGACCGGGCTCGGGGCTGGGAGCAGTCCCTCTGTACTGTAGCAGTGGCGGGGGGAGTGGAAGTCAAGACCAGGCAAATGGTCTAGGGCTACTCCTAGACATATAGACATATACAATTTTACATAAGAATGTTCCAAAATCGGACTGATTGCACAGAAGATAATCCACAAGCACAAACCATAGACAAAAACCTACGTGGTCCGCCATGCATAAAGGTTCATGCGTATCATAATGTAAGTAGTAGCTTACGCTAAGTGCAGTCACAGACCAAGTAAACAATTGACGATAAAAAAGAGTGCACCAATAAGTTTATTAGTAGACATATTAACAGGCACGCGTATAAAATTCATGGGCCATTTGGCTAAAATATAACTATATGGACATAACATAAAATGGCAGATGGCTACAATGGCTCCCTCACTGCAGCATTAGTGCGTGTGCCAACCATGCACTGTCCCAGTCTGCAACCGTAATTGATAAAGTGCAAGTGCTCTATTACTCAGGCAAAAGGCTTAGTTACATCCTGATCCCAGCCACTACCGAATTAACTAAAAATGCAGAACTCTAATGTTAAAGTGAAAGACCGAGTCGCTTCCCAATCACAGCCACTGATAATAGGAATCTGCTTATACAAAAAACAGTCAGTCTGCTCGTATCGAAGCTCAAGATTGGGAAAGCAAATTGAAAGTGATGAAACCCTAAACTCTGGCAGCAGGGTTTCAGCCATTTGGCCCACGCTACGGAATACAGTGGAAAACACAATACAATATGTTCTATGGTCTCTACCATGCCCCGACAAATGGAACATGATTGCTTGTCACTCGCCTCAAGGCTCGTCTTGTTCCATCTATGAGTGTAGCTTTTTACTGCTAGAGTGAGGACCCTAAATTTGATAAAAAGTGTCTACGCCCACTGCGGAACAACCTCATCAAGATAGGGTTCAAACTGAGGAGCACATTTTATGGGCAGAAACCTCCCAGTAAGGCTGTCGCTGTCAGCTTTCCGTATACACTCACTATTTATGTGCCCCCAAAATATTTTCTTCACAAGACCATTTTTTGAAGGGTTGATGGCAGAGGGATTGGTCCACAGAGCTTCCAGACCTAGCCTGAGGAGTAATTCTTTTACGTGACCTAGCCAAGGAACAATCATGTCCCCATCCAAAAGGATGAGTTCACGAAGGCCTTGCCTTTACCACTCAAGCTCAGGGCATGACCATAGTCTAACCCAGTATACCAAAGGTCTCAGAGCGGCTAAATCGCCAATCTGTTTTCAAGCCAAGTCGAAATACAAGAAGACTTGTGGCGTGGATTGGGGGAGGGATAATATGGACCTTATAAAATGGTTTTCTCTAACAGAGGGGCTGTCCATAGAACCTGTGCCCCAAACCTCAGCCCCATAAAGTGCAGTCAACTGGACCGGAACCTTATAAACCTCCACTACTGGAGAGACTGCTCTCTGGGTAGCATCCCTGCGCATCCTTCTGATAGGCATTGATTTATGTAATAAAATAGTTCTGGACTTCTCGATATGGGATGACCATGTCATGGAATTTCTGAACCGTGTACCAAGGTAATCGAAGTGTTTGACTTCCTCGAGTACCTCAGACCCCAGTCTTATGTTCCTACAAAAGGACTTGTGCGGCCTTGGAGTCATGAATTTAGTTTTCTTTGCATTAATCTCAAGCCCCTGATTATTACAGAACTCCTGAAATTTGTTTAACAAGTTCTGAATCCCCACGGGTGTTCTGGAGATAAGGAGCATATCATCGGCGAACACCAGGCCAGAGAAGGAGTCACCACCAAGTTTAGGTGCTTCACTGATGCAATCATGGAGGTAATTGAACGCATTGTTAATATAGAGGGAAAACAGCATTGGTGCAAATACGCAGCCCTGGCGTACCCCTGTGTGATCCTAATGCTCCCCGTTAGTGCCCCCGTCCCTACCCCAATGCACTTGGGCAAAGTTGTTCTCATGTAACATCTCCAGGATCCCTACCAAGGTTGGAGGAGCCCCCATTCACCAGGGAATGGCCCAGAGCTTAGCTCTAGGGACTAGATTGAATGCTGCTCTCAGATCAATGAAAGCAACATATAGATGATCCTTAAAAATCTTAATGTACTTCCAGAGTATTAAGGAAAATCTAAATATTTGATCCATAGTTCCTACCTTGGATCTAAACCCGGCCTGGAACGGTGAGAGGATATTATGGTTGGTAGCCCACACCTGGAGTTTGTCCAAGACCTGGCAGCAAAGCACCTTCTGCTAGATGTCAATAAGGCTGATAGGCGTATAATTGCTTGGATCTGATCTGGCACCCTTTTTAAAAATTGGAAAAATCACTGCT
This sequence comes from Calotriton arnoldi, assembly GCA_963921515.1. Taxonomy (NCBI): domain Eukaryota; kingdom Metazoa; phylum Chordata; class Amphibia; order Caudata; family Salamandridae; genus Calotriton; species Calotriton arnoldi. The sequence continues at coordinate 980,751 of CAWUFW010006296.1, forward strand.
CCTCTCAATGAATTAGGGAGAGGAGCACCTGACAAGATGGAATTGATCAGGATGTTGATGTAAGGGGCCCAGATCGCGATCTCAGAATGGTACAAGTCGCCAGGAATAAGGTTTAGCCTCTGTGCTTTCCCCGGTTTTAGAGATAAAATCGCTTCCTTAGTATCCTCTAAAGAAAAAGTAATAGTATCAAGCATTACTGGATCTATGTTAATCTGCAAGTGCGCGACAGGGCTAGAAGGCAGCTGGGCTAGGGAGGGCGTAGAATAAAGATTACTAAAATGTTTAACCCAGATCTGCGGATGAATCTGATGGGCCGTAGGAGTTTGAACTTCTAAGCTGCCATGGGCAATTATATGCCAACAAGAGGGAACATCCTTCCTTTTGGAAGCTTCTAATAAATCCTGACAATTTTTCTTATCCCAACTCTTCTTACTGCCCTCTAGCACCTTTTTGTACAAGTTCTTTGCCTCGCGAGTCTGCTGGGGGCATAGAGATCTAATAGCAGTTAGTAGATTTGATTGGGCCTGTCTGCAGTCTTTAGAGAACCAGGGGCAGATTCAGAGGTGGCCCTCTTATGATTGCCAGAGCCCACATTCACCTGAAAAAGATGGCTTAAGGAGGAGAAGAAGTGGCCATGAATAATAGTAATGGAGATGTCATCTATATCAACATCCTCATATGGAGAAAGGGGTAAATCGTAGAGATTGTAGATAGAAGCAAGCCGCGAAGGGCAAGAATTAATTTTAGGCTACTTAAGGGCCCTCCTGGAATTCCCAACAATTACATCCCCAGGTAATCTGAGCTGATCCAGAATCTCATACAGCCCTTCTTTAAGTGTTAGGTGGAGAGGATTGTGATCACTCTCTGGCCTAACAGTAACACAAAAGTCCACCTACCTTCCCATAGGCCTAGGGATAACAACATGTAGTCGATCATACTTTTGGTTAGGCTCCTGATGAATGTATAAGCCCTAATCTGGTCAGAATCTGTCCTGCTATTACATGTCCAAACCCTATGGGCAATAGTGAAAAGGGCAAATTGCGCGGCCACTACAGGGCATATTTTTAAGGGGGGGGGACATTCAATCCCGGAATACCCAGGGCTGAATCCTCCACTTTAGTTACCAGCGAGATGTAGTCCAGTGGCTCAAAAGTGGTGTTAAAATCGCCCCTGATGATAAGCTTTGGTTTGTACATCAAGGATTCTAGGTGATTGTCAGCGGCATTTTCTTCGTGAGGGCGAGAAGACGCCGCACCCCCGCGCCTGCTGCAGTGGCGCTAAACGTGAAAAAGAAAATAGCAATTCAATTATTTCATTGCCATTTCATTTTTCACGTTTAGCGTGCAGCAGCCTCCAGCTGGGATAAATGGGGGCATGTCCTCCTCTGCTGCTGATTGGCAGCATAGAGAACTGGAGGAGCAAGATGGACCCTCCAAAGTACGCATATCAGTTTTGCCGGCTCTCTTGAGCCGGCCAAAGTGACATGCACACTTTGCAGCTCTCCTTTCAGCTGTGAAAACCAAGCACAGGCCTAAAGGGCCTAAAGGAGCGTCCAGCCAGGGCGCTCCATCCAATCCAGGTGCTGCTCTCATGCTGGTGCGAGTAGCACCAGGATTGGTTAGTGGAATTCACTCGAGGATGGAGCTTGCGGAGCCGACAGAGGAGGAACCGAGGAGGACGTCGGATATGCAGCAAGCAAGGTAAGTGACTTTATTTTTTATTATTTGATACATGCACGCACCCACCCACCACTTAGTTGCCTGCCCGCCCGCCCCACTGGTGCATATACATGCCAGCCACCATTGTCAAGGACAGACACCATAGGCGGCGGACAGTTGGAACCCACACTACAGTTGTAGATGTTATAAATGTTAATAGAGTGCCCTTTACTAGCCTTTACAGACAACCCTAAGCCATCCAGGGACTCGATTTGGAGAAGCTCAATATACCAGTTAAGGGAACTTTTGACCCATATCAAAAGGCCCCCAGAGGGGTGACCAGAGGAAGAAGGGAGTGCGTCAACTGAAAAGGTTGCAAAGCCAGATCTATGAAGCTGCCCAGGTCTCCTGGAAGAGGCAGAGATAGAAAGAATCCTACACTCTAGAATAGAGTCTGCCTCTGCTGCCCTTGGGGACAGCAAAACTACAGGTGCAGCTTCAATAGTCACCACAACAGGGGTACCTTGCACAACTGCAGTCAGTCCACACCAACTAATGGTCGTTCTCTTCTAGTGGGACCCTCCCTTGATCATAAATCACTGACTCTCTTATTAGTCAGTGGCGGCTCCTCCGCCATAGTGGAGAATTGTTAGCCCACTGCTCTGCGAGCAGTAGTTAAAGGAAAACTAAAATTATAATAACTAGCGTTATTATCATTTTAGTTTTCCGTTTCCTGGTGTGGGGTGTGGCTGGATTGCCAGAGCATGGGCCAGGAGGAGGAGTGGTTGCTCCACTCTAAAGTGCGCATCACTGTTTAGCCTGCCCTTTCATGCATTACAGCCTGGGTGACGAACACGCCCGGGCCGCCATTCCCCGTCAGAGCACTGAACCACGGCGCTCAGACCAATGAGTACGCTGCATTGCAGCATTGGGATTGGCTAGGGGAGTCAGGAGCCTGGTGCTTCCTGGCTCCTGCTTCAGAGGAGCGAGAGGCGGCGGCGAGCGGACTGAGAGGTGGCGGCCGGCCGGGTGGCTGGCCTGAAGTTAAGTGTTTTCTTGTTATTATTTTTTTCCATTCACAACTATTAGCCTCTCTCCCTAATGCCATGGAGGTTTATTGCTTCTATATTGGAACTGATGTTTCACTGCATTAATTTCTACTTTATAATGTTTATTTAGGGCCTACTGTTATTTTTTCCTTATCCCTATCTATGCTCCAACAGACTCATTTATTTTATCGGCCTAGTATCCAAAATCTATTTTAATTGGCACAGGCGATTTTAATGGAAGACAAACTGCTTCTGAGTATAGGGAAATGGTTTTTTAAAACTAGATGCTTTCTGGGGTCTCCTGTCTCCCCGTTTTCCAAATAAAAAGTGTTGTGTTCGCTCCTCTATTATCTTGGGCCTTGGAGTTGAACTTGGCTGTGATAAATGGACTGTTTGACAATTCACTTACTGACAACTTTACATGGCTGAGAGGTCCTCGTCGTTCATTGATTGATTATATTTTTATACAATATTGGGGTTTTAATGTTATTACTAATCTTGAAATACGTCCTCACTCCTGGAGCGACCATTTGCAGCTTTATGTTACATTGGATTTTCATCCAATCACAAGGTAGGGGGGTTAAGGCCTCCAGTTATGAAATAAGATCTTGTTCATATTGTGTTTGTCTGGAAGCATGTGCCGAAAGATTCTCCTATGAATTGGCTTAGGGATGTGTCAAAGGCGCTTTCTGCATTATTGAATTTTACTGGTTTTGGAGTAATTTTGTGCTCACTTCGGGACACCTTTACAATGAGACTAAAAGTCCCTACTGGGGTTCCGAAGCAGTTTGACAATTCTCACATATTTAGAGTCTCTAAATGCTCCAAGTAGGAACGGAAAATTGATAAAAATATTCAAGAAGCAAATTTCTGGTTTCATCTTCAGTACGCTGTCCTCTCTCGCAACATAAATACATTTTGGCAGCCGCGGCCCGTGCAGGTAAGAGTGGTGGGCGGTGGGGCCGGGTTCGGGGGGTATTCGACAGACAACCACAAGGGAAAATTAAATAAATAAATTATTTTCCCTCGTCGTCGTCAGCTGAAATCCCCCCCCAACCCCCAACCTGGCCCCACCGCTCTTACCTGCACGGGCCGCGGCTGCATTTTGGTTTGTAATAGCCAAACGTCTGGGTAGGGATACCAACAAAACTGCCACTCCAGATGAGGAAGATACTTGGTGATCTTATTTTTGTGTGCTGTGTGCGTCTACTTCCTCTGACTTTTTTGATCTGAGACAGTCAGTTTTAAATAAAGGCCCTAGTTCTCTCGAATTTACTGTGGATGAATTTGACCATGATATTTTAGAATTAAATAATAGTAGTACACAGGAACCTGGTGGTATACATGCCTGTCTTTTTAAAGTTGATCCTTATTTATGGACGGGTATCCTGAAGCAGCTGTTTGATTTTTGTTTAAAGGCAGATACAGTCCCCAAGTCTTGACAAGGTGGCAATATCATTCCCATTTATACAAAAGGGGAATGTAATCTCCCAAAAAATGATCGTCCACTTGCAGTTTTAGATGTGACCGGGAAGACTTTTGCCAACTGTTTAATAAATCAATTAAATTCTTGGGAGGAAGTCGCTCAGTTATTGCCTATCGAACAGTCAGGTTTCCGGAAGGTTTGTTCTACAACTGACAACATCATGTGCTTATATATGATTTGTGAAAAGTGTGTGAGGTCATGTAAAATGAAGGCATAAGTAGCATTTGTTGATTTTAGCAGTGCCTTCGACTCACTTGATCGTACAACACTTTGACATAAACTTGTTAGATTGCGCATCCCGTCTGATCTGTTACCCCTATTGATACTCTTCACTCTGAGAATTGGATGAAAGTTTTTCTGGGTACTAGAAATGGATATCCTGGTACAATTCCAGTAGATAATGGCCTCAAACAAGGTTGTAGTTTGGCACCACTGTCATTTTCATTACATATGTCTGATTTTCCAATCTTTTTAAGTCAAGTTGTTACAGATCCACCTAAATTTGGATCAAGGGTGGTTTCCACATTGTTGTACGCGGATGGCTCAGTATTATTGTCACTTATCCCTACTGGCTTACAGAAGCAACTTCATATTTTAGCCTCTTTTTACTTCCTCATAATCTTTCTGTAAACTAAAGGAAAACCAAATTGATGTTCTCAATGGGGTAAAATTAGAGATTGTAAAAGTATGCTCATACTTAGGTGTAAGCATCTCTAATAATTTTGCATGGATACCACAAGACTCCCTTCAGGTCTCAAAATCAAAGTCTGCAGGAACTGGCCTTTTACAATTGTTTAATGCACAGGGAAGGAGATGTATTCATTCACTCTTAAAGGTGTATATTGCTGGTGTTGTTCCTTTCGTATTGTATGGTATATAGGCAAGGTCGCTCTCCTTGGTTAAATCTATTTCCAATGTTGAATCCGTTTTGTGTAAATTATATCTTGGCGTAAGTTCTTCCAATTCGATTGAAATGATACGTCTTGAGCTGGGTTTGATGGGTCAATATTTTCGAGCTTACTGCCAAGTTATTCGTTATTATTTTCAATTATTTAAAGGTTTAGAAATTATTATTATATTATTATTTAGGAGTTCAGGAAATGCACCTAAAAAAGTTATCTGGGGGGCATGGCCTGGCAAGATGGCCAACTGCACGTACTAGAGGAAATCTCCATGTAACGTCAAGTAAATCCTTAATCATCCTGCCTACCGATGCAACGAAATGCTCTGAATGAGCCTGCACTGTCTGAGGGACTGTTGACAGACCCCTTTTGGTCTTCTGCTGGTGCAATGGAATGGAGCAGTCCCTTGCCAGGCCTAATGCGGCCTGTGGAGAAACAAGAGTTGGCGGCCCGATGGGAGTAGAAGGCCACAAAATGGAGCAGTGAGCCTGTGGAGGCACGCCCAATGACGCAACAGGAGCTTGCTCCGCCGTGTACTTCTGTGTGGCCACAGGTGACAAGGAAGCTGGAGTCGACGTGCTGTGGCCGGGCCAGTGGCCTGTGGAACGGGGCTTGGCTGCCCATGCTACTCCGCATTGGGGGGTGGTGCAAGAAGGTTTCAGCCTGCTGTGACCAGTGGAGGAGCGAGTGCTGGAGGACCATTGGTGAAGGAGACCACACACGGCAGAGCGGTGAGACCGAGGCGGTGGGCCTGACTTTGTGGCTGTTCCTCTTTGAGTAGGCAGGATTACTGTGGGGCTGGAGTCGGCTGGCTGTGGTCGTGCCGCACAACTTGTGGGACAACCCCGCCCTGTTGGCTGTGATCAGCTGCATGAGATAGATGGTATGTGGAGATTCAAGCCTGTGGCAGATTTGCTGGGGGTGCCGTGGTGGTGCCTGGAGGTGGCCCCTGAGGCTGGGGGAGATGCAGACGCTGGGCAGTGCGGCAGATGAGTAGTTCCTGGTGCCTCCATAGCGGCTCAGTGGTGATCTGAAGTGGGCATCTTGCCTGGCTGGTACTGTTTCTGGCCTGGGTGGGAGAAAGACAGGCCTGAGGGGATGAGAGAGGGAGTACCTGAGACCCGAGCTGAGAAGGAGGCAGGCTGCGGGCACGGTATGAGACACTAGGCACCCGCATTTGTGATCCTGTTGGGGTGAGACCTGTGTAGCGCTGGAGCTGGGGAGTGGTGACAGCTGGTGATCTGCATGCTGGAGGAGAAGTGGGAATTTGCCGCCCTTTCTGAAGGATCAGTGTGTGTGTGCTTGGGCACAGGAGGCCCACTACCTGGGGAACTTTGAAGGGCAAGACGGAGAGCTGTATTGGGGTGCTTACTCAAGATGGGCTGCAACAGGGCCTTGCACGTCAAGCAGCAGAATAAGATGGACTGGTACACTGACAGCAACAGGGATATTCTGCCTCCTGCTGAGGGAAATGTTTGCAGCTTATTGCAGGCTTCTGGCATCAGTGGGGCTTAGATCCTGGTGGTTATCGAGAACTCGAGGCAGCTGTTGGAATCAAAATTAGACTTGGTGTCTAAAGAAGTCAACCGCCTGAACGCAGACCTCTGCAAGGGGAATGAGAGGACATTAGCCACTGGACATACAGTGGCTGAACTACAGGCAGAGGTAGCGGGCCTCCGAAGCACAGTTGACTCTCTGGCGGATCTCTCACACCAAATGGACAACAGGTTGGAGGATGTGGAGGGGCGGTTCCATAGAAATAACCTCTGCTTTATGGGAATTCTGGAGCGAGCAGAAGGGTCTGCGCCAGAGCACTATATCGAACGCTGGATCACGGAAACACTGACACTGCCTGGACTTTCCAAAATGCTTGTAGTGGAGCATGACATCGGGGGTTGGCGCCACATGCCCCCTCCTGGGACCTTGCCTAAGGCCATCATAGCTTGCATTTTGAATTTTAAAGTTCTGGAAATTACCCTGCAGAAGACGTGAAAAACTGAGGAGAAACAATGTGTGGGCCGCCCAGTCCGTATCTTTCCCGACTACGCTCGCAGGGTACAAAAACAACAGAAATCATTTGATTCTGTTAGGCAGAAACTCAGAGCAATGGGGATGCAATACATGTTGCTGTTCCCAGTGTAGCTGAAAGTGCTGTATAATGGATGGTCGCATTTCTACATGCAGCGGAAGACGCATAGGAGAGGCTGGAGCTGGGAGACACAACCAGACATGGTCCAGGTACTCCATTCACGGCTGAGAGGAGACGACAACGGAGATGGACAGGCAGACTACTAACAATGCGCTGCTGATGGATTTCACTGTGTCCATGCCGAGGGTACTGATTACGTTGCTAGAAGATGGGATGCTGGTGTCGCAGACTCCCTTTCCTTGTGTTGCAGAACTATTGGTGACTATGGATGAGCTGGAGCAGTAGGGGTGGAGGGAGGGAGTCAGGCAGCGGACACAGTAATACCAGAGGCAGTCTTGTGTCTGAGTGATAGCTCCTGAAGGTGGGGTCTTTTGAACCTCAGCCTGTGGCTCCTCCAGGGAGAAAGAAGGGGAAATGCACTCAATGTGATAACTTAACAAGTGTTATGTTGTGTGTCATCCTGCTTTTTGCAGGTGGAGGAGGCTTTTCAATTGAGATTGTTGGTGTGGTCGGCTGTGGGTCTGCAGAGGATCACTCCACTACCCCACGCTCCATAGGTTTGGGCCTTTAGGGCTGTCTGGTCCTGTCAGAACCTGCGGTGGTTGCGCCCGTACCGTGCTCTGTTCGGCGCAGAACGGGGCAAAACGATGCGGAAAAAACACATATGGCAGCGGGCCCTAAATGGTGGAAACGCAGGCATTACTGACTTACTGAAATACAGCGTGCGATGTTTCAAGATTGCCGCTGTGTTTACAAGCTCTTCTGGGATGTTCCTAATGACGTTGCCAGGTGCCGGTATAAAATTGTTGCAAAGCGCAGGCAAGCGTCTACTATTCGGAGTATTTCCAGAATAGTGTGTGGCTGCCAGTATTATTGGTCGCGCACTGAGGACGCGCTGTTCCACGTTGCTGAGGCCGCTCGTTGTATTCGTTTCCTCAGCCGGGGTCCCACTCAAAGGAGCAATGGTTTGGAGTTTGGGCGTGTCCCGGGAATGTTTGCTGGGGGCGCGTGCTCCTTCAGGAGTTTATTAATTGCTCGGAACACAAGTGGGGTACTGCACGTGTGCTACAAAGCTACTCAGTACTGGTGTTAAGCTGTGCACAAATTTGAGTCTCCATTTAGTTCACCTTGCTTTTGGGCTTGGACACTTGCAAGACAGCACTTATTTGGGAGCATTTTGAACAATTATTGCTGTGAGCTCATTATTTTTTAATGCAGCTTAGGTGGGGGGCTGAAATTCAAGTCACTGCATATATTGCCTGGGATTAGAGCACTCGCCTTAAAGTGAACCTGCATATTTACGAAGCTGCATAAATACGTGTGTACTAAAAGAAATATAAGGGTGTAACTGCGTAAGGTGTAGAGTCGCGCTCTAGTCTCCCGGTCACGTGTGACTGGGGAGGCTGAGAGGGCGACAGGATATCCGGCCGTGAGGGGAACGGCCGCGAGATTGTTAAGGCGGTTTTCCGGCGCTCTCTGCCCGGAGTTAAATAAAGCGTTTAATTTGCACTTGGCGTCCGCCTCATTATTACCCACAGGCCTCACCACAAATTGGCGACGAGGCTGGGGAGGCGGACGCGACGGCCAAAATAAAAAAATAAATAAAAAAAGGGAAAAAACGCCCGGCGCACCTATGGCCGCGCCGCGACGCTGCGGGGGGCGGAGAGCGCGGCAGAGAAACCGCCGCTCGTTGATTGCACTGTGGGGCGCCCACCACAACTTCAGGACTGCTGAGGGGCCCCGGGAGCAACAGGATGATCCAGCAACCAGCCCAGTGAGGGCCCTGCCAGGTGTACAGCACGAGGAGGTAGGAGACGCCCCTCCTCCACTGGAGCAAGGCCCTATAACCCACAACAAACCCACAGAGGAACATAAAACAAGCACTGCACAGCCAGGCGCTTACCCCACTAACGAGCGCAGCATACTGGCAGTCACCGTGCCTGCTGTGAGAAGCCCATAGGACGGGAGGCTTGGAGACACGCACACCTAGCGTCAAGGGCCCAGCTGGACACACAGGGATCGTGCTAGGCGGAAGGCGCAGCACCAAGCGCACACGCACTGGACTCACAGAGCCCCTCCTGCACGGAGCCCAAGCCCCACAGGCAACCAGTGAGACGTGCCCAGATCACGCAGCTAGCAAGCCCACGCCCTAACACGAGGGGCCAGCGAAGCAGCCACCCAGTTCTTGACCCTGGCGCACCAAGGACCAGGCCACACGGGAGTAGATCCCACATCCCAAGTAGGCGCGACAGGCCAGCAGGAACAGAGCGCTCCAGGTAGCCCTCCGCCCAGGACAGACGACGCACCTCCAGTGAGACAAGTCACCATGTGTGCCCAGACATTCTCCCTCACGAATCCGGTACCTTTCCTTCCGAAGCCAGGGGAACCGGCAATGAAATGAGAAGACTGGAAGGAATACTTCCTCAACTACCTGTCGGCGTTGGAGGATGAGGGGGACGAAGTTTTTCCGAGTACGAGGAAAAAGAAGATCCTACTGCACAATCTGGGCCCGGAAGGCATACGAGTTTATAGGAACATGGTGAAAAAAAACCGACCTCAAGACGATGTCGACGTGTTTCAACACGCCATTGACGACCTAGACAGCCACTATCAGCCAGTGGTATGCACAGCAATAGACCGGTTCAACTTCTTCCAAAGGAAGCAGAAGACAGGGGAGTCCGTAGATGACTATGTAGCCGCATTAAAGAGTTTGGCGATCACCTGCAAGTTCGGAGGCCTCCATGATGACTTCATACGCGACCAAAGCATTATGCACACGGTAACACGTCCATACAAGAGAAATTATGGGTCAGTGGCGACGCTCCCCTCAGAGAGATAGTGGCCATGGTCAAGAAGGCGGAACTTTCCAAGAGGTGCGCAGAAGCGGCGAAAAGGGACAATGTCAGCAGACCACTGGTGGGCAAAGTCACGGAGGCTCCCTCCCGAGAATGGAAACCGCACGCTACAGAGAATTATAGACGACAGAGGACGAACACAGCCAAACCGGCGGGACACCCGACGGCCCAAGAAACGGACAAGCACAATTGTTACAGGTGCGGGAGTCCGGCACATGCAGCCAATGACAAACGATGCCCAGCCTTTAGGGCAAAATGCCTGTATTGTGGGATAATGGGGCACTTTGAGAAAGTATGCAGACGTAAGCCTCGGAAAACCACAGTGAAGTATGTGACCCACGACACGGAACCGGAAGAAGAAGAAGGGGAAGAGGACGAAGACACAGTGCTGTGTATAGACGATCAAATCTTAGGCATCGACTGCTCCAGGACACGCAAACCGTTGTGTGAACTTTCCATAGGAGGGATCCAAGTCTCCATGGTAGCAGATTCCGGCTCACCATACACCATCATTCAGCGCAGTGTATGGGACCGAGATTTCGCACAAGTCATAGGCACACACCTGCTCTCTCCGGACATCCATCCAGTCACCTTCACGGGGGAACCCATACCCGTGGTGGGATTTCGCCCCCTACGATTCGAGTTCAAGGGCCGCAAGGCAGAAGGGAAGCTGTATGTGGCAGAGAAGGGACCCTCGGTGCTGGGATGGGTGGACCAGGGAGAACTGGGTATCCAACTCAACCCAGGAGGCCCGACGCAAGTACTGATGACAGGCCAGGCAGGCACGTACGAAACCCACAAGTGGAAAGCAGACTTCCCGACAGTTTTTGGAGGCACCATTGGCAAGTTGACGAAGTTCTCCCATAAGATATGCCTCAAAGAGGGCGCGAAACCTGTGAGTCATAAGGTGCGGAACATTCCGTTCAATAGTAGAGAGGCTGTACAACGTCTTGAAGATAATGGAGTGATAGAGCCCATCGAAAGTGCGGAGTGGCTAGCACCTCTGGTCGTGGCCAGGAAACCCAATGGTAAGGTGTGATTGTGCATTGACTTGCGCGAGCTCAACAAGAACATTATAGTAGACAAGTTCCCACTGCCCAAAATAAATGAAATGCTGGCGCAAACAAAAGGCGTCCAATGGTTCTCGACAATAGATCTGACCTCGGCGTACCATCAGATAGCACTCTACCCGACGTGCAAGAAACTGACCTCGTTCATCACACCGTTCGGATGCTACCAATTCCGACGAATGCCGTTTGGCCTGGCATCCGCCGCTGCGGTGTTCCAAAAACGAATGCACAGGCTTTTTAAAGACACGGAAGGGGTGCAGTATTTCCAGGACGACATCCTGATCATGGGAAAAACCAAGTCAGACCATGATGCCAAGCTCACGAAGGTGCTACGAATCCTGGCGCACAATGGTCTTACAGCAGAGTGGGACAAGTGCCGGTTTGGAGTAACTTCCGTGACATATCTGGGTCATGAAATAAGCGACAAAGGCTTTGCGCCGAAGTGGGCAAATGTGAAAGCGATCAGGGATGCACCTACACCCAGAAGCAAAGACGACGTCCGCTCCTTCCTGGGTATGGCGGAGTTCTATAGCAAGTTCGTGCCTCACTTCGCCACCAAAACGCACAGTATGCGCCAGCTACTAAAGGAAAAAACGGCCTTTGTGTCAGGGTCTAAATACTTATTGCTGTCTGAACCACACAGGAGCAGAATGATGCTAGGTCCCAATACCCTTCTCAGAACCAACCCTGCTAGGTCTTTTAGTATTCCATTGCAGGTAAGTTCTAAGGGGGGAAAAGGGGTTGGGGACAGAGAAGAGACTGCTCCAATATTCTGCCTGTTCAGCTACGTCTTCTTCTTCTTCTTACTGGACTGCAACATTAACATGTAAAAACCTTTATTTACTGTGCCTTTTAACTTACTGTTTTTTCTATGGTGTATAAATAACTTATCTTACCAGAATGTTTACTGAAGCTTACTTCTCTTCTACTTCTCATGTATTGTTTGCTAGGTTGTATGAGAAGTCTTCACTCAGATCTCTTTCCTTTTCGTTCTCAGGTACAATCTGCACTTGATCCTGCTATTCCTTAATGTAAGAAAGATAAGGTAAGTATTTATTTCTGTATTCCTCATTTATGTATTATTTGGGTTTCTCTTTCTTTCTATTAACTCACTGTTAAGAGACTGGAGTGGGCCTTGAACTGGGGTTTCTGGAGTAGGATGACTGGTTTTCTGTCTTTAATTAGTTTTTAAACAATGCTTCAGGACTTAGGTTAAATGTTAAAAGGAAGTGTTCGCTTTATTCAGGCCTTTGGTTTTAATGTTTGCTGGAAGTACAATTTATTCTCCCCCCCCGGTTTTAATGTTTGCTGAAGAGTTAATTTATTCTGGCCATACGTGAGGAGAACATTACTGGAGTTCTGTAACTAGCCTTCACATTATTTATCTTCAAACCTAACATGTGGCATGAGAAAGAAATATGCCGGGCTTTTGACCCTGACTTCACCTTTTAATTAATTCTCAGAAGAGTGAACAAGTTTCAGTCTAAGAAGACACTGCGTGTTGAAAGGTCACGCCTGAGTCTGACAGATTCTGGAACAGCTGAAAAAGACAGCTGATTCAAAAAGCTTTTTATTTAATCTTCTCAGCTAAGGAAAGCAATTACTGAAAAGTATTTCCAGTTTTCAAACGAAGGAAAATATATTCTGACTTCGTTTCCTTTTTCTCTTTAAATAGAAATTTACCTCTGACACCATAACCTTTTCTCACAGAATGTTTTATATTAGCTACATAGTTTAACACTAACCTGATTAGTGAGGGAATGTAGTTCCGATGAAGCTAACCCCGATTTTATCGCAACTACCCTAACTGACTTCCACGACGCTGGGAAAACAGGTGCTCTTCAAATTATTTCTTCAGTGAAGTGCGCAGTGGAATGTTGAAGCACACTTCATCAGATGTCATGAAACCTAAAAGACTAGACTGCTAACAGCGGTGTGCTGTCGCAGTATGTGCATGTTGGCAGCCATCTTGGAGTTCCATCGGTGCCAACAAGCACTCCAGCTTGAGGGATTATTTGACTTTTGGTAAGTTTGTAGGGGGAAAATGGTACCCAGCATAGAGTTAGAAGGAGGAAACCTCCCGTGAGTCCTGACAGTACCCCCTCCCAACGGGGTTTCCTCCGGTCGTGGTTTGGCAGGGAATTTGGCATGAAAGGCTCTAATTAAACGGGGGGCAAGGACATTAGTACTCTTTTCCCAGGAACGTTCATCAGGTCCATAACCTTGCCAATCAATGAGGTAGAACATTTCATTGCGGATGAGTTTTGAGTCCAAAATTCGTTTAACTTCGTACTCCGCCTCACCATTAACCATCAGAGGATCAGGAGGGGAAACCCTACGCAACCCCGGTTGAATTGGTTTAAGGAGAGAAACATGAAATACTGGATGAATTTTGGTAGAACCAGGAAGAGATAGTTGATAAGTGACTGGATTTATGACCTTCTCAATTGGATAAGGACCCATAAAACGAGGCTGAAATTTACGGGGACCTTTGAGTCTGAGATTTTTTGTACTCTACCAGACTAAGTCTCCTACATGAAGCTCAGGTTCTTTTTACGTTTTCGGTCAGCGAAGTGTTTGTAACGATCCTTCGCGATCGACAAATTCTGGGTTACTGAGTGATGAATTTTAGTTAACTGTCGGGCGATATCTTGAACAGCAGGAACATTAATATCATCAAAATTAGCATGAGAATTGGGATGTCTGCCTGAGTTTATAAAGAAAGGGGAGTGGCCAGTGGATACATTTAGAGCATTATTGTGAGCATACTCCGCAGTCCATAAGTGGTCAGGCCAGTCACCCTCCTCATCTAACAAATAAAGTCTGAGGTGTTGTTCTAGGTCTTGGTTAATGCGTTCAGTCTGACCATCAGTTTCTGGGTGAAAACTGGTGGAATAACGATGGTCAATATTAAGGCCTTTGATGTAAGCCTTCCAAAATCGTGATAGGAACTGAGAGCCCCTGTCTGAAACGAGGACCCTAGGAATCCCATGAAGGCGAATAACATGTTGATTGAAAAGTTGGGACAATTGTTTAGCAGTGGGTGTACCTTTGAAGGGTATATAATGTGCCATCTTACTAAAAGTGTCGACAACTACAAGAATGGTATCATACCCATGGGAAGAAGATAGATCAACAATCAAATCTAAGGAGACTGTGTGCCAAGGATATGGGGGGTTGGCATGGGTTGTAGGAGACCTTTAGGAGCTTGCCTGTCCGATTTTCCCCGTGCACAAATTTCACAGCCTAACACATATTGACGGACGTCTCGGCACATGTATGGCCACCAGAAACGACGTTTGAGTAATTCTTCGGTTTTCACAACACCTTTGTGGCCAGCCAGAGGGTTGTCGTGACATTCCTGCATTGCCTTCAGCTGAAGCTCCTTGGTGGGTAAATACAGGGTGGTACCTAAATAGGGAGGCCATTGCGAATGAAACGTTGTGGATCTTCTGTGGCCCAGTTCTCCATTTCAAGGTCGGTCATCAAATTTCGAACGTGATGTTCAAAGGGTTCTAAGGAGATAGTTCCAATGAATTTTCCATCAGGTATGATTTGCTGGTTTTCAATGACTGAAGTTTGATTTTCTGTGTCGAGTCTAGAGAGGACATCAGCCTTTCCATTCTTGGATCCGGGACGAAAAGTGATAACAAAATCAAAGTCCGCGAAGTAAAGAGACCAACGCAGCTGACGTGGTGTGAGAGTTCGAGCAGATCGCAAAAATTTTAGGTTGCAGTGGTACGTAAACACCGTTACGGTGTGTTTTTCCCCCATTAAGTAATGCCTCCAATCTTTGAAGGCATCTTTGATTGCCAGGAGTTCTTTTTCTGTAATCGTATAGTTGCATTCCGCAGGGTTGAGTTTGCGGGACCGATATGCCACCGGGTGTAACTGTCCCGTGTCCTTGTGCCTCTGAGAAAGTATCCCTCCGATGGCTAGGTCCGATGCGTCTGTCTCCAAATAAAAAGGCTCAGAGGGATCTGCATGAAGCAACACAGGTGCTTGGGTGAAACTGTACTTCATCAACTGAAAAGCTTCTTCTGCTTCTTCTGACCATTGGAACGGAACTCCCTTCTTCAGAAGACGAGTCAGCGGAAGTATCTTATTGGAGAATCCATTAATGAATCGTCTGTAAAAATTAGAGAATCCGATAAAGCTTTGAACCTCTTTGATACTGGTAGGAGATTTCCAGTCTGTTATCGCCTTCACTTTTTTGCTCATCCATTCGAACTCCTGCAGGTGATAACACAAAACCTAGGAATTCTTCTGTATCTGTGTTGAAGAGGCATTTCTCCAATTTAACGTATAGAGAGTTCTCTCGTAGACGTTGTAAAACTGCTCTGACCTGGTCGTGATGTTCTTCAACCGTGTTGGAATAAATCAGGATGTCATCTATGTATACTATAGCGCATCGGTCAATGAATTCACTTAAAACATCATTGATAAAGTACTGGAAGGCCGCTGGTGCGTTACAGAGACCATATGGCATCACAAGATACTCATAAAGGCCAAATTTGGTCCTGAACGCAGTCTTCCACTCGCCGCCTTCCCGGAGTCTAATCAAGTGGTACGCTCCTCGTAGGTCTAGGCGAGTGTATATCTTTGCTTCCTTCACTTGATCAATTAGTACTGAAATGAGAGGCAATGGATAACGATTCTTCACAGTTATCCTGTTAATCGCTCTAAAGTCAATACAAGTCCTGAGATCTCCCCTTTTTCGAGGCGCGAAAAAAGTGGGGAAGAGACAGGGGACTGCGACGGTCGGATAAATCCGTTCTCCAGATTCTTAGCTAGGTATTCCTTCAAATGGATGTTTTCCTTCTCCGTTAATGCATAAACTCTGCTGCATGGTAGATTAGCCCCTGGTTCTAGATCAATTTTGCAGTCATAGGGCCTGTGGGGGGTAACGTCTCTGCCTTAATCTCATCAAAGACGTCTGCAAAGTCTTGGTATTCATCTGGTATCATGGTAGTTTGGATCACACATACCGAACCTCCGCCTTCACACAATTGGGTGGCAGCGCAGATTACAGAAGAATGTGTCTGGTCGTCGAAACAATTTTTGGTGCAGTAGTCTGAATTTAATTGAATAGTTCGGCTCCCCAATCAATTAACGGGTTGTGTTCCGTTAGCCATGGTAGACCTAGAATCAGTTGAAATTGGGGGCGTCTATTAAATTAAATTGCAAGGTCTCTTGGTGTCCTTCGACAGTAGTCATGTGTACCAATTCAGTATGACTGGTTATGGGCCCTGAAGTTAAATCCGTACCATCCACCGCTCTGACCTTCTCACTTTTCTCCTTCTTGATAGCTTGTAAACCGATCAGGCTAGCGAATTTGTGGTCACAGAAATTACCTGTTGCCCCAGAATCTACCATGACGATGATTCCTGTGAAAACCACATCTCTAAACCTTAAAGTCACAGTCATAACCAAATGGGGAGAGGAGACTTGTAGTGTGTTTGCCAATTGGTGATTTGTTGGAGTCGTTTTTCCATTCGCATCCACAGGTCCAACTCCCTTACCTGTGGTGCCTCTAGTTTTCCTTCTCCTTAGCCGGCAACTTTGGTCTTTTAAGCAATTCTTGACAAAATGTCCACTTCCTCCACAATATAGGCACAGTTTGTTCAGCCTTCTCTTTTCTTTTTCTTCTTTAGAGAGTGGACCTCTGACTACACCGATTTGCATGGGTTCAATTCCCGAAGAACTCTCTACTGTCCGTGTGGATTCTGTTTTGACACGGTCAAAACGAGGAACACTTGGTCTAAGCTCCTTCCGCCGTTCTCCTTTCCGCTCACTTTGCCGATAATCGATCTCTAAGGTTAAATCCACTAAGGCAGAGATATCGGTGGGTCGATTAGGGATTTGAGATAGAGCGTCCTTCAGTTCCTCTCGCAATCCTCTATAGAATACTGCTGCTCTTTATCCTCGGGCCAGTTGGTCTCGACCACTAGTTTATTAAATTGGTCTAGGTAAGACACGAGTTCTCGGTTTCCTTGCTTTAACTCCAACAGTTCGTTGTCTGAAGCTTGAGATGCTGTTCTTCTATCAAAATTCGGAGAAATTCCTTCTTGAAGTCATCTAAACTGTACAAAATTGGGTCATCCTTGGTTACTAGTGGCATGGACCATGAGGCGGCGTCCCCACTAAGGTAGGACAAGATAAACGCCACTCGGGATTGAGCATCGGGGAAGATCGTTGGACGGCACATAAAATGCAGAGAGCATTGGGTCAAAAAATGTGCGCTTTCTGCGGGTCTCCATTGAATTGCTCTGGAGGGGCAAGAGGAATTACTGGGGATAATGAGTGGATTACTTGTGTGGGGGCAAAGGATGAAGTGCTGATGTTAGGACTCTGGGTTTCAAAGGATGTGGTGCTTGGCCTAGATCCCAAAACTGGTGTTCCCGTTTTAAAGGTTATTATCTCCTGTCTTAGTATTTTATTTTCCTCTCTGACTGCCTCTAAGTCCCTTTGTATATTACTCAAAATCTCGCCCAAATTTTTTAAATCAAGTCCTTCTGCCATTCTGCTCAGGTGCTTGTACCAACGTGGGCACTTCACTCTGTCAGGGTCTAAATACTTATTGCTGTCTGAACCACACAGGAGCAGAATGACGCTAGGTCCCAATACCCTTCTCAGAACCAACCCTGCTAGGTCTTTTAGTATTCCATTGCAGGTAAGTTCTAAGGGGGGAAAAGGGGTTGGGGACAGAGAAGAGACTGCTCCAATATTCTGCCTGTTCAGCTACGTCTTCTTCTTCTTCTTACTGGACTGCAACATTAACATGTAAAACCCTTTATTTACTGTGCCTTTTAACTTACTGTTTTTTCTATGGTGTATAAATAACTTATCTTACCAGAATGTTTACTGAAGCTTACTTCTCTTCTACTTCTCATGTATTGTTTGCTAGGTTGTATGAGAAGTCTTCACTCAGATCTCTTTCCTTTTCGTTCTCAGGTACAATCTGCACTTGATCCTGCTATTCCTTAATGTAAGAAAGATAAGGTAAGTATTTATTTCTGTATTCCTAATTTATGTATTATTTGGGTTTCTCTTTCTTTCTATTAACTCACTGTTAAGAGACTGGAGTGGGCCTTGAACTGGGGTTTCTGGAGTAGGATGAGTGGTTTTCTATCTTTAATTAGTTTTTAAACAATGCTTCAGAACTTAGGTTAAATGTTAAAAGGAAGTGTTCATTTTATTCAGGCCTTTGGTTTTAATGTTTGCTGGAAGCACAATTTATTCTCTCCCCCCCGGTTTTAATGTTTGCTGAAGAGTTAATTTATTCTGGCCATACGTGAGGAGAACATTACTGGAGTTCTGTAACTAGCCTTCACATTATTTATCTTCAAACCTAACATGTGGTATGAGAAATAAATATGCCGGGCTTTTGACCCTGACTTCACCTTTTAATTAATTCTCAGAAGAGTGAACAAGTTTCAGTCTAAGAAGACACGTGTTGAAAGGTCACGCCTGTGTCTGACAGATTCTGGAACAGCTGAAAAAGACAGCTGATTCAAAAAGCTTTTATTTAATCTTCTCAGCTAAGGAAAGCAATTACTGAAAAGTATTTCCAGTTTTCAAACAAAAGAAACTATATTCTGACTTCGTTTCCTTTTTCTCTTTAAATAGAAATTTACCTCTGACACCATAACCTTTTCTCACAGAATGTTTTATATTAGCTACATAGTTTAACACTAACCTGATTAGTGAGGGAATGTAGTTCCGACGAAGCTAACCCCGATTTTATCGCAACTACCCTAACTGACTTCCATGACGCTGGGAAAACAGGTGCTCTTCAAATTATTTCTTCAGTGAAGTGCGCAGTGGAATGTTGAAGCACACTTCACCAGATGTCATGAAACCTAAAAGACAAGACTAGACTGCTAACAGCGGTGTGCTGTCACAGTATGTGCATGTTGGCAGCCATCCTGGAGTTCCATCGGTGCCAATTTACATAAGTGGGTGTTTCATGTTATGGAGTTAGTGTGACTCGTGAGGAGAATACTTGCAAGGGACATTGGACACGTCCACTACGCAGGGAGGGGATCATGGCTGCCTTGCCGTGGCGAACCCTCAGAGGGTCGAAGACTCTTCACTCCGCGATTAGTTGGGCTAAATGACACACACTAATAGCAGCTCTCTGAGAATGGCCGCTTGGAATGTGCGGGGCCTCAACCAACATATTAAGCACTACAGGGTGGTCACCTACTTTAAAAGACAGGTGATACGAGTGGATTTCCTGCAGGAAACCCAACTGACAGATGGACGGCTTACAAGCTGCACAGGAAATGGAGAGGCCAGATGTACTCCTCCACATTCTCGTCTTATGCGACAGGAGTGGTTTGTGGATAGCTCCCAGGGTCCCCTTTCAGCACCGACGTTCGGAAGCAGATATAGTTTGAGGTATATACTGGTGCATGGCCTACTACATGGACAGGAGATTTGTTTTGTTAATGCTTATGCGCCGAATGTGGATGATGGCCAGTTTTTCCGGGTGATACTTGAGCTGCTTACTCTATACCTCACTATACCAATAATCTGGTAACTATGTGCTGGATGGGGAGCGGGACCGGTATCCTCCCTGCATTCATGAAAAACCGAACATGACATGTAGCTTGAGAGAGGTGATAGGCAGTCTGGCTTGTGTAGATATATGGAGGGTTCTTCACCCAGAAGGGAGGGTTCTTCACCGAGCTCAAGACGTATCATTTCAAATGAATTGGAAGAACTTACGCCAAGATATCGTTTCCACAAAACGGATTCAACATTGGAAATAGATTTAACCAAGGAGAGCGATACAGTACAATACCAGCAATATACACCTTTAAGAGTGAATAAACACCTCTCCTTCCCTCTGCGTATTGTAAAAGGCCAATTCCTGCAGACTTTGATTTTGAGACCTGAAGGGAGTATTGTGGTACCCATGCAAATTTATTAGAGATGCTTACACCTAAATATGAGCACTCCTGTCACTCTACAACGCATAAAACATTCAGTAGGTTAGACTGCATACTGATCTCTGATGGCACACAGGATTGAAAAGGGACAGTAGCATTATAGATATCTGGCGGATCATTCACCTCTGATTATTGACTATACTGGTAATGAGAAGTAGGCCACTAGTGCCCACGTACAGGTTGAGGCTGGAGACGCTACAAAATGCTGAGTTTCGAGTGGGGTTGGAGGAGCGACTGACAGTCTACTTTCAGCAGTACTGAGGTACAACAGACTCTAGGGCTGTGGAATGGGAGGCCTTCAAATGTGTGGTCAGGGGGAGGGCAATGGCAAAATGGTGGGAGTACAGCAACAGTTGAATAATGACCTGCTGTGGCATGAGGAGGCAGTGGCGGCTCTGCCACGAAAGGAACCTCAGAACCATGCTTCTAATATAGACCTGCTGGTGGCAAACAGGGCAATCCATGTTACCTGGTTACTGCAACGGCAACGGCTATACAGAGGAGATAGGTCGGGTAGGCTTCCAGCGTGGCTGCTGCGACGTGAGTCACTACACTTAAAGATCCTCTCCCTCACAAAGCTGGATGGTGGGCGAGTTAACACACAGGTTAGGGGAAGTTGGGAAATTCCTTCGGGGATGCAAGATATCTCAAGTCTCTGAGGAGCAACGTGTGTGGCTGGACGGAGAGCTCGCACAGGGAGGTGCGAGTCATAAGACGCCGGGTCTCTATGACCTGCCCCCTGAATTTAATAAATGTTTTGCACCCCTGGTCACAGGTAAGTTACTGGAGGGCAATTTCTTCATTGTTGGCAGCTGCTGAGAGCCGCAAGGGACCACAAGTCCCAGAACTCTTTTCTGAAGCAGGGGGAGGTCACCTTTTGAAGCACTATAAAGGCACAAATGCAGCCCCGCTGCACACGACATGCGTGGGCCAAAGGCGGGCCCGTCCTGCACCCGTCAGCGCTAGGAAGAGGCAGTGCGGCGCCACATCCCTTGGTCTGTGAGCCGCCCTAGTTGGATTTTCACCTGGTGGATGTTTCTACCCGTTCTCATTTCCAATGGGTGAACGAAAAGCAACTGACACCTCCCTGGGCACTGGAAAGGAACCCAAATCAGCCAGGCATCGCGCGGCCAAGAATTGAGCTCTACAGGTCATAGACAATTTAACGGTGAAAGAAACAAACCCGCTACGTCTATCTCCAGAGCATCTAAATCCAAGATTACCCAATTTTATAAGGGGAAGAGAAAACCAAATAGCACTCAACCAAATGTTAAAAATTCCTCTGCTACCAATTTACTTCCTGAGAAGGAGGTGAAGCCTTCAGAATCTATCACCTTGTCCACCAAGCAGATACCCCCTGATAATAACAGCCTGCCATCGGAAGCGGTTTTAACTGATCACAAACCTTGTTTACTTTTGTTACCCCCAGCCATTTGTGACACTCTTTTAACTGATACAAACAGACTTAAGGGTCAGTCAGCATCCGGATTGGACACTAATATTATCAATGTTGTTTGTCTGGATGATCTGAAACCCATTGTAGAGAATTTAAGGTCTGAATTTAACATTGTTAGAGATGCTGTTCTCTTTTTAAACTCCAGGGTGACAGATTTAATTGTATCTGTCAATAGTCTAATGGAGAAGCTCTTGGCAAGTGAGCCTTGCAATTATCGCATGTGTGCAAATAACCAGCCAAATTACACCAGTAGCTCAGCTAGTTTCGGGACCTTTTCACAGGGAGGACCCACTAGTGGGAACAACCTACCCTCTTCTGTCCACATGGCCCATATACCTATTTACATGGCCTCCACAACCATCTTTGTATCTTCCAATCCGATGACATGAGGGCATCCAAGTGGCAAAGAACTCTTGAATAGACAACTCTAAGGCTGGTAATCACGATAGCCACTCCAGCTCATCCCTCAGAGTTAGGACATGCCCCTGTTCCATCTTCTTTCACCAGGGCTGATTCTTTGTTTGGGGCGGGCTCTGGGGGACTCTCACCTAAGGCCGATCAATTAGATCTCCCCCCTGATTGCATACCCTATATAGTGGTTTTAGTGGATGTACCCCCACTTAAGTCAAATGCTAGTGAAGGGTTCTCACAGTTAAAGAACAAAGTAACCCACTGGCTGTCTAGGAGGGCTGGGGCCAATGCCAACATCCATACTCTAATAAACATGGTAGGAAGAGTGGGTTGGGTTGGCTGATACACTAAATTGATCCACGGTGATTGCATTGTGGTGAATTTTAGCAATAGTTGGGTTGCTGGCAGAATTTTAGCCTCATTTCAGTGGACAGAAGGTCCGAGTATGGGCTGCGGCTGTTGTTTTACTAACCAGGGCCTGCACTTAGGGTGAGAACCCCCAGGCCCTCTCATTTGCGGGCGATTCAAGGCCATCATGTGATACACCACAGGCACCCTAAGGAGTCAGCTTTTCCTTGCAGTTCTTCCAATAGGTTTGAAGTTTTTGATTCTCTTGAGGAAGTGGACTGACTACCATCCACCAAGCTCAATAATTACTCTGCCAAAAAAGGTAGGGAGGATGACAATTGTCTTTTAGGATCTGATTTTAATGATCAGCTTAGTTTCCTTTCATTGAACATAGCAGGGCTCGAGGAGAAGGCCAGGGACCCAAATTGGTTAGAGTTTATTAGATCATATCTTATATTGGACCTTCAGGAAACCTGGTCTGTTAAGAATATAGCTGTTTTGGATGGCTTCGCTAATTTTTTCTGCTGAGCAATTCCATCCTCTTCGGGCCAAGCTAAAGTGGGGTTGTACCCTTTATTATCTTTGTCCCTAAATTGTGTTATGGCCGAGGTGGAGACACATTGCTCATACATAGGGGTGGTACTACTTACTTTCATGGATACATCGATGTTATTGATTGTAAATATTTATAATTCTAATGGTCATACCCCCTACTCTGAAGTTATTTCTTCCTTGGGTGTCATTGTAGAGAAACATGAGACGTTTCTTTCAGTTTCAGGCACAGGCTGCACCTTGTATATCCCAACAGTGGTCCTAGGTGACTTTGACATTCATCCTTGTTCAGACATCTGCCACATTTTTCAGGATTGCCCTTCCAGTGAGGACTCTCAATTGGCTCACTTTTAACATACTTCTCAAGGGGACCAGGTGCATCTTTTAATCCAGTCTTTGAATCTAGTTATACCCAGCACTATGAAGGTAGAGGGTTGGAAATAATTGTCGACTATATCCTGATTTCTGAAGGAAGTGACCCGTTTCGGGTCACTCGCGACCACCTCTCAGCCTTCCACACAAATGAAGAGTCGGTCAAACAGTAGAGAATACAAACCAAGTATAAGTTTATTCAGTACACTATAGTGGAGTCCCGTCTGCCCAGTCGCTTGGGGTGCTGCAGAGGGAACTGACATCAGAACTCGTGGTATTACATTATGTAGGATTCAGAATCAGTAAAACACGCCCAAACTGGAAATTTCCAGTTGGGACTAGCTACACAACGAAGGTACAGTTTCAATCCTGAATTTTCAATCCTGAGACTGGGCACGCACTATCTGTGTGCCAAGGTCACTCTGCCGGCGCCCATAACCTAGCTAGTGGGAGCGGGCTTCTATCTTGTGTGAAAGGTATGTGCTAACAATAACAATATATTCATTAGTACAGCGAGGCCTAACCTTGAAGCAGAGAGAGAACACATCACGGCTGCTTCTAGCAGAGCCGAGAAGAAAATAAGTCACGATCATGACACAACATGGCAGCTAAACGTAAAATGGTGCCGCGAATGCTAACTTAAGCTGAGCAACACATAGCAATACAGCGAAGACGTTTTATTATATTCCAACAGACCCTCCTTTTAGCAGGTCGCTAAACCCATTTTACCCCAAGGAAAGATGACATTACTTTTTCAGGTTGGCAAAAGACATCAACACACAGAGCAGTTCATATACTCGTGATCAGGAATAGACATTGCAAGAGATGACGTGAACTCAAATATACCTTCATCTATGTTCATCATGTCCTCGACACTTTTCTGCAGCATAATCATCGTGTTATTATTGGGTATGGATATTTTCTTTTTGGGTGTCAAAGCACTGATACAACAGGCACAACATGATGGGAGGCAGTGTATGCAGAGGCTACATGACAAGATAACGCCTGCAACTATTACCAAAAAGATAAGTATTTTCCAACCCCATGTCGTGAGTATACTCCAGAAGAACCCCAATAGTGTCCAGGTACCGGTCTCCTGGTGTATTTCGGCTGATAACCTATGTAACTTCTGTATCGCTGAATAGACATTGGGTGTGTAATCAGGTATGTACACGCAACAGCTACTGCCAACGACACGACAGGCCCCTCCTCGGTCTGCAAGGATGACGTCTAACACCATCCGGTTTTGTAAGGTAACTAATCTCGTAGCCTGAAGCTCTGCTGTAATATTTGTCGCTATTCCCGCTGTGGTATTGATAACTGCCTCCACGACCCTGGTGAGCCAACAAATTTCTATACTATTGACTATAGGGCCCTAAAAGGGAAAAAGGCCCTTTGCAACATCCTCAAATTGCTGTGCAGCTGTATCTGTCTGATCTACATCCTTCGGATCAAGAACCCTTTTTACCTGGGGCAGGCGAGCACTCCTACGCTGCAACTGATGAGCTCTGTGATAATTGGATGTAGCAACATACACAGGGGGAAGGAGGAAAGAGAGATAACATCTACCCGGCTAACCTCTTGGGAGCCATACATAAGCGTGGGACCCGCAAACAAAATAAACATTGGGGGTGGAATTAAGGGTGGACTATCGGTCGACCTCAATTAATATGTAGAATTGCATCTGCTCTCTCCTACCACTACCTTCCCTGTCCCCTGGACACAGAAACTAGCTGTAGTGTTGATCACCGACACTGGCAGTGGCTTGTCCTCCTTGACATTACGAGCCTGGAAAGACTGGAAATATTCAGACGTATTAAACCCCTGAAAATCAGCCAGTTCAATTTGAAGCCATGTCTCATTCTTTACAGTTTTATATGGTTCATACAAGACTTTAAAAACATTCTACTAAACATCTCCTGTCCTGCCGGTCCTCCGGGAGGAACTGTATGATGGGATTGCACATTCTGTACCATAGTGCGAGAATGAACAGGTGCCTTATTCAGGGTAGGGAGAGGGGAATTTTGTTGCACCATACTAAGTAGTTCGAACCAGCCCTCACAACTACTAATGTATGACAGTGGCATGGACAACACATTTTCAACTTTGTGAGTCACTGAGGGAAGCAGTCCGCAAACCCAGCAATGTGTTTTTTTGGACACATTGTGAACTTGATGCAACATTTGCACAAAAACATTTTCAGTATAAGACAATCTATGCATTGCTTTGTGTGGAGCCATAGTAACAAAAACATGCTCGGGGGAGGAGTCGTTGTACCAACCAAAGAATGCACTGGATAATTCTCCTCCAGGAACCATGTTATCCCAAGTATCGTTATTAAAGAAATCACAACGATCACTACAAAAACTATCTTACTCTTTGTGGACCAACCAGACCATCTAGACCAATCCCGCTCTAAACGCGGTGCTGCAAATGGCTGTTCCTCCTCCTCAATAGGTCGACCAAATGGATACATTGTGAGACAAGGAAAGGTATATAACGAAACTGATGGTGAGTATTAATGTTCCCAGTGTCCGTCAGAGCCTCACTGGCAGGCTCCTATTGTTCATCAACGTTGGCGCTCTTGAGCACCGGCGGTGGAGCTGCTCAGTCCTAGCTCGGATCCGTATCCCACGTTGCAGGGCAATGTACTGCCCCCCTGGAAAGCACATCCAACTTACCCTGTACAATGTCCGGAACAGTGCACCAATCTCGTCCCTACCTAAACTAACACAGTTGGTACTGCAGCAGAGTATGCCCTAACTTGCACAGTCCATTCCTAACTAATCTGACTTTTCCTTTGGTGCACTATTCCTCCGTCGAGGGCGCAAGTTGTACCTAGCTACACCAGGCACGGAGGGGTCATGAAAAAGGCGGTCATGCTCAGAGGGGTCACTGGAAAGAGGGTCAGACACTGAGGGGCCAGCGAAGAAGGCTCAGACTCGATGGCTCTGATCTCCGGGGATGTCGCCGCATTCACACCTCATCATTCTCATTGTCAGTTTGGGTCCAATCGAATGCATCATTGCCCCGTCCCCCATGCCGTATACCATGTTATGTTAGCATTCATGTAGCTATTTTATATTGATCGCTATTGCAAATGTGTCTGACCAGCCTTTATTAAGGTTGTGCAGGCTAAAGTTAGCATCTGAGACGCCATTTTCCTCTCTGTAGCCGCCATGTTACACTGTAAGCAAGGCCCGGTCTCTGTGCCCCCGCTCTCTGCTTTCCTCAGCAGAAAGCTGCTTTTCAGTTGTTCCCTCTTATCGTATTCAAGGTTGAAACCCAGATGTACTAAATGAATAGTTTATTCTGCTTTCGCATGCCTATCCCTGGTCGTAGTTATGCTCCCACACTGGAGAGAACTGAGACCGAGCAAGATGACTTTGGGAGCCTGATAACGTGTACCCATTCTGCAGGTGGTAGCTCAGCCTTCTGTGCCTTCTTTGTTCAGCCTTTGCCCAAGCTGTATTGTTTCACCAGGGGCGGGACTTGGGAGGTGTTGGAAAGCTTATTTTGTGTTACCAAGGGTCCTGAAGGCAGTCCCCTCGACAGCTATCCCATGAGGCTGGTCAGACTGGGCTCACTGCAGTGTATTTACTAATAAAGGTGTTAGATTGTATTCCCGACTCTTCATTTTTGGGAAGGCCAAGAGGTGGTCGTGAGTGACCCGGGTGGCCCATTTCGGGTCACTTCCTTCAGTTGGCGCCCGAATAGGGACTCCATCGGGCTGACCCATCTCGCCCGGAATCGGGTGTAGAGGACAGGGTCGCGTCCGGTCGGATGGGCGGATCGGTGATCCCCACACATTAGACCTTGGTTCTCGCAGCTGCTCCGCCTGCCTGATCGGGCGGTGCCTCGCCCAGCGGTCATCCCGGCTGGGGTCCTGAAAAGGCGAAACCCTTGGATTCGACCATTTGGTCCGAAGAGTCGGTGGTGGAGAATAACTTGGCTCGATCTGTGTGCACCAGATGAGTTTGTTTAGCCTTTTGGTAGGTATGGCACCATCTTGAATAATTTTGAATACGGACTGAGGATTCCTCGTTTGTTTGAACTTGGTGGGTCTGCGGACCCTTGAGATACAGAGTGTTTGCGGTCACTCTGCCAGGCCACCTGCTGAATTTGGTCTACTCTTGAAAAGGCCTGGGGCTAGAGCCTGTCTTGTTTTGATACAGTCTTCGGACTGTCTGGTACAGTCTTCGGACTGTCTTGTTTTGTTACAGTCTTCGGACTGTCTGGTACAGTCTCCAGACTGTCTTGTCTGGTACAGTCTCCGGACTGTCTTGTTTTGGTGCAGTCTGCGGGCTGCCTGTTGGATTCCCTTTTGTTTGGTGTGTTGTTTGTTTCATGTGAACAGTGTATGTGTCTGATATTAAGATGCCTGGCTGAGTAAATTGTGATGTGTGGGGTGCCGCTGTTGTTCTGCCGACGCTCGGCTGGAGGAGAGGCAACCTGCGCCTCCGGAAGGCACCCCGAATTTTGATATGTATACTAAGCACGGCATTGGCCCTATTATGTTTAGTACATTATGGCACAAATATACGAGGGACAATGCCGAGCTTCAGTGGCCACCGACAGGTACCTTTGATGAACAAAAATTTAACTATTTGCAGGATAAATTATTTGCCAGAAGAAGTAGGCAGTCGATGTTTGATTCCCTTCAGGTATGGCAGAAGGAAGCTAGGCAAAGGCGCATGCGAGCGGAGAAGGAGGCCCGGAGAGGGAGAATGCAAACAGTAACCCAGAAAGCAGTAGCCTACGATAGAGAGAAAATAGAAAAGGGTATAGAGTGTGCTGATAGGAAGTTTCGATTGCAATGTGATAAGTCCTATGTCGCCCGTGAGGAAGGTGATGCATTTGTGGATGAACTCTTAGAAGCCCGGCCCCTACCTCCTTACGCCCCACCGAGGATATATCCTGTTATTCCGACATCTCAGTCTTCTGCCCTTCCTGTCTCTGCATCTGACCCTTCTGTCTCTGACCCGGCTGCTTCAGTTATGGCCCCGCCTGTCTCCTCCCTGGCTTTGCAAGCTGCGGGTGCAGTAGCTGTAGGCCTTTCTGTTGTGTCCCCTGTTCCCGCTCATTTTTCCCCCCCTTCTCTCACCCCTTCGACTCAGTCATTACTAACATTGATGCCGGGCCCTTCATCCATTGTGTCTTTCCCAGACATTTCATCCCCAGCATCGTTGAGTGCCGGGACACAGGTGCGTGGGTTGGACGAAGGGAATTGGGCTGCGGCACGGGAGCGAATGGGGTGGGTGCTGATTCGATCGGATGTGGGAGACGAGGAGAAAAGGATGGTAGCTGACCAGGCTGCACAGTGGGCACGGAATCCGATCTACAGTGTAGAGGACGTGTGGAGTGTGTTGAAAGATTTTGAGCCGTTTGTACAGCAGCATGCTCTCAAGCATATGTCAACTACATTGATAGGGTTGTGGGAACAGTGTTTTGGTGGTGTGGCACCACAAATAATTTATGACATTCGGGACCGTGTATTTGCTACTGACATGGCCCCTAATGATGTTTTTAGTAATGTTGCAACGCTGATTGGTTATCGAGGTAGACTGCATCAGAAGACACCGACGATTGTGTCACAATTCCCGATGAGGGAGGTGCATCCTATTTTCCATCCTGAGATTCCAGAACGGCGTAATGCGCAGGATGTTATTATTCAACAACGGGTAGAGGCCCATTTTCAGGAACAATGGGTTTACACACCGTGGAAAAGGAGTGAGGTGTTAGCCCTTAAGAGTCAGCTGCCGGACCCTAGAAAAAACCCAACTGCATATTATAAAGAATTAACGGAGGCCGCCTCATCAACTGTGATAACGTTGGCAGATATCGAAATGTTTTTTGGGTTATTGGTACCAGTGGATATATGGAGGCAGGTGCATACGCAGGACCATGTTGTGGAGTTGGGTGGCACTTGGAATGAGATCAGGGCATGGGATACAGAGCGAAAGCCTGGCAAGAAGCCTAATACTGAGATACTGGCTTTGCCGAGTCGTATCATTACTTACATGCCTTCACTCATCCCGCCCAGAAGAGTAGATTGCGACAAATTAACGGCATGTCGGCAGAAGAAAGATGAAAGTGTGTCAGATTTTTTCACTCGGTTTGAAGGGGTGTTTCTGGATTTCAGTGGACAAGATTTGTCGGTGGAAGGTGGTGTCCGGTTGTTTGTTAACAGATTTGTCACGAAGCTGCTTCCCGAGATCGCGACTCGGTTACAGGCTTCTGAGAGCACCTGGACTACCGCCTCCCCTTCAGTGATATTGAGTATGGCTCAGTACTATGAGCACAGGGAAAATGAGGAGAAGGTGGAGAAAAAGAATAAGGAGTTGAAGACTAAGGTATGCCATGAAACCACCCCGGTGTATGTGCGCTTTACAAATTTATTTTAACATAACATAACATGCAACAGGCAGCAAGGGGGTCCGGCAGAGGACGCAGCACTGGTCCGGCTCAACGGGGACGTGGCACTGGCAGAGGTGGCGTTCCAGTGGGGCCGAACCAGTGTGCATATTGTAGGAAGGAGGGGCATTGGTGGAGTGAGAGTCCGGAGTTGTTGCAGAAGGTCGCGGCCCCCAGAGGTCGGGGTTCTGGTGGCCGGGGTCGTGGCGAGAGTGGTCATGATGAGGTCCAGGCTGGTGCATCCTCGGGAGGTCGCTCGGATCAGAACCATTTTGATGACCCCCCGGGGAAGGCAGTACTATCACGATGATTATGATCTGGACGAGGCATCAGGGATGTCCTATAACTAGGACAGCCAAGGACAGGGTGAGGGACCAGTCCAGATACATGTAGATCAGCGTGGTCCTTATGTCACAGCGGATTTGCATGGTTCGGCTAATAAGTTTCTGGTGGATACAGGTGCAATGAATAGCTCTGTTTCTCGTTCACTGGTCCCCGGGGCAGCCCTGTCTGGCCATAACAATGTTTCGGTAGGTTTTTCAGGCGTACCGGTTGGGAGCTGTAGGAAGGTGGAATCTGACTATATGGTTGCCTCCACTTTTTTCCTGGTGTTTTGCTGGTTTATGACTTAGTTGGACTGGGACCCTGCTATTCAGGGCCCCAGTCTATCTGTTCTCTCTAAACGACATGGAGTGCACTCTAGGTGCACTAGTGATTGGATACTGTGGTGCCTTATGAGTCCCTAGTATATGGTACCTTAGGTGCCAAGGGCATAGGTACTTCACAGGCCTCCCAGGGGCTGCAGCATATGTTATGCCACCCCTGGGAAGCAGTCTAAATCTGACACCACAGGCCTGCTACTGCAGCCTGGGTGAGGTGGTGTTAGCACTCCCTCACTGAGATATAGGTTTCCTATATCTCTCCTGCACACACATATAAACCTATCAGTCACCCCTAAGGCAGGCCCTATCAATCCTGAGGGCAGGGTGCTTGGCTTCTATGTGAGGGGGTGCCTCTGCATGAGCAGGGCCCCTCTGCAGTTCTCAGAGTCCATTCTCTGGTGCTGTTTGTGGATGCGGTTAAACCATATACTATGTAAGTGCATTATATCCTCGCGGTAAATGCTAACTTTGGAATGGCTGCATCAAAACATGTCGTGTTTGGTGTCAAACATCTTGGAATACTACCCCCCGCCAATCTTGGCGGCGGGGGTAGCATTCCACCCTTCTAGAGGGATAAGACATGTACCTGCTGTGGAAACGCGGTAGAATCCTAAAGAGCCCTGGCATCACAAAATGGATGCCACCAGTCACAGACACTGGGCTGCCCTCCTGCTGATGACCGAAACTCGCAGTGGAGGAAGCCCAACAATAGGCATCCTGTCACAGGGAGGTGTAACCACCTTCCAGACAGGGTTTAGTGTATTGGGGCTGGGTGGGTGCACTCTTAGAGTGCTTTGAAGTCCTGCACTGGGGGAGCAGAAGGCTCCTCTGTGCATATGCCAGTTCAAACCAGCTCAGGGGCTACCTGCCCCTGCTCTGGCGCGAAACTGGACAAAGGGAAGTGGGTGTAGCCACCCCTCCCTTGACCCTCCCATAGGTGGGGTCATAGAGCTAGTCCATCCCCTCTTTTTAGTATAAGAGGGGGAACCTTGCCATTGCAAAGCAGATAACCCCTGGACGACGCTCTACAGAAGAATCCTGGCCCTTCGACGTTCCACTACCTTTGGAAGACAGAAGAATCTCCCTTGGAGTCAAGGAGTGACTCCCCTGCTTGGCAGGCACCAAAAACGACAACGACGGTCGCAAACTACGCCGCTCCCGCCGGAGTCCGAAGTCCCTGCAGCCCAGGAAGTGGATTTCCTGACCTCTCCCAGGCCATCGTGAGTCCCCAGCGAAGCTGAGGCAAGTGGACCCCACGAGTAACGAGGAACCGCGACCCCTGGGTACCGTGCACTATTGTCGAGTGCAACCCCTTCACAACGTTCCACGAACTTGTGCTTTGGACCACGTGTGGTCCCGACCTCCAGCAGGAATCCCTCCGAAGATCAGAGGCCTACACCGTCCCGAGTGACCGTGGGCCCCTGTTGAGTGATTCCGCCCGAGGTGTCTTCGCGATCCCTTGCCCGCTGGCTTGTGGGTCCCCAGAAGACTTCCTAAAGAAACCAAAGGGCTCCCCTGGTTGCTCCAGGCCTGCCCTGACTTACCCTCGCTGGGTGAGTTCCACAGACCTTGCTGGTCTGCGCCATCGACTTTTCTTCATCTCCCCGAGACTTGCGGCTGCCAAGGCTTGTTGGCTCCGATCGAGTTGCCGACACCGCAGTCAGCTGCAGACGTCGAGGGACACACCGAATCCAGCTCCTGGTCGTCGTCGACGCCTCCTGGACCACGTGGCTGAAGAGTCAAGGCACCTGCAACCGACCTGAAGCGACCGACGACGGTGGGCATCCATCTTCCTTGCCCCGGGTCACTGCCAAGTGACTTTGAACACTGTCCCCTCTGCTTTCAGGTCATCCTTCTTCAGAATCCAGGCTTGGATTCCACCGGACACTTCTTCAGCTCCCGCAAGCAGCAAGTCTTCTTTGTTCGCCATTGAAAACGACGCCGCGACCCGACACCAAAGGACACCTGTGCACCCGGCTTCCCTGGGTGAGGTAACTCCAGCACTACGGTGCTCCTGTGGGTGTGGGCCCTAGAACTACTTACCCTGTAAGTGACTTGCTTGTAGGTTCTCCCGAAGTATCCTAAAACTCTTTATTTCCAACCGCGACTTGCCCCATTGAAGTTAACGGCGATTCGCGCCTGTGTATCCACACTGCACGCGTCCCCCGTGGGTCCTTTACTTACCTGCCTTGGGTGGTTTCGTGAGGCCCCAGCACTTCTGAAGGCCCTAGGCCTTGTCTCCTTGCAAGTCGTTGTTTCTAAGTCTCTTACTTAGTATATGGTCTGGTACGCCCCTAGGGCCCCAGCCATATTTTGTGCTTAACTTATTGTGAAACGTTGATTTGTGCATATGTTTGTCTTCTAATCTCATAAAGAGATTAGTAGAGAGTTATTTAGAAATAAATACATATATATTTGATATATATACCTGTGTGGTGTCTTTTCATTTGGTGATTCAAGAGATTATATGGTAAAACAAGCTGCTTTACATTCCTCCGAGACTTAGCCTGAAGGCTGCTCTCCACAGCTACCACTAGGATAGCTTTCTTTAAAAGGTTGTCTTAAACCTATCTACCATAAGAGTCGATTTGCCCTGGTGCAAGGTGTCCACTTTAATTAGTGAACAGCATATACCAGGCCAACTTCTCACATTGGTGGGCAGCGTGTGGGATTCCAGCTTGCCATTGTTTTACCAGAAAATCTCTATTTGAATTACTAACTGAAAACCATTATAGGTACTCAAGGTACATATAAAGTCAAGCTTAGTATCAATAAGTTCTACTGAACTTAGAGCTGTGTTCCAAGGGATAGCACACCCTTTCCACAGCTCAAGCTAGGATCAGTAGGCCACAAACTAGTGTAGGTAGTA
This sequence comes from Calotriton arnoldi, assembly GCA_963921515.1. NCBI lineage: Eukaryota > Metazoa > Chordata > Amphibia > Caudata > Salamandridae > Calotriton > Calotriton arnoldi. The sequence goes on from CAWUFW010006296.1 coordinate 1,013,961, forward strand.
CAACACTGCACAACACTAGAATGTCCTTAAAGGGTGGACCCAGTGGATCCACTCAGCCTCAGTATAAGGACATGGCTTTCTCTGACTTGAGAGCCATGTGTGTTGACAGACACCTGAGGATAGGACAGAGTCCCTCAACACTCCACCTGATAGATCTGCTGACAGCAGATGACCTTAGGTTGGCTCTAGGAGCTAAAGGGTTTGAATCAGTGGGTGGGTCAGTCATAGTATCTGGGTCAGATGATGAAAATCAGAATGACCAAGACTCTGTGATTGAAGGGCCAGGCTCCAAGGGGCCTGAAAAGGACAGAGGAATTCTCCATAAGAGAACTGACAGAGAGGAGGAGAGGCACAGATCCCCTTCCAGGGAATCTGACCACTCTTATCACTCTGGCAGAGAATTTGTCCAGCAGAGGAGCTCATACTTTTCCTTAAGAGAGACCTCCTCTGAGAGAAGGTGCAAACTGCTCCAGTATGAGGAAGCCAAAGTGGCCCTCAGAACCAAGCAGTTGGCACTGGATAGAGAAGCCCTGGAGATCCAGAGAGCTTCCAGAAGGGAGGGTTTAGAACCCCCTGGTGGCAGCAACAGTGTCCCTAGAGGCAGAGAATATATTCCTGACCATAGGAACCTGAGCAAGGTTGTTCCTCCCTACCAGAGTGGGGATGATATCCACAAGTGGATAACTGCTATGGAGAGGGCCTGTAGAGTACAGCAGGTCCCCCAAAAGCAGTGGGCAGCAATCTTGTGGCTCTCCTTTTCAGATAAAGGAAGAGACAAGCTCCTCACTGTTAGAGAGGAGGATGCTGATGATTATGAGGTCCTGAAGAGTGCACTGATAGATGGGTTTGGCTTAACCACTGAAGAGTACAGGTTGAAGTTCAGAGATACCCAGAAGGCACAGACTCAGGACTGGACAGACTTTGTAGATTGTGCATCCAAGGCTCTGGAGGGTTGGCTGGTTGGCAGTAGGGTTACTGATTTCAAAGGATTTTATAATCTAATGATGAGAGAACAGATCCTTAATAATTGTCAAAACCAGCTTTTACACCAGTACCTGGTGGACTCTGATCTGACCTCTCCCCAAGAATTGGGAAAGAAGGCAGATAAATGGGTCAGAACCAGAGTAAGGCCTAAGAATCAGGGTGGTGACCACAAGAAAGATTCTACCAAGTCCCAAGAGAAAGGTGGGGATAAATCTAAGGATAAGTCCACTACAGGGCCCCAAAATTCCTCTTCTGGGGGTGGGTCCCAAACTCCTTCCTCTCCTGAAAAGAAACCATATTGCCATGTCTGTAAAAAGCCTGGGCACTGGAAAACTGATCCCAGTTGCCCCAGGATTGGCAATAAAGAAAATGTTCCTCCCACAACTACTACCACCCCTCCTGGTACTACCAGTAGTAATCCTCCAGTTGGGAGTAGTGCACCCAAAAAGTTAGGTGCTTTTGCAAGAGGAACAGAGGTGGGCCCTAGTTTAGACAGGGACCCCTCAACAGACTCCTCTGACTCTGATGGTGGTATAGGATTTGCCACCTTTACCATGGGTCCCATAGCATTGGGCAGGTACAGACTGGAGCCAATGATTAATGGTCAGAAAGCTGTGGCATTTAGGGACACAGGGGCTAGTGTCACCATGGTGGCAGGGAAACTAGTCCCCCTCACCAGCTTTTACCTGAGTTTAAATACCAGGTGACCAACATTGATGGTGTCAGAACAGATCACCCCATGGCCATAGTCAATCTCAGCTGGGAGGGGGTCACAGGCCCAAAAAGAGTGGCAGTGTCCCCAACCCTACCTGTAGATTGCCTGATGGGCAATGATTTGGAAATTTCAGCCTGGGCTGAAGTTGAACACCAAACACATCTTAGGATGTTGGGCGTCCCTGCAAAGGTTAGTGGGGCTGTGATGGCCACAGCCCCAGCCCAAGAATTTGGAGAGATGGAGCCTGAAAGAATGGCCCACTCTCCCCCAAAAGAGAGCACAAGGGTTGAAGAAAAGTCTTCTTCCCCCAGACAGTAGGTAAGGGTCAGCCTCCTCAGGGAACTGACCCTACCCCTAGTGAAGGAACTGCCACAGAGGTAGTCCGGCCTGGCCTGGCCACACCCCTGATGGCAGAGGACCCTTCCAAGGTGGTACCCAGTCTGGAGCAGGTAACCTGCCCCTCTCTACCCTGCCTCAGTCAGCCCAGGGCTGCAGAGGTCAGGGAGGTCAGTGGACCCCCCGGGCCCCCTGTCCAGAGGAAGCCCCCCATCAGCAGATTAGGGGCACCCAGTCTAGTAGCCCTAGCCAGGTGAAAATTCCTCTACACACTGAGGGATCCCCCATACCTTTATGTAGGGACCTCCCCCAGAAGGACTCTGGTAGGCAAGGGCAAACCTGGGACCAGAAGGTTCCAAACCTGCCATGTCCCTCCAGTGTTCCATCCAAAGGGATCCAACCCCCAGCTGTAGGCAGCCAAAGGTTGACCCTTAGAGCAAAGTGCAACTCAGTCATGGAAAGACAGGCATACATGGTGACCAGTGATCTGAGGAAGCTGAGGCCAACATTCCTAGGGCCTCACTTCCCTACTCAGACACCTCACCGGCCTTGTACTTTACCTAAGCACACCAGAGGTAGTGATTCCCCATGGTGGAGACCCTCTCATACCCTTAGGGCGAGGGATTGCTTAGTGGACCATAACATAGGGGGCAACCATGCTAGTGCAGGTGCTTCCTTATATGGCCACTTAGTCAATATAGGCTCAACTGGTCAAGGTTAGCCTTATCTCCTTTCGTTTGGGGGGGTTATGTAGGAAGGTGGAATCTGACTATATGGTTGCCCCCACTTTTTTCCTGGTGTTTTGCTGGTTTATGACTTAGTTGGACTGGGACCCTGCTATTCAGGGCCCCAGTCTATCTGTTCTCTCTAAACGACATGGAGTGCACTCTAGGTGCACTAGTGATTGGATACTGTGGTGCCTTATGAGTCCCTAGTATATGGTACCTTAGGTGCCAAGGGCATAGGTACTTCACAGGCCTCCCAGGGGCTGCAGCATATATTATGCCACCCCTGGGAAGCAGTCTAAATCTGACACCACAGGCCTGCTACTGCAGCCTGGGTGAGGTGGTGTTAGCACCCCTCACTGAGATATAGGTTTCCTATATCTCTCCTGCACACACATATAAACCTATCAGTCACCCCTAAGGCAGGCCCTATCAATCCTGAGGGCAGGGTGCTTGGCTTCTATGTGAGGGGGTGCCTCTGCATGAGCAGGGCCCCTCTGCAGTTCTCAGAGTCCATTCTCTGGTGCTGTTTGTGGATGCGGTTAAACCATATACTATGTAAGTGCATTATATCCTCGCGGTAAATGCTAACTTTGGAATGGCTGCATCAAAACATGTCGTGTTTGGTGTCAAACATCTTGGAATACTACCCCCCGCCAATCTTGGCGGCGGGGGTAGCATTCCACCCTTCTAGAGGGATAAGACATGTACCTGCTGTGGAAACGCGGTAGAATCCTAAAGAGCCCTGGCATCACAAAATGGATGCCACCAGTCACAGACACTGGGCTGCCCTCCTGCTGATGACCGAAACTCGCAGTGGAGGAAGCCCAACAATAGGCATCCTGTCACAGGGAGGTGTAACCACCTTCCAGACAGGGTTTAGTGTATTGGGGCTGGGTGGGTGCACTCTTAGAGTGCTTTGAAGTCCTGCACTGGGGGAGCAGAAGGCTCCTCTGTGCATATGCCAGTTCAAACCAGCTCAGGGGCTACCTGCCCCTGCTCTGGCGCGAAACTGGACAAAGGGAAGTGGGTGTAGCCACCCCTCCCTTGACCCTCCCATAGGTGGGGTCATAGAGCTAGTCCATCCCCTCTTTTTAGTATAAGAGGGGGAACCTTGCCATTGCAAAGCAGATAACCCCTGGACGACGCTCTACAGAAGAATCCTGGCCCTTCGACGTTCCACTACCTTTGGAAGACAGAAGAATCTCCCTTGGAGTCAAGGAGTGACTCCCCTGCTTGGCAGGCACCAAAAACGACAACGACGGTCGCAAACTACGCCGCTCCCGCCGGAGTCCGAAGTCCCTGCAGCCCAGGAAGTGGATTTCCTGACCTCTCCCAGGCCATCGTGAGTCCCCAGCGAAGCTGAGGCAAGTGGACCCCACGAGTAACGAGGAACCGCGACCCCTGGGTACCGTGCACTATTGTCGAGTGCAACCCCTTCACAACGTTCCACGAACTTGTGCTTTGGACCACGTGTGGTCCCGACCTCCAGCAGGAATCCCTCCGAAGATCAGAGGCCTACACCGTCCCGAGTGACCGTGGGCCCCTGTTGAGTGATTCCGCCCGAGGTGTCTTCGCGATCCCTTGCCCGCTGGCTTGTGGGTCCCCAGAAGACTTCCTAAAGAAACCAAAGGGCTCCCCTGGTTGCTCCAGGCCTGCCCTGACTTACCCTCGCTGGGTGAGTTCCACAGACCTTGCTGGTCTGCGCCATCGACTTTTCTTCATCTCCCCGAGACTTGCGGCTGCCAAGGCTTGTTGGCTCCGATCGAGTTGCCGACACCGCAGTCAGCTGCAGACGTCGAGGGACACACCGAATCCAGCTCCTGGTCGTCGTCGACGCCTCCTGGACCACGTGGCTGAAGAGTCAAGGCACCTGCAACCGACCTGAAGCGACCGACGACGGTGGGCATCCATCTTCCTTGCCCCGGGTCACTGCCAAGTGACTTTGAACACTGTCCCCTCTGCTTTCAGGTCATCCTTCTTCAGAATCCAGGCTTGGATTCCACCGGACACTTCTTCAGCTCCCGCAAGCAGCAAGTCTTCTTTGTTCGCCATTGAAAACGACGCCGCGACCCGACACCAAAGGACACCTGTGCACCCGGCTTCCCTGGGTGAGGTAACTCCAGCACTACGGTGCTCCTGTGGGTGTGGGCCCTAGAACTACTTACCCTGTAAGTGACTTGCTTGTAGGTTCTCCCGAAGTATCCTAAAACTCTTTATTTCCAACCGCGACTTGCCCCATTGAAGTTAACGGCGATTCGCGCCTGTGTATCCACACTGCACGCGTCCCCCGTGGGTCCTTTACTTACCTGCCTTGGGTGGTTTCGTGAGGCCCCAGCACTTCTGAAGGCCCTAGGCCTTGTCTCCTTGCAAGTCGTTGTTTCTAAGTCTCTTACTTAGTATATGGTCTGGTACGCCCCTAGGGCCCCAGCCATATTTTGTGCTTAACTTATTGTGAAACGTTGATTTGTGCATATGTTTGTCTTCTAATCTCATAAAGAGATTAGTAGAGAGTTATTTAGAAATAAATACATATATATTTGATATATATACCTGTGTGGTGTCTTTTCATTTGGTGATTCAAGAGATTATATGGTAAAACAAGCTGCTTTACATTCCTCCGAGACTTAGCCTGAAGGCTGCTCTCCACAGCTACCACTAGGATAGCTTTCTTTAAAAGGTTGTCTTAAACCTATCTACCATAAGAGTCGATTTGCCCTGGTGCAAGGTGTCCACTTTAATTAGTGAACAGCATATACCAGGCCAACTTCTCACAGGAGCCCCATCTCCGAAGCTCTTGCTTTGACTATTGGCCCTTTCACTCTGGACTCGCCATTCTTATTGACTACGAATTGCGGAGAAAATCTAATGAGATTAGATTTGTTGAAAAGGTTGCATGCTACAATTTCATGTTCTCCAGATGGTGTTTATATGACAATAGGACCGAATGTGGCAAGTACCAAACAGTGTTTTTCAAAAGATGCCCCGCTTCCTACTGAATTTAAAGACGTGCCGCCCACGTTGTGGGCAATGGGGGATACGGACGTAGGGTTGTTGCAAATACCACCAGTTTCTATTACGATTAAAGACAACGCTGTGCTACCTCGTATTCCCCAGTACAAAATACCATCAGGTGGGGGAACGAGCTTTGTTGCAGATTATACAGGACTTGATCAAATCGGGGGTGGTTGAGGAGACAGTTGCGAATGTGTGTAATAGCCCTATTCTCCCCATCCTTAAAAAGACACCATTGGATTCTCCTACTGCTCAACACGATGTCTATCGCTTTGTGATTGATTTGCGGGAGGTTAACAAAATAGTGGTCCCTCAGTTTCCAGTGGTGCCTGAAATTACTGCCCTACTAACAATGATTCCTTCTACAGCCAAATTATTTTCTGTGATTGATCTGAAAAATGCTTTCTTTAGCATTCCCATCCACCCGGATAGCCGGCACCTTTTTGGTTTTACATTGGCCGGCAGGAGCTTCCAATTCTGTCGAGCTCCTCAGGGGTATACTGAAAGTCCTAGAATATATAGTCAAGTCCTGAAAAGTCAGTTGGATTCCCTCTCTCTTCCCTCAGGTAACGTATTATTGCAGTATTTGGATGACCTGTTGGTAGCCTCCGATACTGAAGAGGGTTGCAAAGATGGCACAGTCAAATTGCTGCTACATTTGGCACAGCATGGACATAAAGTGTCCCTTTCAAAATTCCAATATTTTCGACAGGAGGTCACCTATTAAGTCACCTACTGTCGAAGGAGGGAAAGAGACTAACACCTGAATGAGTTGATGCCATTGTTAAGATGCCCGTCCCCAAGACTCGTCATTGGATACTTGGTTATTCTTTACTAACAAAGCCTTTACTCCGCTTAACAACTAAAGACGTGCATGAACCTTTACCCTGGACGCATGAATGTCAGCAAGCTTTTGAGCAATTAAAAGTTGCGCTTTGCTCTGCATCTGTGCTTGGCACGCCTGACTACCAGGAGCCTTTCGTGCTGTACGTACATGAAATGGCTGGATGTGCGCTTTCTGTGTTAACACAGGCCTTTGGGGGTAAGCAGAGGCCGTGTGCTTATTTCTCTGCCCTTCTTGACACTGTCGCCAGAGCCCTCCCGAGCTGTTTAAGAGTAGCCACGGCCGTGGCTGTCTCTATTTGACAATCGGCGGGGCTCGTTCTCAATACTGATCTCACAGTAATGGTACCCCATGCTGTGGACACACTTCTGAACAAGACAAAGACGCAGCACCTTACCAGTGCTCATCTGACTGGCTATGAATTGACTTTGTTTGAGCCACACATTACAATTAAAAGATGTGCCACTCTGAACCCAGTCATGTTACTACCCCTCCCTTCGGAAAATGAGGACACAGATGTCCATGATTGTTTGTTTCGGACAGAGGAGGAGACGAAGGGACGGGTCGACCTGACTGACGTTCCCCTATCTGACCCGCACGGGAACTATATGTCGATGGCTCTTGTTTCAAATTGTCAGATGGCACCACCACCGCAGCAGATGATATTACAACGCTGCGCACTGTAGTTGAGACATCAAGTGTTCCCTACCAATCGGCACAAGCTGCGGAGCTGGTTGCTCTTTTGCGAGCATGTGAGTTAAGTGAGGGATTGGCTGTCAATATTTATACTGACAGCCAATATGCGTTCGGAGTAGCCCATAATTTTGGGCGTCTCTGGGCGGAGAGGGGATTCCTGACCTCCCACGGCACAAAGATACAACACGGCCCTCTGATACATAGGCTTTTGTCAGCCCTGGCACTTCCCAAAAGATTAGCGATAGTGAAGTGTAGTGCCCATAAAGCGATCACTGATGATGTGGGGAAGGGAAATGCGTTTACGACAACTACGTGTCAACATTGTGATATATGATTAAGCACTTTTATGCTCTTGCTAATTTGATTGTTTTTGTGTATATTACATTTTTGTCTATTAAAAAACACTACTGACTGTTTGTGGTCAGTCCTTACTATTGGTTTGTGCTCTGTCTTCGTTTTGGTTTAATGTGAAGTGCATTGAGGGAATTTTTCCTCACTGTACTGAGTAGCACTGGAGACGGCACAGTGTTGACATAGAGCACACCAAGACATATTATAATCGACTTCTGTGCAAACTATAACAGAGGTGCTGACTATTCTGTTGAGATAACCACTGCTGTCGTTTATTTCTAGCGTTTGCAGACCAGACAGCTAAAGAGACAGTCAGGTCGAAGATGAAGAGAATGTTTGTGGCGGGGCCAGCTAGATGGGTGCCTGAAAGCGGGATGTTTGAGGACACATTGGAAAACGTGAAAGAGATTCAGAGTGAGGCAACAGTTGTGGAGCTGGCAACGTGGCAGGAGAGTACGGGACGCTTAGATGAGGGGGGGTGCTGGACCGATAAATCGGAAAAGCAAAGATGGATGTTACCGGATGCATATGTATTCCCTGTAGTTACAATGGCACATGGCCCAGCCCACATAGTGCGAAAGGGATATGTAAATTATTGGATCCCGTATGGCGAAATGACAATATCCCTAAAGTAGTGGCTCATCTAGTGAAGCACTGCATGGTTTGCCTGATACATAATCCTGGGAAAGGTACTCCTACATCTCCCGGTAATTTTGCTCCCCCCTCTTTCCCTTTCGAGGTTCTCCAGATGGATTACATCGAAATGGAACGAGTTAACAACTTGAAATACGTGCTGGTGGTTGTTTGTGTATTCAGTAAATGGATTGAGGCTTACCCCACTAAAGAGAACACAGCCATAGCGACGGCCCTTTTGAAGGAGTTTTTCCCGCGCTTCGTCTTGCCCCGTTTGATTTGGAGTGACAACGGGAGTCACTTCAATGCAAAGGTGATTCAGTTGGTATGCGACGGTCTGCACATTAAGCAGAAGTTTCATGCAGCGAACCACCCCCAGTCGGCCGGTTTGGTTGAGAAGTACAATGGTACTCTCAAGTTGAAGCTGGCAAAGATCAGGGAGAGCACAGGATTGCAATGGCTAGGCGCGCTACCCCTTGCCCTGTTATCCACGAGAGTGACAGCTCATTCTTGAACAGGATTATCCCCGTATGAAGTTGTTTTTGGGCGCCCCGCAAATGTGTGGGACGTCCCCCGCCCACGTCATTTTCTGATTTTGAATTCCCGTTACTTGTAGATTACTTATGTGAGTTAACTAAAAATTTGCGTTCTATTCATCAACAGATACACGAGGCACTCCCGCCAACACCTGAGGGGCCAGGGCACAGCATCCAGCCCGGTGATTATGTTTTGGTCCGAAACTACCAGAGACAAGGGTGTTTGGAGCCGAGGTGGAGGGGGCCCCTGCTGGTTTTGCTCGCCACACGGACAGCTGTAAAAGTAGACAGCCGGAAGCACTGGATTCACTCATCTCACTGCCAGCGAGTCCCGCTCCCTCTCCCTTATGACAGGTGGGTCCGTGAGGGCATAGGGGACCACGAGACGGAGAAGGTGCCCCGCTTTGTCCCTTTTTCTGATGTCCAATTGACCTGGGCACAGACGGAAGCGGAGAACGACGCTGCTTTGAATGAGGCAGTCCCTCCAGAAATAAGGGCTGCCCAGGTTTCTCCTCCATCTTGTCCGCAGGAGCTAGAGTCTCAATCCCCTGCCTCCCCTGAATTTAAGATTCTTTTTTGAGACGAGTCAGTGCCTGGAGTGGCTAGGTACAATTTGCGACCCCGGCGGAGGGACAGTGCACCCAAGGGACAGTCAGGTTAGTAGGGATGGACTTCTGGATGAAGAATAGGGTCCATGTACCTTGTCTGTGGTATCAACAATAGATTAGGGAAAGGGAGATTGGTGCATTGTCTGAGACACTGGACAGGATAAGTGGGGGGTGACTTCCAAGGAGGGAAGCTGCCCTATCCTGAGCGAAGAGACAGAAAGGGTTGTGATCGTGCAGCCCCACCGCGAAGTGCTCGGTAGCACCATCATTGATGAACAGTAGGAGTCTACAGACACTGAACTGTGTGTTTTTTGTTTTTGTTTTCTTTTTTCTTTTTCCCCCCCTTTCGTATACCTGGCTCCATAGCACAGACTCTCCTCTGGTAGTTTGATATATAAAAATGTACCCCTTTGGTCGTATTGTTATGGAAGAAGAACAGCCTTTAGCAGCACCCCGTTTTGACCACCATAGTCCAACATGGTCGAGCTGGCCCACTAAGACTAAGATAGTGTTCCTAGTAAAAGTTTTCGTTGCTTTGATAGCAGCGTTAGGGATTATATGGTTCCTTGAAGAAAGACATCCTGTGCATTCCCTGATAGGTACTACTACTGTTCCCCCTGAACATATCTTTGTCACTTTGGCCCCTCATAAGGAAAGACACCGACAAACTTATGTGGATAATGTCTTCCTCCAAATTCTCCATCAGGCTCACCATACCACCAATGTCACCAATTGTTGGGTTTGTGGCTTACTCCCCTCAGTGATGCATAAGAATGACCTGTTACTGTCACTGCCCTTCTCTTATTTAGCCAGCTGTGAAGCCTGGTTCCAGTTGTTCACCATGGTATATATCCATTATCATTCAGATGCAATGAATATAGCATACCTTGATTATGAGGCTGTATTGGGTTATATAGCAACACACCAAGGATTTACCCCGGGGAGGGATGGGGCTACTGATACTCTACATCCCGATGCCTGCATGAATGTTTATGAAAGAAAGAAAAATGTAACATGGCTTCAGAATGAGATGATGGATTTCCAGGACTTTAACGTTACTGAGTATTTTAGGTCCTTTCAGTTGTGCAATATTACTCAGGACAAGGCAGTGCCAGTACTGGTAATTAATACAACAACTAGTTTTTGTGTCCGAGGTTTTGGACAGGTTCCAGTAGGAGTGAGTACCTGCAACTACACTTATGATTTGAACACGACTAGTAGTCCACCACTGCTTCCGCCCCACAATGTGTACTTCGTTTGCGGGTACCAGGCTTACGTATGGCTTCCCAGGGGGTGGTCTGGTGTGTGCTACGTGTCCTTTCTCTTGCCCCCTGTGTATATTGCACTGTCCAATTATCACGGAGACCACAGATTACAACGCAGGAGTGTGTATCTGTCTCGAGTAAGAAGGATCCTCGACACGAAAGATATAGATCAGACTGACACTACCTTGCAGCAATTTACAGATGCCATGAAGGGTATTTTGCCATTTTGGGGCCCCATGCATAATAGCCGTAGTATATGCAGGCTTACATGGGTTGTAGAAGGAGTTATCAACACCACAGCAGGAATACTGACCAACATTACAGCTGAACTTCAGGCTACAAGACTCATTGCCCTTCAAAACAGGATGGTGTTAGACGTCATCCTTGCTGATCGGGGTAGGTCCTGTCGCGTCTTCGGTAGTAGTTGCTGTGTGTACATACCGGACCACGCTCCGAATGTCTATGCGGCAATACAAAAGCTACACAAATTAGCATCTGACATCCACCTGGAGAATGGAACATGGTCCCAGTCTGGGTGGTTTTGGGGTCTTATAGCAACATAGGGCTGGAAAATACTCTTATTCTTAGTAGCCATTGCAGGTGTTATATTCACTTGTTGTCTGTGCATTAATTGCCTTCCCGCTTGTTGTACTTATTGCACACAAAAGTTAACACCCAAGACGAGAGTTCACGAACAAACAGCTAAGCCCTCTGCCATGATGATACAGGCTGTTCATGATTTGATGTCCAGTGATGAAGGCATTTTTGAATATTGATATGTGTACCTATCTAACATTGCTGATGATCATCCAAATGGTTCAACGGTTATATATGTACCCCCATTTTTCCCTTCATTAGAATTGTACAGACCCTTACCTGATAGCAACAATAAAAATTAGCTATGAAAGCTAAAAGGAGGGTCTGTTAGAATCGAATGCATCATTGCCCCGTCCCCCATGCTGTATACCATGTTATGTTAGCATTCATGTAGCTATTTTATGTTGATCACTATTGCAAATGTGTCTGACCAGCCTTTATTAACGTTGTGCAGGCTAAGGTTAGCATCTGAGATGCCATTTTCCTCTCTGTAGACGTCATGTTACACTGCAAGCAAGGCCTGGTCTCTGTGCCCCCGCTCTCTGCTTGCCTCACCAGAAAGCTGCTTTTCAGTTGTTCCCTCTTATCGTATTCAAGGTTGAAACCCAGATGTACTAAATGAATAGTTTATTCTGCTTTCGCATGCCTACCCCTGGTCGTAGTTATGCTCCCACACTGGAGAGAGCTGAGACCGAGCAAGATGACCTTGGGAGCCTGATAACATGTACCCATTCTGCAGGTGGTAGCTCATCCTTCTGTGCCTTCTTTGTTCAGCCTTTGCCCAAGCTGTATTTTTCCACCAGCGGCGGGACTTGGGAGGTGTTGGAAAGCTTATTTTGTGTTACCAAGTGTCCTGAAGGCAGTCCCCTCGACAGCTATCCCATGAGGCTGGTCAGACTGGGCTCCGCTGCAGTGTATTTACTAATAAAGGTGTTAGATTGTATTCTCCACTGACGTCCCGACTCTTCATTTTTGAGAAGGCCGAGAGGTGGTCGCGAGTGATCCGGGTGGCCCATTTTGGGTCACTTCCTTCACATATGAGCTTGGCATCGGAGAAAGGAACAAATCGCGGCACTTGTTCGCACTCCGAGTCCCCTATTCCATCCCTCACCCACTGGTCCTAGGGGGTAAGGGCAGGGGTACCTGGCGACAGTGCGAGGTGTGAATCCAGTTCATTTGACCGTCGACCTTTATGGCGGTTCGCGAGGAGGACCTGGATCGGTCCCGCCCAGCGAGGCTCCAGACTTTTCTTTCGCTGGAATCGTCAGACCATCACATAGTCACCAGGCCGTATATCATGTCCGGGCACCCTCAGGTACAGGTGGGAGGCTTTCATGAATCTGTTGGTGAATAGAACGCAGATTTTCAGTTAATTGATAGAGATAGTCTGTCAATAGGGGATACTCTATCTCTGAGAACCAACGAGGACGCGGGACGCCTCAGACATTTGCCGGTCGCCCGAACACGACCTCGTAGGGTGACAATCCTGTTCTAGAGTGAGCTGTTGTTCTTGTGGACAAGAGAGCTAACGGTAAAGCATCTGGCCATTTTAGTCCTGTTGACTCCTGAATCTTTGCCAACTTCAGTTTGAGAGTACCGTTGTACTTCTCAACCAAACCTGCTGACTGCAGATGGTTTGCAGCGTGAAACTTCTGCTTTACGTACAGACCATTGCAGATTAGCTGTATGACCCTGGCATTAAAGTGGCTTCCATTATCACTCCAAATCAAGCGGGGCAAACCGAAACGAGGAAAGAACTCCTTTAGGAGTACCTTTACCGTCACGAGGGCTGTGCTCTCTTTAGTGGGGTAAGCCTCAACCCATTTGCTAAATGCACAGACAACTACCAACACATACTTCAAGTTATGACCCTGTCTAACTCGATGTAATCAAGCTGGAGGACCTCAAAGGGAAATGTAGGTGGTGCAAAATTACCGGGTGGTGTAGGAGTACCTTTTTCAGGGTTGTGCATCATGCACACCATGCAGTACTTCACCAAATGGGCAGCCGTCTTGGATATGTTATCATTCTGCCATACAGGGTCTAACAACCTGCAAATGCCCTTAGCACTAATATGGGCTGGGCCATGGGCCATAGTAACTACAGGAAGAACATAAGCATCTGGCAACATCCACCTCTGCTTCCCTGACTTATCGATCCAGCATCCCTCATCATTCAAACTTGCTGTACTTTTTTGCCACACTGCCAACTCCTCTATTGTGGCCCCACTCTGTATTTCCTTCACATTCTCTAGGGTGTCCTCAAACATGGTAACCTCGGGCACCCACCTAGCGGGAGCTGCTACAAACATTCTTTTCATCTTGGTTCGGGCTGTCTCCTTAGATGTCTGATCTGCAAACGCATTACCATTTCCTACATCATCAGTAACCTTCTTGTTCGCGCTGCACTTCACTATGGCCAACTTCTTGGGGAGTGTCAAAGCCGACAAAAGCCTATATATGAGCTGGCCATGTTGGATCTTGGGAGGTGAGGAACCCTCTCTCTGCCCAGAGCCGCCCGAAATTATGGGCAACTCCAAAGGCGTACTGATTGTCCGTATAAATATTGACAGTCAGTCCCTCACTCAACTCGCATGCGCAAATAAGAGCTACTAACTCAGCTGCTTGGGCGGACTGATAAGGAACTCGTGATGTCTCAACTACCGTGTGCAGTGTAGTAATCGTGTATGCTGCAGTGGTGGTGCCAACTGGTAATTTGAAACAAGAGCCATCGACATATAGCTCCCCTTGGGGGTCAGATAGGGGAACATCAGTCAGGTCTACCCGTCCCTTCGTCTCTTCCTCTGTTCGAAAAATGCAATCATGTATGTCAATTTCCTCATTCTCAGAAGGGAGGGGTAGTAACATGGCTGGGTTCAGAGTGGCACAGCTTTTGATCGTGATATGCTTCTGGAAGAGCGTTAGCTCGTAACCGGTCAGACGTGCACTGGTGAGGTGCTGCGTCTTTGTCTTATTCAAAAGTGTATTCACAGCATGGGGTACCATAACTGGGAGGTCGGTATAAGTACGAGCCCCGCCGATTGTCTGATAGAGACGGCCACAGCCGCGACCGCTCTAAGACAGCTCGGGAGGGCTCTTGCGACGGGGTCAAGCAGAGCAGAAAAGTAAGCACACAGCCTTTGTTTATCTCCACATTTCTGTGTTAAAACAGAAAGTGCACAACCAGCCAACTGGTGTACGTACAGCACGAATGGCTTGGCATAGTTAGGAGTACCAAGCACAGCTGCCGAGCAAAGCGCAACCTTTAGTTGCTCAAAAGCATGCTGACATTCAGGCGTCCAAGGCAGGGGTTCATGCGGTAAACAGCCCTTACTACAAATCCGTCACCCCGCATGTTGTTACAACGCGGTCGTTACAACGACCGCGTTCTAACAACGCATACCATTATACTGACTTGCGGAGGGGGGAGAAGGTGTTGGATTTAAAATCCAAGACCTTCCCTACTGTCCGCACAGACTGGAGTTGGAATAGTAAATTATACTATTCCAACATCCAGCGCCCCCTTCCGCAAGTCGTTGTAACGACTTGCGGGTAATGGTATGCGTTGTTACAACGCGGTCGTTGTAACGACCGCATTGTAACAACATGCGGGGTGACGGCAAGCGTAATAAAGAGGCATATTCGGTTCATGCACATCTTTAGTGGTTAAGGCGAGCAGGGATTCCGTTAATAGGGAATAGTTAGGGATCCATTGGTGACAGTAAGAAGTAATGCCAATGAAAGCGCGCACATCTTTCTGAGTTTGAGGAAGGGGCATTTTAACAATGGTACTGATGCGTCCCGGAGTCAATCTCCTACCCTCCTTCGACAGTAGGTGACCTAAGTAGGTGACCTCCTGTTGACAATATTGGAATTTTGAAAGGGAGACTTTATGAACATGGTGGGCTAGATGAAGTAATCATTTTACTGTACTATCTTTGCAACCTTGCTCCGTGTCGGAAGCAATGAGAAGATCATCCACGTACTGAAGCAATACATTACCTGTAGGGAGCAATAAGGAATCCAGCCTAATGCCTAACTATAAATACTTGTGCTCTCAGTATACCCTTGTGGAGCGCGGCAGAAGGTAAAACTTCTACCAGCCAGTGTAAATCTGAAAAGATACCCACTGTCAGGATGTATAGGGATGCTAAAGAACGCATTTTTCAGATCAATGACAGAGAAGAACTTAGCAGAAGAAGGGATCATAGTCAGGAGTGTCATAATGTCTGGAACCACTGGAAACTGGGGGACCACAATCTTGTTAACTTCACGCAAATCAATCACAAAACGGTAAACATCTGCATTGTCATCAGAGGGACCCGAAGGTGCCTTCTTGAGTATTGGAAGAATAGGGCTATTGCAGACATTCGCAGTCATCTCCTCAATCACTCCTTTCTCAATCAAATCCTGCACAATCCATAACAAAGCTTGCATACCAGCCTGCGGTATTTTGTACTGAGGGATGCGAGGCAAAATAGCATTGTCCATAACGGTAATGGAAACGGGCGGTATCTGTTACAGTCCCACATCTGTGTCACCCGCTGCCCACAGAGTGGATGGTACATCTTTAAATTCGACGGGAAGGGGCGCATATTTGGACAAACACTGCTTAGCGCGGACTACATCTGGGCCAAGAGTCATGCAAACACCATCCGGAGAACAATAAATGGTGGCATGCAACTTCTTTAACAAATCCAAGCCCATCAGATTCTCTCCACAATTGGATGTCAGCAAGAACGTCGAATCCACAGTGAAAGGATCAATAGTCAATGCAAGGGGTTTAGAAATGGGGCTTACAACCGGTACACCAGAAAATCCTACCGAAACATTATTATGGCCAGACAGAGCCACCCCAGGGACCAAGGAACGAGAAATAGAACTGTTCATTGCACCTGTATCCACCAAAAACTCCTTAGCCGAACCATACACATTCGCACTAACGTATGGACCGCGTTGATCTACAGGTATCGAAACTGGTCCCTCACTCTGTCCCTGGCTGTCCTAACTGTAAGACATCCCTGTTACCTCATCCATGTCATAGTCATCATGATAATACTGCCGTCCTTGGGGGTCATCAAAATAATTCTGGTCAGAGCGACCCTGCGATATCTCAGCATTCTGAACCCTATCCTTACCACTTGCACCACGACCCCGTCCACGAGAACCCCGTCCTCTAGGGGCTGCCACTTTCTGTAGAAGTACAGGACACTAGCTACGCCAGTGTCCCTCCTCTTTACAATACGCACACTGATTCGGCCCTACAGGCACAGCATTCCTACTTGTACGGGGAAACTGCTGAGCCGGACCTCCACCACCGCGTCCTCTACCATTTCCCCTGGATGCCGGCTGCAACAACACCTTAGTCTTCAATTCTTTGTGCTTCTTCTCTGTCTTCTCCTTCTCCTCATTCTCCCTATGCTCATAATACTGCACCATGTTCAAAATAACAGAAGGGGAAGATGTGGACCATGTGCTTTCAGAAGCCTGTAATTGTGTTGCAATTTCCAGAAGCAAGTTCGAGACAAACCTATTAACAAACAACCTGACACCACCCTCAACAGACAAATCCTGCCCACTGTAATCCAGAAACACCTGCTCAAACCGTGTGAAAAAATCAGACACACTCTCATCTTTCTTCTGGCGACAAGCCGATAGCTTGTCCCAGTCAACCTTTCTCAGTGGAATAAGTGAATGCATATAAGTAACAATTCGGTTCGGCAAAGCAAGTATCTTCGCCCTAGGCTTTTCACCTGGCTTCCAGTCCTTATCCCATTCCTTAATTTGATCCCATGTACCTCCCAGTTCCGCGACATGATCCTGTGTGTGCACCTGTCTCCAAATATCCACAGAGACCCGGAGACCAAAAAACATTTCGATATCTGCAAGTGTCATCACTGTCGAGGAAGCCGCTTCAGTCAATTCTTTATAATAGGCTGTCGGATTTTTCCTAGGCTAAGGCAGCTGAGTCTTAAGGGACAAAACCTCACTCCTCTTCCAAGGAGTATAAACCCATTGTTCTTGGAAACGAGCAGCTACCCCTGGTCTAACAACTACGTCATGTTGGTCTCGTAACTCCGGTATTTCAGGGTGATATATGGGGTGGACCTCCCGCATCGGAAACTGAGATACTGAAATGGGGCTCTTCTCGAGGAGCCTTCATTGATAAGTAATCATCGTCGCAACATTACCGTAAACCTGAGCAGGCACCATGCCAGCAATATATACATGATCCTTAATATCAGATAAAATCTGAGGTGCCGCATCCTTGAAACACTGCTCCCAAAGACCGATCAACGTAGCTGACATGTGTTTAAGGGCATGCTGCTGCACAAATGGTTCAAAATCTTTCATCACATTCCACACATCATCCAAACCACAATAGGGATTCCGAGCCCACTGGGAAGCCTGATTAGCTACCATCCTCTTCTCTTCCACCCCCACATCTGACCGGACCAATGTCCGCCCTATACGTTCCTTAATGCTCGTCCAGTCTCTATCCGTTGGTCCACGCACTAGTGTCTCACTAATCCCTAACGTCGGGGAATGTAAGAATAAAGTGGGAGTGGTGACGGGAACACCAGGCACTAGCGTCGCTGATGGCTGCGTCGTAGGTGTAAGGGCTGGCGAAAGAGATGCTAAAGCAATAGGTGCGGGAGTACTAACAGTTAGAGTCGCCACAGACGGCGGAGACAGTGATAGGACAGGGGGTGCCGAAGCCAGAGCCGTCTGATCAGTAGTAGCAGGAGCAGAAACAGCTGAGACGAAAGAACCAGGCAGCTGGGCCTGTAGGGGGAGAGCAGGATATACCCTCTGTGGGGCGTATGGGGGTGGGGGTCTAGCATCCAACAATTCCTCTACAAAAACATCCTTTTCCTCTCTGGCCACATAAGACCCGTCAACCTGCAGTCGGAACTTCCTATCTGCACGCTCAATTCCTTTCTCCTGCTTCTCTTTATCATGCGCCACAGCTTCGTTCTCTCCTTCCGGGCATCTTTCTCTGCTTTCATTCGTCTCTGTTTAGCCTCTTTCTGCCAAGTTGGTAGAGAATCAAACATAGACTGCCTACTTTGTTTGGCAAACAATTTGTCCTGCAGAAAATTCATATTTTGATCATTAAAGGTGCCAGTCAACGGCCACTGCAACTCGGCATTGTCCCTCGTATATTTGTGCCATAGCGTACTAAACATAATAGGGCCAAGGCCATGCTTCACATACATGTCAAAATTTGGGGTGCCTTCCGGAGGAGCCTGGCTGACTTTCTTCCAATCGAGCATCAGCAGAACAACAACGGCGGCAAGAAACCCAAAACTTGCTGCAACCAGGCATTTTCAAAAGTAAGCCAAATTCATTAAGTTGCACAGTAAAGTGTTCACAGACACTTTGCACCAAAAGTGGTCCTCAAAACCGCACCAAATCCAAAAGCGGTCTCAGAGCTGCACCAAATACAAAGGGGGTCCTCAAACCGCACCAAATACAAACCAAAATGGTACCATATCCAAGTATAAACAAAAAACAAATTCACCTGGTGCACCGCAGGCCAAGCAAATGTATTCTCCACTGCCGACTCTTCGGACCAAACGGTCAGATCCAAGGGTTTTTGCCATTCAGGACCCCAGCTGGGATGATCGCTGGGCGAGGCACCGACTGGTCAGACAGACGGGACAGCTGCGAGTTCAGGACTCTCTCGTGCAGGGATCCCAGGTTCGCCCGTCCGACCCGATGTGGCCCCGACCTCCTCACCCGTCCGCTGGCGAGGATGGGTCAACCGATGGGGTCCCTGTTCGGGCGCCAACTGAAAGAAGTGACCCGTTTCGGGTCACTCGCGACCACCTCTCAGTCTTCCACACAAATGAAGAGTCGGTCAAACAGTAGAGAATACAAACCAAGTATAAGTTTATTCAGTACACTATAGTGGAGTCCCGTCTGCCCAGTCGCTTGGGGTGCTGCAGAGGGAACTGACATCAGAACTCGTGGTATTACATTATGTAGGATTCAGAATCAGTAAAACATGCCCAAACTGGAAATTTCCAGTTGGGACTAGCTACACAATGAAGGTACAGTAGAAGAAGTTTCAATCCTGAGACTGGGCACGCACTGTGTGCCAAGGTCACTCTGCCGGCGCCCAAAGCCTAGCTAGTGGGAGCGGGCTTCTATCTTGTGGGAAAGGTATGCGCTAACAATACCAATATATTCATTAGTACAGCGAGGCCTAACCTTAAAGCAGAGAGAGAACACATCACGGCTGCTTCTAGCAGAGCCGAGAAGAAAATAAGTCACGATCATGACACAACATGGCAGCTAAACGTAAAATGGTGCAGCGAATGCTAACTTAAGCTGATCAACACATAGCAATACAGCGAAGACGTTTTATTATATTCCAATATTTCTTCACCCCTTTCTAGCTCTCTAGTCAATTACCAGACCAAATGGTCTTTTTGGAGTAATCATAATCCTTTAGCACTAACACTAACATTTCAGTGTCAGAGATCGCCACCTTTGGCCTTTCCATCTAAATATTTGGTCTCCTCAAACCAGAGCAGGCACCTGAAATGGTCCAAAATAATACCAGAAGAGTTTTGTGGAAACCTGTTTAGGCAGAGGAGCTATGAGGTAGAATGTTGTCTTGATTTCAGTTTAGCTCCCACCAATGTTTTAAATGCTTTTTCCACCTAATACACTGAGTTGAGACCTGCTGTCCCTGTACCTAATCGCGGCCATACCACTTCAGAGGGGCTCCTTGGTTTAATGAGCCTTGCTCTAAAGCCCATTGTGAAGGCCCTTAAATGTTCTCCAAGGGACGGGGGGAAATCAAATGTTTAAGCGCCTTGTACAAGAAGATCACAAAGAAGAGAAAAGAGTCTTTTAAAGTTGTTGTTCGGTACAGTGAATGAGAGCTAACGATATTAATGATAGCATTAACTTTTGGTGAGTTCTTAATCTCTTTTTAGTTGCTGAGGCTGCTCCAACTTTGTCTTCAGGGATAGCTGAAGACAAGTGGTATGACCGCTTTTGTCAAAATTATTCTTTTGAGGATTGGATGGAATACCCAACCCTAAATATTAGCAAAACGGCACTGGGTAACCACAGCCTATCTTTCTCGGTTGAAGAAATCACGTGTGCCATTAGTAGCCTAGCTTGTAATAAGGCCCGGGTCCTAACAGCGCCCCGGAAGATCTTTTTAGGAGTGATGTAGATATTTGGCCCCCTGCTGAGCAACATTCTGAATGCCACTGTGCTAACAGGCCCTCCTGGTGGTTCATGGTCCCATTCCATCATTGTGCCAATTTTTGAAAAGGGTGACCAGGCAGATCCAAAATGTTACAGGCCTATATCCCTGATTGACACCACTGTTAAGGTTTTGGGGCAGGTGGTTCTGGAAAGGTTGACTTTATGGGCCGAGGAGAAGAACATCATCTACGATTCACAGTATGGGTATAGACCTGGCCTAAGTACTATCAACCAAAGCTTGAATTTGCATTTATTAATCCAGAAATACACGGTAGCCTAAAAGGGTACTCTCATTTTGGGTTTTATGGACCTCACACCAGCATTTGACCAGGTGAACCGCTCCAAGCTCTGGTCAATTTGTTCTCTCTTGTTGTTGACCCAGCTCTGGTATCCTTTTTGACAGACATTCATATGGATATGTCTGTGTCAGTAAGGTGTGGCTCTTGTATCAAATGCTTCCCCATTACTCGAGGGGTCAGAGAGAGGTGCAACCTGGCCCCCTTTCTATTCACCATTAATATTAATGGTTTAGAGGAGGTGCTGCTGGGAAAACAATGTGATGCCCGTCATGTAGGCGCCCGCCCATTACGAGTCCTTTTATATGCAGATGATGCTGTCGTTATGTCAAGGATGGCAGTAGAGCTCCAACTGCTACCAGACTTTTTTGCTGATTTTATGGCCAGTATAGACATTTTGATAAATAATATGATATCTTTTGTTTTGGTCACTGGCATTAAACCTGTCATATTGAAAGCCCATTTTGGTAATTAAACTAAGATTACTCAAGTACATACATTTAACTACCTGGGGATTCTCCTTGATGACAGGAACACTTGGGGATCCTTAATACTTTTTTTTTAAAAACTCATGCTAGCCTGTTCTTGCGATACAAAAGGGGGGGGGATGATGGACGGAACGTTTGAACCAATCAAACACTCACCCCCAGTCAACTGATCTGGGTTTAATCCATCATCATTCTTTAGCTCACTCCACCACCCCAGTTCAGACATGGCCATATGCAAATCAGTCTGACCCTGTGCCTCATGGGAACAGTCCAGCCCGAACTGCCAAGCCATGTCTTCCCTGGACCGGAAACAAGCATCCTGGGACCGGTTTCTGGCCATTCAGCCGTCATCAGCCAGTTCTTGCGGGTCGGTTAAGGACTTCAGCATCAGGGCTGGCAGGAAACTAAAAACAGCCCTGATCCATATCTATTAAGCCAAATGTGTTTCCACCAATTTGGGGGTACCTGGATTGTAGTGTTATTCAGGTTGAAGAAAACAAGTTTGCCAGGCGTTTACTGGTCATCCCGCAAAGTTCCTCTACTTACGCTGTCCATGAGGCGTTGGGCCTCAAATATATATCGGACACTTTCAAACTTAGGCCATTGTTACGCTGGATCTCTATTTGGCACAAGAACAAGCCAACCCTGAATAGACTGATTATCAGGGATTGCCTTTCCTTGGATAACCTGAGAGCGATTCCCTGGCTGAGTTATATCAAGTCGGAACTTACAGCCTTGGGTCACCCCAGTTTGTTTTCCTGCCCTGAAAGAATTGTCAATGCAGATTATCCATGGGTCAAACAGAATTTTTTTAACTCACATCACTGTTGACAGGGAAGGATTTAAATCATAGAAACCTGCTGTTCATGGCCATTGTTTGACTAAAACTATTCCCTTAATTGAGCCGTATGCGAAACAACGCATAGCTATTAGGTGGATGCAGGTGTCGGATCCAGATACTACACACTGGGAGAGGGATCTGATGGAGTGGGCCGTAGTAGAGGAAATATAAATGAAATTGGTCTACACAGATGAGAATTTGGCTGATGACTTAGAGGATTGGGCATCAATGTGCAAGGACCTAACAGTGGGGGTGAGGCAGCTATTGAGGACGTGCATGTGTAGCAACTATGCGGCCTATATGAGTCATGGTGGCTTATGCTATGTAATATGTCATGAGGTTTTTTGCAATATGTTTTTTCTGCGGTTTTAGGTCGAAAACTAGAAATAAAAATCTTTTTTTAAAGTTATCTGGCGGGAACTTGAAAGGGATAATAAAGGGATTTACATATTTCGGACTATTTATACTTACAATTTACAACAGATAGCCTTAAAAAGTGATGAGGTGTTATCTTGTCTAACTAGCGGTGCTCTAAAATGCCGCTTAAAAAGGTACGCCAAAATTTGAAGCTTTCACCATGACGTGCAACATTGTTTACAGATAAAAAAAAGGCTTCAGCTCAGATGTCTGTTTGTGCGATGTGGTGAGATGCAATTTTAGTTAAAGGCCAACTTATGTCCTCTTGCACATAGATTTTTTATGAAATGTAGATTCAACCAAATTCTGTTTGGTGAAAACGCGTGGATCAAGAAGGATGGGTTACCCCGCCATCCATACTGTCAATATTGCGGAGCAGCGAAACAGGATTTGAACCATGTTTTAATTTTTTGCCTGGGTCTTTTTTATCTACAGCAAAAGTTTCATTATCCTTTGATTTTAAAGTATTCTATAGTAACGCATGAAGAACCGCTTTATTTATTTTTTTAATCCCTCTATTGTGAATATTTGTTATCGTCTGATGAGATTCTTTGTATCGTTTCTTTAAGTAATTGTTTGTATTATAATTAAGGCTCCCAGCTTTCCATTTTTACAGAGAAATATAGGCAGAAAACCATTTATTTTCTTGTCTGGATTCATTTTTGAATGTGGATAAAAACGGAAATCGGGTTGCTTTTTGAGTGATTCTAAATGCGGTCAGTCATGACTGCCAGGTCAATAGCTGTGCGGATTGATAGGTAAGGGAGTTAAAAAAGGAAGGAATTTTAGTAAAGAGGCTTAGACGTCAATAGTTATGCAGAAGACTGATACTAAAATGTTCATGTTTTGTCATATAAGTACATTGACTTATCATCTGTGGGAGTTCATGTCATTGAAACCTGTCAGGCATTCAACACATGAGTGCACATTTGTTGGTTAAATAAATGTGGTAAATATACTAATTTCAACTTCATTTTTTCACAAATCCCTAAATAAATATGGATATATACAGATATGATTATCAAAACATAAATATGGACAAATACAGACAGAAATGTCAAAAAAATAAACACCATAAAACCGGGAGCCCTAATTATAATGTATTATGCTTGTTTCAATCATTTTGTATTGTTTACATGTATACATTTTTTTTATTTATTGTATTGATATATTATTGCTTGTGGTTTTAAGTGCAATCTATGGATGCACTTTAAAGATAAATAAGTAAATAAACAAACTAATGAATAAATAAATAGACTGGTTGACTTGCAGACACCTGTCCTGGTCACACAGCAGCTCTTTGAGTATTCTGCAGAGCACTGCCTAACTTGGCCAAGTAGAACTTGGAACTGGAACAAAGTGGGGTGGTTAGGATCCCACATTTATGTTAATCTTCCAAACAGGGGATGTAGAGCCAATGACTAAGGCCCTCCAACCGATTTGAGGTGATTCTCTTTCAAATGTCATTTTCTCAGTGTAGTCCAGACACAGCCTTTGTGCTAGGTGATGGCTGTCACAGAAGGTAGTGAAGATGCTGGCTCCAAGCAGGAGTGTCAAAGACAAGGCCACAATGAAGTGTGAGATCTCTACACCTGGTTGTCATGAGCCCTCTTGAACTGGAAATCAGGGACAGGCAAAATGGGAGGCCCTGCCAAGAACGTGTCTCAAATTCAACAACAGAATGCTGATTCACCCCCTTTCCTCCATCCTCCAACAAATAGCAAAGCTCAGGAAATCTAGTTAACAATCCTTTTCTAAAATGCCTCATGGAATTTCTAAGGGTAGCCTAGCCTCTATCCTTCCTCATTTCAGTGTCTGAGTCTCCACCTTCCAGTCAGAGGAAGACAGGCAACACACTTCCACTGTCTGGGAAGGCTATCCTCATCAAAATAAACATACGGATACCAGTTTCACATACAGTTGGGCAATGAGGGCTCTGGTACTTGCCTTTATATTATGCAAGGGACATTCCTGTCTCAACACACTGAAAATCCATTGCTCACATTGTGTGTGAGTTGATATTGATAAAGTGCAAACCCTTCTGGGGAGCAACGGAGCATTGTACATCAATTGAGAGTAGAAAGGGCTGGGGATAATCCAAAATTGTGTACATCAAGTGAGCCTTCTCAAATGTGTATCCCTCATTTTTACATATGTACAATATTATATCTTCTTTTTTATTGAGCACAGGAGATTAAGTAGGGGTTCGAACACAGATCTCCAGGTTCCCAAGTTAGCAACTAGACTACACGATCATCATTTTGCTCCCCTTGGATGCCCAGTTCACAAGATGCTATTTTATTTTATGATCTAGATTTTATTTTATGTTGCATATTTACTTACTTCAGTGATGGCTACAGCCATTCAATCTTTGCAGGGGTGCTGGGATGCATCCAGGGTTGATCTCCATTGATTTTCACAATGGATGACAGCTCTCTAGGATGGGCTCCCATGCCTGGCGAGTCAGATGGTCAACAATGAAGAGACACAAGTCCTCCAAATGGAGAAAGCTCACTGCAGTGTTGAGAGCATTACAACATTTGCCGCAGCAAATACATCACAACATCCTGGTGAGATTGCACAATACTGTCACAGCAGCTTATTTTTACCACTATGGGAGCACTCATTCGAAATCATTGAAGTCTGTGGCAGCTCAACAAGGTACTTGGGCAGAGACTCACTTTCTGAGTTTATTAGTGGTCCACATCAGAATGCTGGACAACATGCATGCAAACCAGCTGAACAGGTTGTCTCCATCTTCTCAGAATCTGTATTTATCTCCAGAAACATTTCAGAAGGCGTGAACGAGGTTTTGCACCCCATTTCTGGATCTTTCAGCTTTGAGGAGCAATGCTCATCTGCCTAGGTTCAGCTCCCGGGTTCCAGAGATGGTAGCCTGGGAGTGGATGCACAAAGGGTGAAGTGGCCCAGTAGATTATTGTATGTGTTTCCTCCATTTCCTTCTAGCCAAGACTCCTTTGCAAAATTCAGGAGACAGAAGAGGTGGTGATAGTGCCTTTTTGGTCACGCAGAGCTGGTTTACCTCCTCTTCAATCTCTAGCTTGCCTTCCTCTGTGGACCCTTCCATGTTCCATCTTCTCTCAGATCCTCAACTCTGTTGCTGCTTCTCAAGTGATCTCAGTTGGCTTTAAGGTTGAAAAGTTAAACCTACAGATAAAGGTCCTCCTCCCCATCTGGCAGATGCTTTACAAAGCTCTAAAAGACGTTCTACTTTGAAGTCTTATTCTAGGCAGGGTGCTTCTTTTCTCAAATGGTGTTTCTCTCATGAATTGTCTGCTACATTATGTTCACTCGCTTCTGTTTTACCATTTCTGTGGGGTGGTATCCATCTTGATCTATGCCTCTCCCCTTTGTTGAAGACTCAGTGGTTTGTGATTAAACCCTTTTGCGAATTTGATGAGTCCTTTCAGATGCTGATGTCCTGGTCACTAAGCTAGTCACATGTTTTGCTCTTCTACACCATCTTTTCATTCTGTACCTCTTCCTTTGGGATCTTCCATTGGTTTTTAGGTCTCTTCAGTCACATCTTTCGAATCTTTGATTTCTGTGGTTCTAAACTTTCTATTACAAGGTTGCTTTCTTGGTAACTATCACGTTGGCCAGCAGAGTGTGTGAGGTTTCAGCTCTGTTGTACCGGTCTCCTTTTTGTAGATTTTTCAAGGATGGGGTGATTCTTAGACCAGACCCTTCTTTCATCCCTAAAGTTTATTAATCGTTTCATGTATCCCAGGAGACTACAATTCCATCATTCTTTCCTTCTATTATTTCTGAAGAGGAGGAGTTATTGCAATATCTGAATTGATTTCAAAGGAGATTTTGAAAACCACTCCGTTCAGACACCTAAGGCCTGTTACACGCAATGAACTATTGCTCATCCAGTAAGAATATAAGGCCAGATGTACTACCATTAGTGTTTGCGATTACCAAATAGCAAATTTTTACGATTCGCTACTTGGTAATCGCAAACATTAATGTACTAGGTACTGAGTTTGCGACCAATTAGAAACTGCAAAAATCATAGAGATGGGGGACTTCTGGGGTCAGCCAACCACAATGTTTGTGATTGCTTTGAAATTAAGCAATATATATATTTTTTTTAATGCATACCATTTTCCTCAAAGGAAAACAGGATGCGTTTAAAAAAAAAATGAAAAGTTTATTTTGTAAGAGTAGGCAGTGGTCTACGGGACCACTGCCTGCTCTTAAAATATTTCTTTCCCATTCTCAAAGGGGAAGGGTTCTCTTGGGGACCCCTTCCCATTTGCAAATGGGTTACCACCAACTTTGAGTTGGTGGTAAAATGCAATTGTTTTACGGCTGTAATTCGGTCGCAAAACGTTCATACATCCCATTCAGATTCGGTATTTGAAAGGGATACCCTAAAAACGCCCCTTCCAAATACCTAATCACGAACACAAATTGCGATGCGGTAATGGGTTACCGAATCACAATTTGTGTTTTGCACATATTTAAAAGCATTTTGCGGGCGGACCGTTTCCGATTTGCAAAAATGCTTCGTAACTGTGGCCCATAACTTTTTGGGAAGTCTATTAAAGCCACAAGGATTGTCCCTCAGTCAGTCAATCAATAACAACTTTATTTCGCATTAAATAGACCTTGCGAGTGTCCCAATTGCATGTGTGAGTTGGTCGGCCAATCCAGCCTTTTTCCTTTGTATTCTGGGAGTTTTAGTCCTGTTTATCCCTTGTAAATCAAGACAATAATTCCCGTAATGCAAAGACAAAACCTTGGGAGCTCTACATAACGTTACCTGAAGTCTTCTTGCCATCATGAACACCGTATTTTAGTGCTAAGTATTTATGTAGCAACCAGTGAATTCAGGGAATTGTAGTCCAGTTCCCATTTAATGAACAAATTGGACTAATGCGCTCTATTGCAATAGTTTGTAAAAGATAAAACTGAAGTGGAATATGATGCCCCGAATGGCATGGGGTCCTGGGTACCTCTCTATCTTGTTTTTTCTTTTTTGACTCACGTAGCTGTTACCCGGCCTCGTACCATGTGTGACATCATCCACCATTAATGGGCTTCCAGAGAACAGTAATTTACATTGTGAAATTTGTGGCCAATACTCACAGAGTTAAAGGCGCAACTACGAATCCCAGAATGCAGCATTCTGTTGGCGCTAAAGCAAAGCATGGCTGACTGTGTCACACTTGTCATGAGGTCACTTGCCAGGCATGGATATTGACTCTCCGCCTCTCCCTCGGCGCATGGACGTAGTTTTGGGCTGCAATAAAGCACTACACGGGTAATCAATGTTACATAACTTTTAAAATTGTGCTCTCTTCGCTCGTGTCCAGGAAGATCTCAATCCTGTCTCCACGGCCCCCAAAGCTATAAAACAGGTCACCGCCCCGTGCCTTTAAAAGCTAAGCACATCTGGATCGCCACCTGCCAAATGTCATTAACCCTCTTCATTTATCTTTAAATCCTAGACTCACGTAGATATTTTTATTGGAGGGCACTAACACCCACCCCCCATACTCCCCACGCCATTAAGAACTAAGCTCACGGGGATCTGTTCCTGTTAGAGGACATTAAACCTGTCACCTTCCCCTTTAAGGGCTTGGCCCACCTGGAGCAAGTGTACCTGTGTCTGGTGACGTCACCAGAGCCCAACCCGGAAGCAGGAAGCCGAGCAAGGGCAGAAAGAGTGACAGGGAGCTCGGGGGGCTGGGATCGAGTCTCACTACTAGAACACACCCAGGGGCCCCGTTCACAGACACCCTAGAGCAGAGACAGCACTTGAACCCGCTGCCATGTCATCCTCGGCCGTCTTCATATTGGACCTCAAAGGCAAGGTGAGCAGAGCGCCCGTGCAGGGAGGTTAAGCAAACACCGAGCATGGCACCGTTTCCAGTTGTATTGTTAAATGCATCAGGTGTGAAAATCTGTATGCATCCTGCTGGTCTTATGTTTGAATGCTATAAAGATAACCGAGTGGGTCAATGTACCTGTTGCAAATAGCGGAGCGTAGTCAAGTCATAGGTTAACCCATTAAGAAGACTTGTTACGCGGCACCCGATACGCAGATCGCATGTTTGGAGATACCTTAGTGGACTAACGCGCGCGCTGCTGTGATCTGCCGGAACCTGCAGGTCGCAAGTTCAAATCGAGGGTGGTAGTAAGCGGGCTGCAGAGTTGTGTTTGTAAACTGCTGCTCACCGTGACGGTTGCTGACGCAGTACCGTAAGGGTCACGTTGTCTTACGAGTCTGTCCAAGATCCAGACCAGTGGTGTTTGAGGTTTTATCCTAAAATAATAATGCACTTGAAACATTCCTCTAGGTCCAGTTTCTAAAAAAGAGTTCCTCTTCGGTGGACGTTATTAACCTGAAACAATACTGCGCCGATATACATCTTGCATGCATACTTTCGCCAGCGTTGCAGAAGATGCCTTCTACATGGGAATATATCCTAAGGTTGTGCGTTTGAATGAGATCCCTTGCAGCAGAATGAATTTGTTTACTTGCTGCAATGTGTGTGTCCTTGTGAAAGTCATACACTTTGAATATCTTTCCTGAAATCAGTGTGGATCACGGAACACCAGGAAAGGTAGGCTGCGGTGCTAAATTCTGTTTGGATTATATGCCCCAAATAAATAATTATATACATAGAATAAATAGCTCTCCAGAGTGGTGCCTTTCTCGGATTCATTCATTGTAATACTGCACTTCCAGTGGGGTGTACTTTGATCCCTGGGAAGGTACTATAAAGCCATGGGTCTGTGGAGGCCCCAGTTGGACATGTAAGTTACTTACCTGTAGCAGTGGTTCTCCAGCATCGTTGCTTGAATGTGGGTCAGATGGCCTTAGAGAGAGGTAAGTTACCTGCTGTGGCAGGGATGTGTTCCTCGGTTTCCCTAGCCTCCAAGGGGTTCTTATGACGCTGCAGAGACACATGCTGGAGAGGCTGCAGATTCTTATTTCCGGACCCAAACACTAGATGGCGGCATAATGCACAGCATGTGAATCCAGAAAGGGATTCATGCTGCAAAACTGTAGCTCTGCAGGAGTGCCTTCATTCCTCTTGTCGAACATGCATCTCCATTGAAGGGAGTGCATGCTAAGGTTAGGAAATGTAGAGATATATGGCGGGTAATTGTTACCGCTGACGGTAGTCTCCGGCACGAGTCACATCCTCTTGTTATAAGATACAATTAATCAGATTCAATAACTTATTGTAGTATGCCTGTCATAGGGCAGGTTTTCTAAAGTCAGAAAAAAGAGGAACACGTGTGAGTGGAAGGAAGTTACCCGTAGCAACAGATCTCCCGCTCGGTGTTATTAGTCATATTCATAACCTTAGAATCATTTTACCCATATTTAAGGAGGAAGCCCTTTCGAAAGAGAAGACACTGTGAGATTCATGAGTCTGAGAGAGCCCAAACTGCAAGGTGTAAAGTTACTTGCCTGTAACAAAGAGTTTTCGGAATGCGTATCGTCTTCTGATTTAATTCCCTTTCTTGCAATAATTTACCTTCGAGGATTGTGAAGGTTTTTTTTAAGGTTAGGAAGACTAGAAATTTAAGAAAGGTCCCAGGTTGTATCAGAAACTTGTTTATAAGTAGCAATACTTGTGCGTGAGCTGTCCACTGTTCGCAGCGTTTGTGTTCAGTTTGTAACATCTGAGCTGCCTTCAGTTTCTCTTGTATAGTTTGCGTCCACTCATGGTGAGATTAGAACACAATGCTTAAGCAAAGTGGCGAAACTTGCCCAGCGGCATACCAGACGGGCCCTCCTCTGCCCCAGCCGGCGGCTTTTATCTGGGTCAGATCTGCAGCCAAATATCGGTTCTCTGTAACCCTCGGTGGGGCCCGGAGGGGTGGGGGATAACGGCTGCACCCCCTGCTATTCTAGTGGGAGTCCGCGGGGCACGGCCTGCACCCTTGCAGCTGTGAGTCGTGTGTGTAGGGTGCCGCCTCGCACTGTGTGGCTCTGTCCCTCGCACTGAGGCGCTCGCCGGAGTCCTCCGGGGCCGGGCGAGCCGCACGCCCCGCCTCTGTCTCAAGGGACAGGGCCGCACTCACGGACACTACTGCGATTCCATAGGGTGGGGTTTATCCTCTGGTAATCCTGTGAGTATGGCTGCACGTCCTGACACTTTCCTGCAGTCTCTGGGGATATCCCCAGGGGCGTAACACAGCCACTGCAGCAGTGCTTAATTTGGAGCCGTTAGCTTCCGGTGCTCAGCACCGGCACTTAATTGGCAGCACAGGCACTTATGGCAGTTTGTCACATGGTGGGCTGTTTGTATGATTTAGAGTGAGCACAACAACAGTTGTTTACTAATTCAATATATGTTAAAAATGACTATTATCTGCTGCCCTTGCTAATCCTTTAGCTTTGGGGGACTGGAATAGCCTGAACTGTCACACGTGTAGGAGCGTGGTGGTTAGTAGCTGGTTTGGTACTGTCATTGGCTGCACTAGCAGGCGTAATGGGGGGTCTAGGCTGCAGTGGCCTCCTGATGATGACCCTGGCACTTATTGTTTCACAAATTAAGCACTGCACTGTAACCCCTGCGGTGCAGGGGGAGGGGGCGACCCCTCCAGGGGCCCGCTAACAGTCAGGGGGCGACGCCTCCAGGGGCCCGCTAACAGTCAGGGGGCTCAGTGTAGCCAAAGGCCAATGAATATCTGTGAGATATGGGAGCCTCGGGGGCCCCTCTTCGCATTCTTGAATTTGGGGTTGGGGGACTTCATTTTGCACTACACCACTGACCATCCCTGCTATCCTCGGGGTATTTCTGGGTTTCTAGGGCAGTAACTTATATTATGACACTGTGCATGGAGTTCTGAGATAGGGCCTCGTACTCTGTCACTAGCCCTGGAGACCAGAGGGGAGTCTATACCTTCTGACGCTGCTCCTGTAGTCCTAGTGGCAATACTTACATGGTGCATCTATTCCTGTGCCTAGGGGTACAGAGTCACACACATTATGCAATCTCTGGAGACCTGTTCATAAGGGTACATACCCCCAAAACGATCCCTGGAGTCCTCAGGGTGAGGCCGCAAGTACTGCCTTGGGCATGGACTCAAAAGTCACTGAAGATCCATCTTTCCCTATTAGAGTTAAGTCATGACACCCTCTTAGTTCTACAATAAAACACCATCATTAATTATTATATAGCGCCAATAATTCCATTGCAGTCGCAGCTGCTCCCGAAAATCAGTAGTGGGGTGGGGAGGGGGGCAAAGGGGGGGGGAGAAGAAAAAAAAAATTACTTACCTGCCTGCCGGGCGCCGCCTCTTTTTCGTCCTGTTCCTGGCTTCTGTTGGAACAGGAAGCAGGATAGACTCCCCTAAGCCAATCACAGCGTTGTGATTGGTAAGCACGCAGGCTCCCCTGTGCCAATCACAACGCTGCAGCGTTGTAATTGGTATGAGCGCTGTGATTCGGCGCTCAGATGGGGAATGGAAGCCTGGGCATTTTCTCCACCCAGGCTGTAATGCAGCCTGGGTGGAGAACATGCAAAGTGCACATGAATGTTTGGCGGTCCCAGAGGGCCGGCCAAACATTCATGCACACTTAGGAGGGTGCCACCACTCTCCCTCCCCCCCCCCCCACCCTGCGCAGCTTAGCCCCACCCCACAAAACTGCCCCAGCACAGAAAAATAACATTATGATAACTTCTCTTTATTATCGTTTTATTTTTCTGTTTTTGCCGCGCTGAAAGGCAGTGGGGCGACGCTCCTCCGTCTTAGCCCCTGCTCCATTGGCACAAGATGGGGCGAGTTTTTTCACCACCTTTAGATACTGGCAAGTGTTGCTGCACAGCAAGGAAGAAAAGTAGAAAATATCATGTTTAAGCTGATTATAGCCATTGGGACCTTGTCTTCCAAATTATTGAGGTAGCGAAAGTGACAACAGACACCTTTCCTTCCGCAGAACGTAACAGGTGGTGACATCACAAGCTCTTTCACAATGACTATGTGACAAGAACTGACATTTAATGTCCCATAATGCTAATAACATGAGAAGTGGCATTACTTGTCTTTTCACTCTAATGACATCCCATGAAGTGTCATGCGAATGACAAAGCTGCAAAAGGCACTCACTCTTTTTCTTTCCACCGTGACTCCACAATAACACCACAAGAGGTGATTTAGCGAGCTTTTTGACTCCAATTCTCTTTATACGGCTGCGAACAGCCATAAAAGCATGCAAGGCATGTACAAAATAGCAATAGAAAAGTTATTAAAACACACAAATAAAATACATAAAATCATCAGGTTTGGGATATTAATGACCAACAATCTGGGTAAAAACAGGCTGTGATGAACAAAACAGATTAAAACAGTCAAGTGCTAATTCATCAATCTACTAAAATTAATCTAAAAACATCGACCTCCTAGAGCGAACTGCGGCTTTAAGTACCAGAGTCACATGTCCACATCTTTCTCACTCACTATCTTTCTCTCTCGCTGCCCCACAATACCAATACAGAAGGTGGCATTTTGACCCCAATAACATCATTCTAAAGAGGTGCGCAACACCCACTGAGCAAAAAGGGCTGTAACGATCCCCACCCCTCGTTTGACTCTGTCCGGGCTGCTGCAGCTTCCAGGATGCACAATTCTTTAGCTGATGTGTCCTAAGCTGGGGAGAGGATGTGGTCTGACGGCTAGATTGCCGACTTTGGAGCTGGAAACCAAGGTTCGAGCCTCGGGGACGCGTCCACATCCTGTGATTCTGGACAAATCACTTAATCTCCCCGTGCCCACCAAAAACATGAATGTGTCCTTGTGTAACGTAACCGGTGCTCATGTAAAGCAACAAAAAAAAAAAAAGCTGTGTGGGAGATGTGTCCTCAGTGACAGGCTTGTTTTAAGTGTTTCGCAGACCATCCAGAAGCTGAAGTGCATAAAGAAACTATAGAACTGTGATCCTGAATGCATGGTGGGGTGGGGCAGCGCCAGAGAGTGGGTAAAAACTGGCAAAATATTCTGCAACTATTTTGTTAATTTTTCTCCTTTAGGTAAATACATATAAATTATAAATAAAAAATGTAAGTTAAAGTAGTCTGTGGCAAATATTTACTTTTATGTCATGAAAGCTCAATTGGTTAACGCGATCACTTCATGTAACCAGACATTGACTTATTTTATAGTGCTACAAAGCCCCAGCCTGCTTTATTATTTTAAAATTGTATTACATGCAGTATTAGATAGGCTGGTGCAAAATCTGCATGGAGATTTGGGGGTAAATTTACTAAAAACTCAGGCAATCCAGCACAGCACGCAAAGAAGTTGTGCTGCATTGCATGAGAGTGAGAGAGCAAGACATTGCCATATCGACTAAGATAATCCGGCTGGTAAGAGCCACACACACCTTTGCACCACAGTGCAAAGGGGTCTCCATCATGTCTAGCATAGGTTTTGTATTGGAAGGGTACTCTTTCAGTAGAAAATACCATGCCTAGATAAACTTTAGAATTTTTCCCACTTTGGGTTTGTACTGTACAGAAAGAAATTCAATATATACAGCATATACAAGTACATCAATTAATAATCTCAGAGGCCTTACCCAGACGGGCGACCACCACTCAAATCCAGCTGAATTTGTCAACACATTTGCACTTTATCTACAATTGAACTGTTTCCCTCACTAAAAGGTGACTGTAAGACTCAATGTTTTTATATTTTTTATATTAGGTTTACCCATGGATTTTACTATGATGTCACTATTTAAGTAAGAGTGAACTTTGAATCAGGAAGGAGTAAGACCAGTGTGGGACACTATGCACTTTAAAAAGAATACATTTTCCGTCTATGTTTAAATCCTTACATTTAAATCTTTGTAAAATAAGTGACTACAAGTTTTTTATGAATGTATTTTAGTGTAATGGTTTTAAAAGACTAAACACTTGAATAAATTAAACTTGTACTGTACAGTGCAGCACGCATGCAAAGCTCAAAACATTTAAAGAAATATAAACATTTCTCCTTTTAACACCTGGCACAAATGGGATTTTTTCACCATTGTTAGTAGATAGGGCTTTGCGTAAAAAATTGTGGATGGTTGCAATGGAACGCCCATGTGTCATCCATGGAACACCCCCTTGAGGCAAAGTAATGCAAAGCGCTACTTTGCTTTACTTTCCTGCAACTTTTCAACTGTGGAAAGTAAATTCCAAATACACATTTTGCACTGGTTTGCATCACCTCTGTTAATAAATCTGCCCCTTAATGTTTAAGTTAAAACAAGGGTGTTAAATATATATAGTTTAAGTTATGCGCAGTAAGACTGTACCTATTGCAAACATTTTTTAATATGTTTCCATTAGTACACCCTCCAGTTCTCAGCTGATAATGCCTTCACAGTACCTCTCAAAAAGAAGAAATCATTTGTCGTCATGAAGCTTCAAATGATTCTACCAATTATAGTAATATACTGGCTGCCAAGCAGCCTTTAGAGTTGCTGAGTAACCAACTGCACACATTTCAATTACTTTGAGGTCGCGGGCATCCTGGCAAGAAGGCTTGTTTCTTCTTTCACTGTCTAACTCTACGTCTGCTTCAGCAAGATGTGCCCCCTCTTCCCTTTCAGCCAGAAGCACCTAAAGGCCTGCATTATCCATTCTGAAACAGTTGTTTTTCGAACACAAGTAAAGGTACGGTTATTGTAAAATTATAAAAGATTGGGAATGTCGTTCTCAATCGTTCCCCCCCCACCTCACTTCAAACACTTATCCAATAGCTATTTACAGGTGAAGGAGACTTTGTTGATGTTTCATTGCTTCTTGTCTCATTATGTCACACTCTCTGTGCCCAATCAGCCCACTTGCAAGGTGCCCATAAAGAACATGAGCCCGATTTTGATACTTTTCGGGAACAGAATTCCACATAGGAATTCTGCTCCACACAGTTCCCAAAGGTCCAGTGTTTCTACACCTGGATTTAATTGGTGTGGGAACAATTAATTCAATGTTAACAGCTGGAAAATCCAGTAGGTAAAATCACTGTGGGAAAAGTCTGCATTGTAGGCCGGCCCCTCCCATGACTCTGGGCAGATCTTGGGTAAAGCGGGGGGAGCGTTACAGGCTCCCACCTGCCAGCCAACCTTCTACACTCCTTCCTTCACCCTCTCACCTCCGCCCTTTGTCCCTGTATTAAAACAGCTCCCTGTACAACGTTAACGCAGCCACCTGCATACTTTTGGTGGTTGAAATCTTAATTCACCACAATTCAACTTCAACAAAAGACAGAGTGTAAGATTCCATCTGAATGTAAAAGAGAGAGGCAGTGTTCTCATTTGTGAAGCACTTTCCTAACCCTTGAGAGGCACAAAACGCAGATATTGCAGAAACATTGCTTTATTTTATTTACTTAATGGATTGCACACATTCATAACAATAAGCAGTATTTAAACAAAAAGAAAAAGCAAAATATTCTGTCATCGGGTGTTTCGGAACAATTCTTATTAATGTCCCAGCCCTCCTAAGATTGTCCGCTTTCCTGATCCCAGGTAATTGTTGTCTTAAACAAAGTGTATTCTGGGTGTTGCACTGTTGTACTGTGAAGATCATATGGCTTTTTTCAATCTGCTGGGGCTGTTTTGGTATTGATTGGATGCACTCTTGGGCCTGAATCCCTAAGTTTGCACCTCCCAAGGCTAGTTCCCATCATCTCTATGCACCTTTAGCCCCGTATTCTATGTGGTTTGAAGTGTTTATACACAGACCACTTAATAGATGACAGGCATTGGCTTGTGTAGCCACGTCTATCCTCACACTTGTGCCCTACACCCATGAGTTAGCGCAGCAGTACTCTTGTTGATGATACATTTTGAGGAGTTTAAGCCACATGCACACACCAAAACACCTCAAACATAGGCCAGACTGCACTCGCACTTCTGTCCATCATTTTACAACTGAATGATTAACCAACATATCTCTCACTTGTTTTCTCTTCAAATCCACACAGAGGCATAGCAGCAAAACATATTATGAGCATAAGTCTGGTTCTGATGCATGACATAAAAAAAACTCTCTATACAGGATGCATGACAGACACACACTCTTCCGTCTGTGGCAACTGTGCGTTAGCACCTCGCTAGGCATATGAATCACTATATATTCTACATCAGTGGTTCTTAACCATTTGACTTCTGTGGACGCCCCACTAAATCATTACTGGAACCCAGGGACCAAACCTTTCTTTGTGCTTCTATTATGATGATATCAGTACAGGCATATAGCTCCCACTATGTTAGTCTCATTCTGGGGTCACCAAGCCCAATGCTCTACCTGCTTTAACCTCATATCCTTTAATATTACTCCACCCTTGTCCTTGCCCTGACAATACAATTACATATAAATAGAGGAGGGCTGGAGTGGGGAGCAAATGTGTGTGGGTGGCGAGAGGACCCATCTAGTCTTTCCATTTTCCTCCAGTCACCAGCGCTGACTTTACAATTTCACTATGATAACAACATATAAATGTTTTCTTTCTATAGATCATCAATATCTTGCATAGTTATTGATGATACTGAAAGTACACCAGACTCATCTGGTACCTCAAATGCCCTGCCTACTATAACTGTGTGGACCATGCTTCAGGGGTCATTTGGAACCAGGTGGAGAGTCAGCAGATCTGCCTGGAGGGGGGATAAGTTCATGACCTGCCCACTAAGGCAGAGGACTGTCGGCGGTAGTTAGAGATCCATGCCCGGATTTCTGTGCTGTGTCACACATCCCAAAATAAGGTACATTAACCCGTTAAGGTCACAATTCTAGAACCGGTACATGTTAGGGTCTCAAGGCACTGGGGGGGTAGTGCGCAGCTCAGATCAGATGGGGTCATTTGAAGAGCCAGGTCTTGAGGTCTTTCCTGAATTGGTTCAGTGTCGGGCTTCCCCGTAGGTGAAGGGGGAGATCGTTCCAGGTCTTGGCTGCGAGGTAGGAGAAGGACATTCAGCCCCCTCTGTTCCTGTAGAAGCATGGGACCGTGGCTAGGGAGAGGTCGCTTGAGCGGAGGTTTCTCTTGGCAGCGTGGAATGAGAGGCGATTGTTGAGGTATTGTTGTCTGATGTTGTGGAGGGCCTTGTAGGCGTGCGTGAGCAGCTTGAAAGTTATTCTTCTTTCGACAGGTAGCCAGTGGAGGTCGCGGAGGTGTTGGGTGATGTGGTTTTGCCGTGGGATATCGAGGATTAGTTAGCTCAGATCAGATGGGGTCATTCGAAGAGCCAGGTCTTGAGGTCTTTCCAGAATTGGTTCAACGTCCAGATGAGCAGACGAAAAACGTACCTTTCGTCCACAGTCAGGTACATTTTCTGAAGATGGAATGAAAAATATTTCATGAGCTCATTATCACTTCACAGACAGAGTTTTGGAAGTATTGCCAAAAGGGTTGTCCTCTTGAAACTACTCTGCAAAAACTGGCTCCAAAGTGTGTGGTATTGAAATCTGTAGAAGCTGCTTTTTAGTTGTCAAATCACTCCTTTTCCTTTTTTAAGTCTGGTTAACAGCGCAGTTGTCACAAGACCTTATTTGATGAACCTTAAAAAGAGGTTTCAGGAGTACTACAGAGATGTGCTTTGGCTCTGCCCACATATTGGTGGACAGGAGTATATGTTTTTATAGGGCAGAAGTTGCGTGCTTCCACAGAAATAGTACTTCCCTTTTATGCAGATGTGATTGTTTGTTTAGACACCCTGAAGAGCATCCCCTCCGGAGCACATTCAGACCCCTGCCCGCCACACATCTTCCACAAAACCGCCACAGCCATCACACCCGAGCTACACCGAACCATCAACTGCTCAATCGAGACCGCCACATTCCCCGACAACTGGAAGCGCGCCAAAATCAACCCCCTCCTAAAGAAACCCTCTGCAGACCCGACGGACCTAAAGAACTTCAGGCCCATCTCACTGCTTCCTTTTGCAGCCAAGGTCATCAAAAAAGGCCGTCAACACACAGCTAGCCCACTTAATTGAAGCCAACAACATCCTGGACACCTCCCAATCCGGATTCCGCAGAAACCACAGCACTGAGACCGCCCTCCTCGCCGCCAGGGATGACATCTGCGCCCTCCTGGACCAAGGCCTAACGGCAGCCCTCATCCTCCTAGACCTATCAGCAGCCTTCAACACCGTCTTCCACAGCACACTAGCTGGCAACCAAGGAAAGGCCCTTGACTGGATACGCTAATTCCTCACGGGCAGAACACGGAGATTGACTCCCACCCTTCCTCTCCGAACCAACAGAGAAAAGATGCAGAGTACCCAAGGATCTTCACACAGCCACACCCTCTTCAACGTCTACATGGCCCTCCTCGCAACCATCGTCAGAAACCATGGGCTCAACATCGTCTCCTATGCCGATGACACCCAACTCGTTCTCTCCCTCACCAAGGAAACCGACATCACCAGGCACAACTTCCAAGAGGGGATGGAAGCCGTCGCAACCTGGATGAAGAACAGCTGCCTGAAACTCAACTCGGAGAAAACTGAAGTCCTCATCCTCGGCTAAACCCCCTCTGCGGTGTCCCCCCGCCCTCGGAAACCCGCCCACCCCGACAGACCATGCACCTAACCACCGGCATCATATTGGACTCATCGCTCACTATGAATCGCCAGATCAACGCCGTCTCCTCCGCATACTTCAACACCCTCCGCATACTACATAAAACATTCAAGTGGATACCCTCAGACTCCAGGAAAACGGTTACTCACGCCCTCATCACCAGCAGACTGGACTACAGAAATGCCCTCTACGCTGGAATCAACAAAAAAACTCCTCCGCAAACTCCAGACTGTCCAGAACGCTGCAGCCAGACTAATCCTCGATATCCCACGGCACAACCACATCACCCAACACCTCCGCGACCTGCACTGGCTCCCCGTCGAAAGAAGAATAACTTTCAAGCTGCTCACACACGCATACAAGGACCTCCACAACATCGGACCACAATAGCGCAACAACGGCCTCTCCTTCCACGCCGCCAAGAGAAACTTCCGCTCAAGCGACCTCTCCCTACCACGGTCCCACGCTTCTACAGGAACAGAGTGGGTGGAATGTCCTTCTCCTACCTCGCAGCCAAGACCTGGAACGATCTCCCCCTTCACCTCCGGCGAATCCCGACACTGAACCAATCCAGGAAAGACCTCAAGACTTGGCTCTTCGTATGACCCCATCTGATTTGAGCTGTGCACTCAGATCCCCCCCCCCCCACCTCCCAGCGCCTTGAGACCCTAACGGGTGTGTAGTGCGCTCTATAAACACCTGATTGATTTTTAACCTGCTGCCAGCAGTATGACTTCCCACAGAAGGCTCACAAACACTCAAAGTATCAGACGTACATGGGAGTGAGCCTAGATCCTTTCAGGAGCACACACATGGCACTTTAATGCCATGTTAAAGTGTCTTAGATAAGTGGATAATTTATGATGTTTGTTTTTCTCTGGCAGCAGCACAGATGGGAGGAGAATAGACGTGATTTCTAGTCCCAGCACCCTGAATGTTGCCAATTTATATGCACTTGAATAGACCTGTGTTGGTTTTGGTGCCAAGCCAGGCCTATATTCTTATTGGTTCATTGACAAAATCTGTCAGATTCCATAGGTTTCATCTGTTTGTTATATAATATTATGACAAAGTCAGTAAGCCTGATTTACGTTTTGTGAAAAGCATGTGTTAATAGATTTGAACTGTCCTTGTTAGACCTTTAAGGAAAGACCGTATTTTGCTTTGCCAACCGTAATTGTGTATACTTTTGTGACTGTATGCCTGTTGGTTGCCTGGTGGAAACGTTTAAGCTCACTACAGCAGGCCTGAGTTGGTTATGGAGGCAAGCCAATGATAACAGCCATGGGCATGACATTTGTATTATGGAAAGTTACTGCAAAGGCAATAGGCTTGATTTATTTACTT
The DNA here is from genome assembly GCA_963921515.1 of Calotriton arnoldi. Classification (NCBI taxonomy): domain Eukaryota; kingdom Metazoa; phylum Chordata; class Amphibia; order Caudata; family Salamandridae; genus Calotriton; species Calotriton arnoldi. The sequence continues at coordinate 1,054,456 of CAWUFW010006296.1, forward strand.
GGTAACACATATGTTAAAGTTAATGGGCCTTTAAGGGTGGATTGTTTTTGCACTGTGTTAAATCCTGCAGTCAGATAGTTTGTCACATGAAATCTCATAGCCTACCTTCGTAGAGCAGGAATTTGATGTTGGTTACCCCTTTTGACAAACCCTAGGGGTAGAATATTTGCATTTTAAGAATTCCTGCTAAAATCTTTTCTTAGCTGTGTGCCAGGATCTAGTAATAAAAAAATCTTTAAATAATACAAACAGCCATATAAATATATATCCATATAGATAAATAGAGGGCCTTCGGGTCAGCGGTTTTCTGCCATTGCGCTGTCTGAGTGTCATTTACACTCTGCTTCTATCCACAACAGCGTACTGCATAGGGTAATGATTCATTTCACATCAGTCACTGGTGCTCTTGTCCTATGAGTGACTGCATTTTCTGATCTAGTGAGCATATCAACCAGAAAATGAGTGTGCTTCAGTGTCAGAGCTGGTTGGCCAGTTCTTTAGTTTTCAATTTCCCCGTATTATACTCCCCCTTTCATTAGTTTCTTCTATTTTTTTTATTATACTATTCTCTTTTTTTAAAGGTGATAGTACAGCTCCACGGGCAGTGCTAACGGGCCACTTTCTTGCCGCTCATCTCATTTGCAGTGTGCTGCATCTCACATTAGCACTTCCTCTAAACCAGGCAACCATTTCTCACATGCTCTAGTCTTGTAGAATTCAAAAAACACCTCAAAACCTGGATGTTTTAAACACTGCCTTCTTTCACCCACCTGCCGTCCCAGTGCCCAGATATCCCTTCGGGGATGAGTTGTGCGCTATATCAAGTACTAAATAATATAACAACATTATGGAATGCTGTTGCCTATAGTACATCATTGTTGTACTATTCTAAGATTACCAAACCATTGGTTATAAAGTTGGTGACCATGCTGGAATTTTAAAATAACAATAGACTATATGATGTGCCAGTGCAAGATGACAGCTGCAATGTGTAGTTTCATTATGGTATGCATATATTATTGAAACAACAATCTTCCATGCCCTATGGAAATGATTATACCGCGAGGTCCTCCGTTAGTTCACGCTATGCTGCTAAAGCCAAGAACACTTTGTTAAAATTCCATCTGGGCCATTAGGAGTATGAAGACTGTATGATGCGGACTAGTGACTGTTGTCCATCACTAAATGCCTCTTACTACGAAAAATGATACCATTCTGAAGCACTAGCTGACTCCCTAACCGAAGAGCACTTCATAGAGTTTTTGAATGTGTCCCATCTCCAGTGTGTCCGGCCCACGTGGCGGGCTTGAGCGCTATAGAAGATTTAGCAGAAACTATATCATACCTCCTGATATGTAATTTTTCTTGTGTAGATGCCCCCCTGTTGAATACTATAATATAAACAACACCCTGCTTTCTCCTGTCCTACTCACAGTTTTTAAGGAAGCTGAAGACAATAGCTTCCAAGGCCCTATTTCCATCTATATCTCTCGCACCCCAAAAGAATGGAACGACCCTTGTGACTGTGGGAGCTACTACACCAACTCCCTAATCAACATTGATCTTAAAAAAGTAGCAAAGACCCTAGCCAACAGGCTCCAGAAGGTCATCCCTTTCCTGGTACACAACTCACAGGTCGGATTTGTGCCCAGACAATCCTTTCATGACAATGTGAGATTACAGGCTCACCTATTATGAAATTCCAAAGTCATCTCTGAGGATGTACTAACTACCTCCCTAAAGGCCGTTAAGGCATTCGATTGCATTGAGTAGCATTACCTTGTCAACATACTTGAGCTGTTTCATCTAGAAGAGATTTTCATTCCAATCAATCAATCAATCATGGTTGTTGAAGCACAGCTACTCACCCGAAAGGGTCTCAAAGCGCTGGGGGGGGCGCGGCTCCTATGCCCTCACGGAGAATCATTAGAAGGCTACCATAGCCCATCAGGGTGCGTGTGGTGCCAGACGCTCATGGGGATTCGTCAAAGAGCCAGGACTTGAGGTACTTCAGGAACTTGGAGAGAGTTGGTGTCTGGCGAAGATGGAGCGGGAGGGTGTTCCATGCTTTGGCCGCGAGGAAGGAGAAGGAGCGACCTCCTGTTCTGGTTTTCTTAATGCAAGGTACCGTGGCGAGGGAGAGCTGGGCTGAGCGGAGGGATCTTTGGGCTGTGTGGAACGAGAGGCGATGGTTCATGTAGGCGGGGCCAGTGTTGTGGAGGGCTTTGGGGGCGTGGGTGAGCAGCTTGAAGGAGATTCTCTTCTCGACGGGGAGCCAGTGTAGTGCCCGCAGGTTTTGGGTGATGTGGCAATGGTGCGGTAGGTTAAGGACTAGTCCGGCGGTGGCTTTTTGGATGTTCTGGAGTTTGCGGGTGAGGTTCTTGTTGATCCCGGCGTAGAGTGCGTTGCCGTAGTCCAGTCTGCTGCTGATGAGGGAGTGGGTGACGGTTTTCCTGCGTTTGAGGGGGATCCAGTTGAAAGTTTTACGTAGGAGACGGAGGGTGTGAAAACAGGAAGAGGTGACGGCGTTGATCTGGCGGTCCATTTTGAGTTCGGAGTCCAGGACGATTCCGTGGTTGCGTACGTGGTCCGTGGGTGGAGGTGGGTTCCCGAGGGTAGGGGGCCACCAGGTGTCATTCCAGACGTCAGGATGTGGGCCTATGATTAGTACTTCGGTTTTGTCTGTGTTCAGTTGTAGGCAGCTGTTCTTCATTCACCTGGTGACTGTAGGAGAGTAGGATCTGCTTCTTATAGTTACCCCCACTTTTTGCTGATGTTTCACTGTTTTCGACTTAGTCTGACTGGGATCCTGCTATTCAGGACCCCAGTCTAGCTGCTTTCTCCTCTAAATTGATTGCATGTACTTTAGGTACACTCCAGATTGGATTCTGGGGTACCCTTATAAGTCCCTAGTATATGGTATACTATGTACCCAGGGTATAGGTACCCCAGAGGGCCTCCCAGGGCTGCAGCATGTATTATGCCACCCCTGAGAGACCATTTAAAATGACACAACAGGTCTGCTACAGCAGCCTGTGTAGGTGGTGCATGCACCCCTTACTTAGATATAGGTTCACTATATCTATCCTAATCACTGCACATATAAACCTATCAGTCACCCCTATGGCAGGCCTTATCAATCCTGAAGGCAGGGTGCTGGGTTTTATGTGAGAGGGTGCCCATGCATGAGCAGAGCCCCTCTGCAGCCTTCGGAACCTATTCTCCGGGGTTGTCTGTGATGCAGCCAACCATATATACTTAAGTGCATTATAAACTCGCGGTAAATGCTAACTTTAAAACGGCTGCATGGAAACATGTCGTGTTTGGTGTCAAACACCTTGGAATCATACCTCCACACCAGTAACTGGTGTGGGAGATATTTCACCCTCCTAGAGGGAGAAATATGACAACACCTGTACACCCGGTACCAGCTTCACAGAACCCTGGCATCACAAAATGGATGCTGCCAGCAACACACGAGTCTGCCCTCCTGCTGCTGGACGAAACTCCGGCAGGGGAAGGTTTGACAATAGGTTTCCTGTCACAGGGAGGTGTGACCACCTCCCAGACAGGCTTTAGTGTATTGGGGCTGGGTGGGTGCACTCTTAGAGTGCTTTGATGTCTGCACTGGGGGCACATTTGGTGTCCCCGTGCATAGTCCAGCTCAAACCGGTTGCAGGAGCCATTTGCTCCTGCTCTGGCGCGAAACTGGACAAAGGACATGGGTGTAGCCACCCCTCTGTCCTGACCCTCCCATAGGTGGGTCCCCAGAGTTTGTCCCACCCCTTCCTTGGGTATAAAGTAGGAACCCCTGACTACAGGACTTTAGATATTACCTGGACTAAACTCTGCTACAGAAACCAAGTACTTCGACGATCTGCACAACGCTGGATGACTGAAGAATCTCCCTTGGAGTAAAGGAGTTACTCCCCTGCTGAGCAGGCACCTAAAACGCATCTGACCGGTTTGCATCTACAAAGCTCCTGAAGGACTCCGAAGATTTCTGCAATACAGGAGGTGGGTTCCCGTGGTCTTGAGGTTGATCTGCGCTCTCAGCAATTCTGAGGCCCGTATCCCTCGTGGTGACGGTGCAACCCGAACCCCTGGGCACCGTGGACATTTGCAGCAGCATATGCTTTTTGGCAACCCCTGAGGCTGTGCTTTGGGCTACTTGTAGTCCTGACCCCGAGCAGTAATTCCACCGAAGATTTCCGGCCTACACTCCACGAGTGTTCCGTGGGCTGGTATTTAGTGATTCAGCTTGAGGTCCCTTCGCGATCCCTGGTCCGTTGGCCTGTGGGTCCCTGAGAAGGCAACTTTAACTTTCAGTGGGCTTCCCTGGTTGCTCCAGACGTGCCCTGACTCTCCATCGCTTGGAGAGTCCCCAGGACCTTGCTGGTCCTCACAGAAGCATCTTTCCTCTGACCGCGTGGGTTGCAGTGGCCAAGGCTTGTTGGTGTTCAATCCGGACACTGAGCCCCCAGCACTCGACATCCTTCATGGGACAGCTCGAATCCGGACTTTGGTTGTTGTAGACATCTCCTGGTCCCCGTGGCTGCAGAGTCAAGCTTCACCTCTTCTCACCCGAAGCACCCGACATCGGTGGGCATTCGATTGCTCCTGGTCACGTGAAGTGACCCAGACTTTGTCACCTCTGCTTTCAGGTTCTTCTCATCTCTGATCCAGGCTTGGATCACCCCGGACACTTTTCTTCTCCACGGCAGTAGTACTTTTTCGCATCACGCCATTGAAAACGACGAGGGTTTCCGACACCACTTGACCCCTATGCACCTGGCTCCTCTGGGATAGGTAACACGGGTACCTCAGTACTCTCAAGGGTGCTGGCCTTAGAACCTTCTGTGTTTAGCTGGGTTTGCTTGAAGTCCTCTCCGAAGTGTCCTTAAACTGTAATTATCCAACCGCGACTTTCCCATAGAGTTGTATGGAGCTCGCGCCAGTGTTCACACATTGCACCCGTCCTCCGTCCTTGTTCTCTAATCTCATAAAGAGGTTAGTAGAGAGTGTTTAGTAATAAATACATATATTTTATATATACCTGGTGTGGTTCTCCTTTCATTTGGTCATTCAGGGGTTATATATTGTTAAAACAAGCTGCTTTACATTCCTTCAAGACTTAGCCTGAAGGCTGCTCTCCACAGCTACCACTAGGATAGCTTTCAATAAAGGTTGTCTTTAACCTAATCATCAATAAGGGTCGTTTGGACTGGTGCAAGGTGCCCACTTTAATTAGTGGACAGCATATACCAGGCCAACTTCTCACAGTGACTGCTTCCATTCCTTCTTGAAAGTTGTGTTTCGAGATGTTGGAGATACAGTGGTTATATGAACCTACACAGCCCAAATTAGTTGTAGCAGATGTTGCTGAGACCACTCACAGTAAATAGGGGAAAGAGTCACTCTTGTTCCCTACCCCCTCTCATATTCTTCATACTCTAGAACCTTTGACAGCAATCAGGACTTCAAACAACATTAAAGTTATCCTCAGTTCCACTGGGCTGGTAACACCTCCCGTAGATGCAGATGACCTGTTTCTGACCATTGCATCTCCACCACTTCACTGCTGGCCTTGATGGGCCTAATGCAGTAGTCTTTGTGGTTCTCTGGATACAGAATAATTTGGGGGGGGATATGTGTAGCCTTACCATAGCCATCTGCTACTACTAAAGTCAGTGTAGGGGCTTGTTTATGCGAGGTAAGCATTCTCCCTGTCCTTTGTTTAACTTCAGGGATTCAGCTATTCTCTCCAGCAACTTTTGTCGCGAGCGCTTTCTTTTCACGGGTGCTTCAATGTAAGCCTAATATGACAACAATCGGTAAGCTATTAACAGGTCCTTCATTTTCCTTTGATTACTTAACTAATCTATGAAATATCCACATGACTTCTCTTTTCACTTTAGACCATGCTGTTGCACATGGTTGGAGTTTTGTTTGGGTCCTGTGCCCATTCTTCACTAGGGAAGCAGTTTTAAATCTGCTTAAAGTTTAAGATCTATACAATGAGTTACAACTCTCTCCTTAAACAATTTCTATATTTTTGCTTCTCAAGATTGCTACCATAGAAGCTTTTTATACATCGTCCTATGGATGTCCTCAGCCAAGACTGCCACAGGGTCGAAATGTTGATGCCAATTTCTAAAATTGGATTTCCCTTCTCCCACTGATTTAGCCGTTATACACATATATTAAGCACAATAAGATTAAGTCTCATTACAGTGCGACGGACAGGCAGTGTTATATTTGTATTGAACTGTTCTTTACACTATCCAGCGCACTAACCACTGCGCCGTTTACTTTATCTTGCACTGTAGTACCTTGGCTTGTCAGAGATGTCTTGATAGCTATACATTTAATGTATGATTGAATTCATGACAAGACATCTAAAGCCAGATGCAGTGCTGTTTTTTAATTTATGTATCTTCTATACAAGCATGCAAACATTAGTTGGATACCAAGTTATTTTATGACATTAAATAATTTCATGACAACACATGTGCCCTTTAGGTTTGTTTAAGGATCTATCCAGAAGAAACCACTGATCTTGCCACAGCGCCACAAACCAGGGCATTGAAAGGGATCCCATTTTGCTTTTGTAATTAATACTGTGAGCCAAACATGAGGATGAATGTCACAAGACATCCACACCAGTATTTGTAGCCTCTCTTTCCTAATATTTCTATTAGTAAGCCATATAGGATCTCGCGTTGCTATGATCTTTTGAGATTACTGGTTCCCTCAAGCACAGCCCACAACTCTTCATATTTCCCGATGCATACATCTAGCCATTACTTAATGCTTCCAACCCCTGAGCTGATCAGCTGATGGTCTAAAGGCAGCCTTGCAGTGGATAGACTGTTCACTTGATTCTAGTGCCTATGAAAAGAACCCAATACATCACTATCTTCATGTGGAAACTATATTGTTTCTTTCTAAAGTCTTGCATCCTCAAGTTGCATGCTATTTTAAAAAAAACATCCTCTATATTTCTAAAACCTGCATGAAAAACTGACCTTTAAATAATACTTCTGATTGTCCCCTCTTCTTTTTTTTTTTTTCCTTTCAAATGGCCTTCTCCTTCCCTTCTGTCTCTGGCATATGCCTCCTCTCTCTGAGGGCAGCCTCACTAAGTCACATGCATCTTCGGCTTAATGTATTTCTGCAAATTGCCTACAACTCCTTTTAAAGATCACAACCACTCCTTCTCTTCAAGTCACACCCCTGCAACCTAAAAAGATCTCCTCTCCTCTAGCTCATCTGTTAACCCCATTAAAGATCTGCATGGTTCACATACCCCTTTCCCACTAATGATCTCACCAAACTCCACTTAATTTAATCTATGACAAAGAAACTGGAATGAATGTATGTGTGGATGGTTTGCTTGAGTGCACAAGCCAAATCCCAGTGCCATATAACACTGGACTAACCTTGGGTTCCAGGGCAGCATGCCCCCCGTTTTAAAGCGCTTCAACGTCTAGTCAGCAGAAGTAGGTGCTATATAAATGCAATTACTATATAGTGCAATATAATGAGTTATGTAGCGCCTAAACCCTTCAGTGACCTGAAAGGCATTTTCATACATAGGCAAGACCTATCGGTATTGCCAATGCTTATTAAGGTTTGTCCGTAGACTATAAACATTGTCAAATCCACTAAAACATGTTTGTTGTAATTCTATTGGATTGAATAACATGTTTGAAAATCACAATTTATCCCTCTATTATCTTGTACTGGATCTAAGGATAGCTCTGGCCCATAGTTTGAAATGTTAGCCCTGCCTCCATTGGTTGACTTGTTAAACCCCACACCCCTCTCAAAGTTCAGGTTTAGTTTCACCCCTGACTCTAAAGGACTTGACATGACCCTTCACCTCAGTAACACCATAGAAAGTGTTGTCACATGCGTTATGACTCCAATAACGTCATAGGGAGTGATCTCACAAAAACTGGCTCTGAAGACAGGCAAGTGTGTATGTTTAAAGATCTTTCTTAGAAAGGGCTGCAGCATTTTCATACACCATAATTAGCAAAACCTGGATATGCACTTATTAAAAAAAGAAAAACGACAGTCAGCTTGGTTAAATCCTAGTTGTTGGTAAGCCGCACAATAGCCGTGGCACATTACACATAGGTCGCCCCAGAATGATGACGACTCTAAGTACTGGTGTCTGTTTAGTTTCTACGAAAATGAAGAAATTCACAGATTAGCTTAACATCTGCGTTAGAGGAGCAAACTCGGAGTATAACTGCACCATGGCAGAAAGGCTCGAGTCCAGAACGAATCCCAATGTTGTGCACTTGTTTTTGTGTAGTTAAATACTTGCAAACCCAGAAAGCACACCTGTGTGTACCTATTACAACAGTACATTAAATACTATGAAGTATTGCTACACTTTATTCCTGCAAATCATTTTCTCCATACAAATTACACATATAAACATGTTATGTAAACAAACGTATAACATCACATAACTTAAACCTAACTGTATAACAAGGCAATTGATAAACCTGTTGCAGCAATCCATTTGTAAATTCAATGCATAGTTTATATGACCCAATCATTACCCAGTGTGGAAGGGAGTGGGGACGAGGCTTCCCATTGCACCACCCCTGACGAGCCCCAGGCGTCACAGACACGACACCACGGTCCACAGAATGAACGTGTCTTCTGGTCACATCATGACTCTCCAGCATTCGCCTTACCCGAAGCAGAGAATACCTGGCCCTAAACTTTAGTTTAACTACAAAAACAAGTGCACAACAATGAGATTCATGTTTGTCTCCAACGTTTCTGCTGTGGTGTAATTCATCATCAAGAAAGCTTTATTCGACTGTTATGAGTTTACAATCATAAAAGCACAAAGAAAAATGTACATTGCTTCCAATCAGAAGGAAGTCACGGAACAGCGGCAGTATTATATGACAAACACATTCATAAGTAAAATACATGCAGAAAAAGTTTTTAAAAACAGTTAAACAATTAAAATTCATCTGTAATAATTAGGCTTTTCCTTAGACGGAGTACTCTCTTTAAAAACATTGCAAGCCTCCATGCTACATGTTCGTTATCCAACAACTGGAGTTTTAAAAAGCAGGGCGGCATTGTCTTAGCCCCTGGGTTTTTAAGAGTGGAATTAGCCACACTTTCCTTAAATCAGAATAAAATTTACAAAAGAGGATGGAATGAATGGTAGACTGACATGATTGATTATCACAAGGGCAAAATGGGAGCTGCCTCGACCAATCGTTCATTTTCGGCCACGCCACCAGTCTATGAAACGTATTAAGCCTAAATCTGGCCAATAACATTCTATCATAAGTTGCAGGGACGAATAACAAATATGGCTCCATTCCAAACGTAGTTAAAATAGATTGGTGTTGGTTGACGGTGGGCTTCAAAAGTTCACCAGACAGTCTAACCTCTTCCAGCATGTGAAGCCCCTCCTTTTTTAATGTTTCCCTTGAAATCCTCTGTAAGGAACTCGGATCGATAAAATATTCTGGATGCCCTAAGTCATTCATGAAATCATGAACAAATCTAATCCATGGTATTTTTAAGGCTCCGTCTAATTTAAGACCATCAGCTAAAACATCCCTGTTTAACTGTGTCTGCTCCTTAGACCAGATACTATGCCACAACAGTATCGGTTCCACTTTAATTAAATCCGAAATAAAAGAGAGACCCAGTTCTTCATGACAAACAAGAGATGATGTACTGGGTGGGACAGATAATATAAATCTTAAAAAAGAATTCTCGACTTGTTGCAGCTGCGTGGTATTTGCTAGCCCCCACACCCCAGCTCCATACATTGCAGAAGTGATACACTTCGCTTTATAGATTTGTATCAACTCCCGGGGGTTTTCGGCCCAATTTCTTAGAAAAGGTTACCAAGGCGTTGGATGACCGAATAAACATCAGTTTTTGGCGGTTATTGTTTGTGCCCAAGATTCATTTTGGTTGAACAACACACCCAAATATGAAAAGCTCTTAGTTGTAGTTGGCTTCTGTCCCTCTACAAAGATATCTTTCGCTCTCACGGACCCCTGGCCACATCTCATTACATATGTTTTAGAGATATTAATACTGAGGCCTAAATCCTTCATAAAAGCAGAAAATCCATTAAGGACCCTTTGGAGAGCAATTTGGGTTCTTGCCAGGATGACTGCGTCATCCGCATAGAGGAGTGCCGGGATTGGTCGGCCACCAACTTGCGGGAGGTCGTGTGTAGTTCTTACTAATGCTTCCCCTAACCCGTTAGTATACAAATTAAAAAGAAAGGGGGCCAGCACACAGCCCTGTCTCACCCCCCTTCTAACAGGAAAGGTAGCCGTACGTTCCCCCCCCTGTTCCAAAACGCACACTAGCTGACGCCCTACTGTAAAGATTCCTTAAAAAAACTATAATTTGGGGGTCTACTCTCAGATCCTCGAGGACCTCCCACAGTCTTGCATGCTTCACAGAATCAAAGGCCGCGGTCAAGTCGACGAAGACCATGTACAATCTACTATTTTTTGCCTTGGTATACTTTCCTATAAGCAGGGCCAAATTTAAGCACTGCTCCGTTGTTCCGAGGCCCTTTCGAAAGCCATATTGTAAATCTGTTAAAATATTGTTTTCTTCTGCCCAATCCTGCAGGCGCTCTAAAATCACACGTCCCACCACTTTCACCATAGAATCTAATAAGGATATTGGTCTATAACAACCTGGCTTATGACGATCCCCTTTTTTTAAAAATAGGAACTAATATTGACACTCCCCAGGTCTCGGGTAGTTGAGTTTTACAGCTGGCATTAATGACCTGCATTATAATGGGCCCCCACAACAAAATATTAAATTTAAACAGGTCTGCTGGGATGCCGTCAGGACCGGGGGCTTTTTCGGTCTTACTCAAATGTAGAGCTCTATTCACTCCATCTAAAGTGAAATTTAAATCGACATTAGGATAATTACTCTCTAAGTTCTCATCAGATACAGTACAGGAAGTATCAATGTCACTATATACCTGTGAGAAATACCCAATCCATTCCTCCTCTGAGATAGCAATTGCTATTAATGGGCCATCCTGTGAGGTTAGGAATGGTGTCTTCACGGCCCTCCAAAAAGCTGCACTATCTTTCAATACTGATGCTGTGTGTAGGGCTTCCCATGCTTCATCTCTCAAAATATTCTTTCTTTCCTTTATTGCCTGTCTATATTCCAATATTGCAGCTCTGATGTTACTCGTTATTCTTGGTTGCCTGTGTAATTCAGCTTTCAAATTGGAGTATGCTTGGGTGCATCTTGGATTAAACCAACCCAAGACCTTATTTTTCTTACGGTGTTGTACGTATAATAATTGCCTAAGCGCGTTCGATATTTCAATATAGGATGCTACGATGCTTGCGCTAGGGGCTGACTCGGACAGGCAGACCTCAATTGCTGACTTACAATTTACCACCAGAGATCTAGTTGTTACTACGGGGTCCACCTTTGACCATTTTAATGTGTAACCATTAGTTTTGTCTAGTTGTAATTCGCCCGTATCCTCTCTATCCTTATTATTCCTGGAGGCCTTTTTTAAGGGCAAGGTAACCGCCAGACATAGCGGGAAATGATCACTCAAGGGATTCTGGTCAACCTCAAAGCAAAGTAATCTAGAAGCATAGTTATATGAGACTAAAATGTAATCAATTGTTGAGAAACCCCTTCCATTGTAGGTATACGGCATTATTACTGGGGGCTCCAAAGCTCATTTACAAAGCCTAATTCGTTAGTGACTAAAAATTCATTAAACAACTCTCCCGCTGGGGAGTGACAGAAATGGGTTGTATGGGTACCTTCTTCAAATACATAACCACATGATTTATTATCCTCAGCGGGGCACAATGCACAATTAAAATCACCCATCATTATTATCACATCTGCTAAGCTAACATTACAGATCACATTTAGATCCTCACTCAAATTTTTTAGAACCTGACAAAGTTCGACTGAGCTAATGTTATTGTAAAAATTTACCAGGACTACACATTGATCCATACTTAAAAACACTTTAATTATCTGATAAAAGCTGTTCCTCAAAAATGCCTGTGTTTTGGTAATTTCTAATTTGTTGGAAATATACATACTCAGACCACACTTAAGCCTTCCCCCAAGGCCCTTGACGGCTGGCGTATTAAAAGTTTTAAAACCATTAATATGGAATGAATCTCTAGACCAGGTTTCCTGTAGGCCTATTATATCTCTAACTTGAATAGATTTGTACCATACTGGGTTATCTATTTTTGATCTCAACCCAGCAATATTCCATGAGATAATATCACAAGTGGGCACATCGCTATTCTGTGGAGGTAGGGGTGAGGCAGGCCTACAATTATTAATGTCACCGGAACAAGTCAGATTTAGTGTTTGCACGAGGGGGTTGCGGTTTAGAGGTAAAAACCCTCATTACCGGGATCGAGACCCATCACTTGTTCACCCCCTACTCTTTGCTGGTTGCTAACGTCAGACCCCTTGTCGCTTATCTCCAATGGTGATGTGTCCTCATCGTTGGCCGTTACTGGACCAGCATTCTCGGCCAGACGGTGAGCACCAAAAGTCAGTCAATTAATTTCACCCAAGGAGCTAAAAGCATCAAATCGATTGCTAGTTGGGATGGAAAATCTGTGTTGGACCCCCCCGAGCGAGTTCTCTATCTCTGAAGGGTATTGTAAACGCCTGGGTGATTGGTAAAAGAAACCCAGAGGTAAGATGTTTATCCCCCTGGGAGTGATAGGTCTAGATCCAGCTCTCTCCAGTATGGTTTGAATCGTGTTTGGTGACCTGAATGTTAACACTATGCAATCTCCAGGCATGGATTTGCTCGATCTTCCTACCCATGCAATTCTTCTAGCCATCTTGAACTCCAAAAATAATGTGTTAGTAATACCCGTCCTTTCCCCCAGGAAGTGAAGGGATTTGTTTCTCAATGTCGTCCAAGTTCCACTTCGCCCGTTGGTAATGGGGGGACATTCGCTATGACGACAGTATATGGAGTTGCTTCCGGGGGAAGATGCAAATTTGTAGTTTCGAATAATCCTTCCCACCTCGATATAGGGTGTCCTGACAAATTTACGGGCTTACCCTTACCTAGTTGTGCTTGCATGTCCGTCTTTGAGACACTCTGCATGGGATCATTTGCTGCCTCCCCTCTACCTGATGATATGCCCTGTCTGATGTGAGTTGCCTGGGATTGATTTTGGGATAGGTTTAATGTACTTTCGCCCAACAGATCTGTCCTTATCAAGGGTTTTGAAATATTCGAATTTAATTGTGTCTGCTGCTGTCGGGCAGACCCACTCTCGCGATTATCTACGAGATGGCTACCTGACCTAGCTCTTTTTGTACTAGATTGTACCACTTGATTACTACAGTTGCACACCATGGTGGTAGTGTTTGCTAAGCGCTCTAATGTTGACAACTTGCTTTCAATTTGTGTAAGCATTTGTTTTAGTGGATTAAGCAGTGTCCCTACAGTATATTCAATTTTTTTCCAAAATTCCTCCTGCCCATTGTCTGCCTGTAGACCTAGACGGTCTTGATCCCTCGGGGTCATGATCTGCTCCTGATGAGCTTCCTTTTCCACAGGCTTACTCTTACAGACCTGACCTCTTGCAATTTGTCTCTGTTTGTTTGTACCCTGCCCCTTCCTCTTTTTAGATGGGGGAGTAAGACTACCACACTCAGTGGATTTCGCCTTTGGCCTCTAGTGGTCACATTCAGCCTAGGCCTTTTATTATTGGTCTCAAGAACCTCAGATGGAGCAACTTCCTCCATATCGGCCGCTATCAGCTGGGGCGCTGGAGTTATCGGTAGACCACTGCTCTGAGAACTGTTTGCTACTGGGGAAATTACTACAGGACAAACTGGGGGGTGTTGAAGTTCCAACGACAGCCTACGCTCGGTAAGCTGTATTTCATGCGTTAACGCTGACTCTGCCCTCGTTAAAAAAGCATCCAGAGTTCCCACTACTCCCCAGCCAGTGAGGGATTTTCGCCTACTCATAATTGATTGAAGTCCCTCTACAATAGATAGCATGTACGAGTACAGCACTAATCACTTAGTTACCACCAATGCTGTCCAGGAATGAAAGAAAAAGTCAATACCCCGCCCGGCGACCACCACCGATCCGGTCTCAGACGGGCTCAGATTAATGAGTTCCTGCCTCAGTGTATATGGCCCCAGATCGAAAAGATAGTCTCTTGACACAGTACCTTTTTCTTTTTTTGTTAGGTTGATGATGGTATGTGGCCCAATCCAGCAAATGGGTGTAAGGGGGTAGCCCTGCCTCTTCCTGGCAAAGACTGGCATAGACGGGCCCGCCCTTGGCCCAGGCTTCGCCCGGTCGCGCCCGCACGCGTCCCGCGAAGCGGGAGCCGCGGATGCCTTTATGCGCCTCCGGGCGCGTGGATGATTGACAGCGCCTCCGGGCGCGAAAGGCAGCAGCAGGGCAGTATGGGGGCTGAAGTCCCCCTCCAACAATGGTGTTTGCGGTTGATGATGGTATGTGGCCCAATCCAGCAAATTGGTGTAAGGGGTGTAGCCCTGCCCTGCCTCTTCCTGGCAAAGACAGGCATAGACGGGCCCGCCCTTGGCCCGCGCTTCGCCCGGTCGCGCCCGCACGCGTCCCGTGAAGCGGGAGCCGCGGATGCCTTTATGCGCCTCCGGGCGCGTGGATGATTGACAGCGCCTCCGTGCGTGAAAGGCAGCAGCAGCAGGGCAGTATGGGGGCTGAAGTCCCCCCTCCAACAATGGTGTTTGCGGTTCCCTCAAAGTTTGCTTCTTGTTAGGCAGTGGTTAATTTGTAAACAAAATAAGTGCTGGGGCTCTCGTCAGGAGGCAGCTTGCACAAGCCCATTTCTCCTGTTAGCGCTGCCTCAATAGAACCAACAACTAACAATGAAAGTGGGGAGAGGATGTGGTGTAATGGCCAGAGCTGCCGACTTCGGAGCTGGGGAACCATGTTGGAGTCTTGGTGTCGGATCAACATCCTGTGATTCTGGGCAAATCACTTAGGGCCAGATGTAGGAAGCCAAATTGCGATCGCAAACGCAGAAATTCTGCGAATTTCGGCGTTTGCGATCGCAATTCAGCTGAGTCCAATGGAGAAAGGCAAATACCTACTCGCAAAATAAGGAATCGTTAAAAGTGCTATTCCTTATTTTGCGTAAGCATTTAGAGAATCGCAATTTGCGATTCCTAAATGCTATGCTAGTAGGCATCGCAAATTGCGATATTGCCTTAAGGAATCGCAAATTACCACCAACTTCAAGTTGGTGGTAATTGGGATTTCCTTTAAAAAAGCACTTTTTTGCTTTTTAAAAGTGCCATGTGGCACACATTCATGCCCTTAGGGCATGTATGTGCGCCACATGTGCACGAATGCACATTTCAGGGGTGCAACAGGGTGTATCTCTGGAACCCTTGCACCTTGAAATTGCACACGCAATTTGCGAGTACCTATTGGGTACTCGCAAATTGTGTATGTAATTCCCATTCATTCCTATGGGCCTCTAGGCCCATAGGAATGAATGGGAAGGTATTCCTTGATTGCGAATCGCAATTTGCGATTCGCAATTAAGGAATATTAAGGAATATTAAGGAATCGCAAAAAATATTGCGATTCCTACCTACATGGCATTTTGTGAGTCCTTAATAGCGATTCCCTAAAAATCGCTAATAAGGACTCGCAAAACTGCTTTTACCTACATCTGGCCCTAAATTTCCCCATAAATTAATGTGTCCTTAACTGGTACTCATGAAAAGTGCCAGTGGTGATGATTAAGTGCCAGTGCTGAGCACCTGAAACCACTGGCTCAAATTAAGCACTGTTAGGAAGTAAGTGCTATACAAATGCAATTTAAATACAGAAGTCGAGAAGTTGATCTGTTGACTTGTGTTCAGCTGTTTGAGGTTGTTGGGGCCGATGGAATTCATCAAAGACCGTAGCTTAGCATAACATTCTTGGTGAAAATTCAAGTCCATTTCAAAATCAAAAATCACTTGCCGAGTACAAAAGGTTATGGTGGACCAAGGAAGAATGTTCAGCAGTGGCTCAACATGCTCCTTCAACAGTGGCAGTGTGCATGTATGGTGGCTTACTGGATGTCTAAGCCCATTAGAGACTGAGAAGGCACTTTTATTTAGGAGCCAGACTTATTGGCTTGTTGCACCTCTGAGAGCTTGCCTATATGTTTCCTTTGTTGTTTCCATTCCTCGACACTGTCCTTTATGCCATTAATTTCACAACTTTAAAGTAAAGATTTTAGAAGATTTGGTTCCGTGTATGTCGTTTGCCAAAGTGAACATCCTGTATTTCCTTCCTTTTTAACAAACTTGTAATCTGAGATTGTAGGCTTGCAGGCCCTAGCTGGAGCATTTTGTTGAGTATTCCTGGAAAGTTCTGATAATACTTTTTGTTTTATGTGTACTTTTTGCTCCCTACTAGTTTTTAAGGAATGCTTGCTATCTCTGGGTGTTAATAAAACTGTTTTTAATCGAGAGAACCAGCATGTAGAAACGCAGGAGATGGGAAGTATATGATGCGAAGAAGTTCACAAGTGAGTTGTCCCTTCCTTACAGCCCCTGATTTCCCGGAATTACAAAGGGGATGTCAGCATGGCGGAGATTGACCACTTCATGCCACTCATGATGCAGAAGGAAGAGGAAGGCGCAATGACCCCGCTGCTGACCCACGGCAAGGTTCACTTCCTGTGGATCAAGCACAGCAACCTCTACTGTATCCTTTCATGTGCTACCAGATTATACTGCACAAGCATTACCCAAAGGAGCTAGAGCACTTTACGCAGACAAAATCGAAAAGTTACGGAGAAAATTAGGAGGTCACAAAAACCATTGCTTGACATTAATTAATTCATTTGTTGTTCAATGTGTAACACTATATACTGTAAAAGGGAATACAAGCATACACAATATGTTCAGAAGAAGAAAGTAAAGTGGAATCCTATATACAACAAAAGCGAATAAAATCATATATGTCCAGAGGTAGAAATATGACTGCGGACAAGAAAGGTCATAAGGCAACATAACAGCTAGGCAAAGGTGGGGTGGGCAAGATGAAGGGTCAAGATTGAATTCCGGTAGATTAGAAGCAGTGCCAGAGATGTACTGGCGTGTAAATTCGGGAGGGCGGAGTCCCAAACCTACGCGGCAGTCCCTGAGAAGGACTCGCCCAAACAGTGCGTTCTTTCTTGAAAGCTGAAGGTCCTAGGAGAAAGTATGCACCTGGAGCATTGGATGGCTGGTGCACTTGAAGACACTGCAAGCATTCATTGATGCACTTGAAGACACTGCAAGCATTCATTGATGCACTTGAGGACACTGCAGGCATTCATTGGTGCACTTGAGGACACTGCAGGCATTCATTGGTGCACTTGAGGACACTGTCTGCAGGCATTCATTGGTGCACTTGAGGACACTGTCTGCAGGCATTCATTGGTGCACTTGAGGACACTACAGGCATTCATTGGTGCACTTGAGGACACTACAGGCATTCATTGGTGCACTTGAGGACACTGCAGGCATTCATTGGTGCACTTGAGGACACTGCAGGCATTCATTGGTGCACTCGAGGACACTGCAGGCATTCATTGGTGCACTCGAGGACACTGCAGGCATTCATTGATGCACTTGAGGACACTGCAAGCATTCATTGATGCACTTGAAGACACTGCAAGCATTCATTGATGCACTTGAGGACACTGCAGGCATTCATTGGTGCACTTGAGGACACTGCAGGCATTCATTGGTGCACTTGAGGACACTGCAGGCATTCATTGGTGCACTTGAGGACACTGCAGGCATTCATTGGTGCACTTGAGGACACTGCAGGCATTCATTGGTGCACTTGAGGACACTGTCTGCAGGCATTCATTGGTGCACTTGAGGACACTGACTGCAGGCATTCATTGGTGCACTTGAGGACACTACAGGCATTCATTGGTGCACTTGAGGACACTACAGGCATTCATTGGTGCACTTGAGGACACTGCAGGCATTCATTGGTGCACTTGAGGACACTGCAGGCATTCATTGGTGCACTTGAGGACACTGCAGGCATTCATTGGTGCACTCGAGGACACTGCAGGCATTCATTGGTGCACTCGAGGACACTGCAGGCATTCATTGATGCACTTGAGGACACTGCAGGCATTCATTGGTGCACTTGAGGACACTGAGGGCATTCACTGGTTCACTTGAGGACACTGCAGGCATTCATTAGTGCACTTGAGGACACTACAGACATTCATTGGTGCACTCGAGGACACTGCAGGCATTCATTGGTGCACTCGAGGACACTGCAGGCATTAATTGGTACTTGAGGACACTGCAGGCATTCATTAGTGCACTTGAGGACACTACAGGCATTCATTGATGCACTTGAGGACACTGCAGGCATTAATTGGTGCACTTGAAGACACTGAGGGCATTCACTGGTTCACTTGAGGACACTGCAAGCATTCATTAGTGCACTTGAGGACACTGCAGGCATTCATTTTTGCACTTGAGGACACTGCAGGCATTCATTGATGCACTTGAGGACACTACAGGCATTCATCGGTGCACTAGAGGACACTGCAGGCATTAATTGGTGCACTTGAGGACACTGAGGGCATTTACTGTTTCACTTGAGGACACTGCAGGCATTCATTGGTGCACTTGAGGACACTGCAGGCATTCATTGGTGCACTTGAGGACACTGCAGGAATTCATTGGTGCACTTGAGGACACTACAGCCATTCATTGCAGGATCACCGGTTCCAGCCTGAGACCTTACATTGTGACGCAACCCCCACAGCAGATCCAACCAAACAGTGCCGCCTATACTGAATCCCAGACTTTACAAGACGTTTCCTAGCTACTGCCCTTACCCTGCACCCAGCATCTGCCCCCACCCCCTCTTCCTGCAGGCTGTGCACTACCACGACAGATACCCCCACAGAAGTAGCCAATTATGCAGAAGATGAGAAGAAAGCAGCAGATGATATCACAGAAGCACAATTCAATGTTCATGTTGCCCTTATCGTAATGCCACAGAGACATGGCTGCTGCCCATCTAATCCCACCTCATGAGCAGTGGTCCCACGTTCTCCAAGTGACACTGCTTCCATCCATCTGATGGATTATCGGGAAGCATTGTCTCTTTCTAATGCCGAAGCCGTCACCTCGCCTGCATGGTGAGATCGCTCTCAAGCCGCAGATGTTGCTGTGGTGCTGGGTTTGTTGCCATAGTTATAGCCCAACTCTTACATTTCAGCTTTGAGATCCTGAGTCCACTTCCAGTGCTAGTCTCTCCCCTGTTTACTGCACTGACCTCCCGGTTGCATTTTCCTTGACCCGCTGCCAGTTGTGGCGACCACCAACAAGAATGCCAACGCATCCCTGGTGTACTCTTTCCTGTACAAGTTGGTTGAGGTAAGTAGGCGCCTGTGTGTCCAACCTCCAAGTGATAACCCACTGCTTGAGCCCCAGGTTGATAGGGGCAGCCCACAGCTTGACTGCGTCTCCTTGGAGGCTTGAAGTAAAAAATACTGTGGACAGGGGTATAGATGGGACCTATTAATCACTCTGAATGAGCCGCCATCAGGGAGAACAGGATTGAAAAGATAGGCTGTGGGGGCATTACTTGATTTTTGGGCACATTTGGTAAAAACGTCATTGAGAATTTTAAACATTTTATATGGACATGATTCCAGAGGAGGCAGTTAACACTTTTGTAGCTATTTGGCATTTCGCTGCCTACCTAGTATTTTCTTCGCATTGAATTTAGGATGTAGCTCGAAAGTTGTGAGTACATTTCTTGACGCGATCATCTGACAATTCTTGATTTTTGGGGAGTATTTCAAGTTCTGTTGGCATTTATTATCAAGTTCACAATTTCTGAGGAAATTTGATGGATTGAGAGTATTGTAGAGTAACTCGCAATTTTTCAGGAGCCCATTGATGAAATATAGTACTCTTGCAGAAATCCAAGGTTTTTAGTAACTTTTCATGATTTGATCGTATTTGGGGGGGGGAGGTGTCACTGTTTTTGGGGTGCCACTGGGTACCAAAGTAATAGCAGTAGGAAATTCTGAGAGGTGATTAATGGTAGTGTTTTACAGTTGTCTGTTCATGATTCCTGTGTTGTTGTTTTTTAAAATTATTAATTGGAGCATTCTCCGGTAGGGAAGTGTAGATGGATACTGTTGGGGCACACCTCGATGAGGATGAGTGAAACAAAGGTCTGATTC
Source organism: Calotriton arnoldi (assembly GCA_963921515.1). Classification (NCBI taxonomy): domain Eukaryota; kingdom Metazoa; phylum Chordata; class Amphibia; order Caudata; family Salamandridae; genus Calotriton; species Calotriton arnoldi. Next base: position 1,074,741 of record CAWUFW010006296.1, read on the forward strand.
TTCTTCTAGGTCTTCACTGAATACTTCAAAGAAGTGGAGGAAGAGAGTATCCGGGATAACTTTGTCATTGTGTACGAGCTACTGGATGAGTTGATGGACTTTGGCTTCCCACAGACCACTGAAAGCAAAATCCTGCAGGAGTAAGTGTCCTGCTAAACTGTGGTTGTGTTGGGCTCTCAATGTAGGAGCCAGTGTAAGATTTTCAAACCACTGAGAATATGTTTCTTCTGCTGACCTCAATCAGGGGAATGGGAGGGTGTTGCCACACTTTTCCACCTATTGGCTGGTGTTTCCCATCAGTGTAGTTAATTTTCTATCTGTTCCATCAACAGGTACATCACGCAACAGGGGAACAAGCTGGAGACAGCCAAGTCCCGTGTTCCCACCACAGTCACCAATGCCGTATCTTGGAGGTCTGAGGGCCTCAAATACAAAAAGAACGAGGTCTTCATCGATGTTATAGAGTCTGTTAACCTGCTGGTGAGCGGTCAATGGGGAGGGATTATTCTTTAGTGTGCCTGGACACCAAAATTCCCTTTATCAAGCACTATTTTTTTAAAAAGATATATTTTATTTTTCTCTCATTTACCAGTAGCATGCAGGTTGTGTAGGAATACTACCCTTGCTGACCCAATGTCTTCGTAACCCATTTCCTAGATAATGCTAGGAGATGCCTAGGGCCTGTAAAAAGAATATAACCCTCAAGCTCATAGCTTCTAAAACAAGCCAATGGCCTGTCCTCATAGACCATATCGTGAGAATTGAGTTTCAGTTGACTGACATACCTGACTTGGCTGTTGTAAAAAGGGTTTAGTTGGGGATGTTGTACCCTTGTGTCTCCCTTAGTCTCATCTCAATCGTTTTGTTCTCTGCTCCACTATCTTCTAGGTGAATGCCAATGGAAGTGTCCTCCTGAGCGAGATCGTTGGCAGCGTGAAGCTCAAGGTCTTCCTCTCTGGGATGCCAGAACTGAGGCTTGGACTCAATGAGAAGGTCCTCTTTGAGTTGACTGGACGTAAGTATGAAGCAGACCTCCATCTACCTCATCACAACAGAAGTCATTATAAGTATGTTGCATTTATAGACTCCATGTTCTAGCGCGTCTCACTCTGTTTCTAGATCTTTGATGGTACTGTAGTCCTCATTAGCAAACTCATTCTAGCATATCAGTGCTCTAGGTCTTCTTGACCATGAAAAGAAGTATCCGAGGCTTTACTACCAAAAGCACTTAGTGATGTGGCAACCTAGTCACTTAGCCTAATGCTTATCCAGGTATTAAACCTTTGTGGGACAGGCCATCTTTCACAGTAGCACTCTCGTAAGGAGTGCGTGATCTTCATATCCTCTAGAACACTCCTTAGGAAGTTGTTGGGTGGGGAAAGGCAGGACTTCTGCAAAAGCTGTAGCAATATGCCCGTACACAGGCACATCTATGGATAAGGGATCACAGGCACACATTTTTTTTAAATGATCCACCAAAGATTAAGACAATTGCGTCCACATACAATACAATTCTTGGTCAAAGACTTGGCACCTGTTTCTTATGCCACTGAACCTCTCTGTAAGTCAATTATCCACTGGATGATCGGCATTGTTCGTCGCTAGACTATGCCACCATGCATACATAATTTTGTATGCTCTGTAAGAAGACAAGAAGACCACACTAACTTATTTTTTTTACCTTGTTTCAGATGGTGTGTAGGTCACTGTACAGCCACCCAGTATTTTTATGGTGTACTGACTAATGTGCTGCCTCTAACTTCTTTTCAGTGGCTGTTGCTAAAGGAACAAATAATATCTTGATTCACTGGTTATGTAAAACAGCCTTTCTGTTACATTTGCAGTACGCTACTGGTGGCATTTTGATATTTATGGATACTTATTAGACATTTGTTACAGATGTGTTCAATTGACATGGTATGCCATTAGCAGACTACCCACCATCCCAATGAATCCTTGTTTGTTAGAGTAGCCTGATTTGTTGTACCGTAGCACTCAAAATGCTAGAATACCCTGTAGTTATAGTGAAGAATGTGTTGGAGTGAAGCAAAGTCTTTGCCTATAGACGACAAGGTTATGAATGAGTTAGTGGAGGGTGGGAGATATTTCCCAGCGCATTCACTATGGTATACTTTAAAAGCCTTTGGTGAGGCACCAGGTCTACCAGCCCTTTGTCTGCTAGTGATAGGAGATCCCAAAGCGATTGAATCACACCAAGGTCAGCTCCTGCTGAGAGTGATCATATACGGCGAGGTAGATACTAAACTTCCCCATTGCGTACTGCCAAGAAGGTGTGTCCATTTTCATTCATACTTAAAATGTACCCTTTTCAGATTGGCAGTTTTGAGTTTAAAATCATGCCTATACCCCAGGTCCATAAATTACAAGTAGTGACTGGGAAACATTGCATTATCCTTAGTGCCAGCTGAAAGTTCGATCTGTGGTGCAAGGGTGATTGAAGGTTTACAAATCGGGACCATACCTGGTGTGACTTCCCAAGAGAAGAGGCAGCTTTCTTTTAAATGGAGGTTGGCCTGTGTACTTGCACCTTCTCCTAAAGGAGCTTTAAAAAAACGTCAGTGATAGTGTATGTCTGGAATGCATGTTGAAACCACCCCCAACTACCAATGCTCTTCCACATGAAGGCCTTGTGTTCAGATGCTGTGCCTCTAAATTATCTTCTCCGCTCACCAAGCACATTTATGACTATCGGACTCGCCTTCGATACTGCTGCAACTGAAGTACTTGCACTCCAGATATTGACTAAATTTAAATGTACGCACAGCTGACTGGCCAAAATGTGCCTCCCACAAGACATGTGGATTGGCTTTATGCTCAATGCGCCAGACCTACCGTGAAGCTCTGTTCAGAGGATTTTAGGTGAGTTAGTGAGACCCAACCTAACCACTCTAGCCGGGTTAGTTTTAGCTTTGGCAACACAATGCTCACCAAACTTCTGAAGTCAAGCAATTCCTTCTTGTCCTGGTATAGTATCAAACACAGCAAATAGCACAGAGGATCTGTGGAGGCCACAATAATTGATAACGTTAACATTTGGGCATGCTCTCTATTGCTAATATTTGGAAAGCTCGGCTCATGGTGGATGCTCTGCAGTACGGCTAAAAAGCTCTTCCACTCTATTAAATGTAAGAATTAAAAAAATTATGCAGGAAACTCATTCAACTCCACATAGCATCAGAAGGAGAGATTTCTGCATCACATATCACTGGTGACTGGATATTTCGACTGCCCATTGAGGCAGGTAATGCTACCAAGATTGAAATTTACTTGCCATTTTTTCAGACATTCTCCTTTCCAGGAAAGATATCCAGCAAATAGGCCCAGTTATTTGTAAAGTTTCACTAACCGGAACCGAGGACCATTCGGCCACCATCTGATTTTACCAGTACCTGTACTTTAGAAAAGACTACAACATTGCCTTATGCAGTATAGATTTTTAAATGACTAACATTGGCATAATTTGATGGGTGATGGAGTTTTCCTTGGAGTATGATGGGCCTTAAATCAAATACCGACAATCCTTTGCTCCTCAGTTTAGCAGAAAATGATCGACATTACACTGAACTCATGGTAGATCTGAAATATATAAGGAGAACAGGGGCAGGGACAATTGAAAACCCTATTTAAATCTGGTTGGGGTAAGTGTGTTTCAGTGGTTTAATCCTGTAGCGCTATCAGGAGCCTAAATGGTGTGTGATGTCACTTCCACAACCCTCTGATTTAGGTGAATTGATGCCAATCGCCTTAACCTCTAGTTTGTGAGCACTCGGTGCACTCCAGAGTCCATGCACAGTCAGTTGCTCTAGTTCCTTATGTTACAGACGCCGACTTTAGCACTGGTGGCGCCTAGTGCAACAATCACTTTTGGCGCCCCTCACGCCCCATGACCGCCTCCTTGGATTCTCTCACTACCACCGGGCAAAAGTGCTCCTCATCTCTCCACTCATAAAATATTGCTAAACACAGCGCCCCCCTGAGGTCAGCGCCCCCTCCACAGGTCAGCGCCCAGTGCTGCTGCACCAGTCTCACTGCCCTAAAGCCGGCCCTGTACAGACGTGTTCAGTCCTCACCAGACGGTTTGTTATGGTTTTCCTGTGCTTTCATTGGAGGGGGGAGGGGGGAGAGGGGGGAGGGGGGAGGGGATGGGGCTTCCATCTCTGCTTTGTTGGTGCAGATTGCACCCCAGAATCCGTGCACAGCTTGTATTCATATAATTCATAGTCGCGAGTACCCCTTATTTGGATACACAGCTCTCTGCTTTACACGCATGTGTTTAGGTGTCCGTAGAGGGGTTATTCTGTAGTAGTCATGGTCTTCTGGTGGGAAAGGAGTTCTTTGACTGGTTTGACTCTTTCTCTCTCCTTTTCTCAGGGAACAAGAACAAGTCCGTAGAGCTGGAGGATGTAAAGTTCCACCAGTGCGTGCGGCTCTCGCGTTTCGAAAACGACCGGACCATCTCCTTCATCCCGCCTGATGGGGACTTCGAGCTCATGTCGTACCGGCTAAACACGCAGGTAGGCCTCACCCACTGACCGCTCGGCCTCTGACAGTGTTGGGAGGGTGGGGCCTAACAATCCCTGAAGCCAGGATGCCCTTCATACACCACCAAATACCACGCCAGCTCTGAGTCTCCACTCCTCACCTTCCTCCCACCGAAGGGGCATTTGAATGCCCTGTCCTACCAGCTGACTACCAGGAGGCCAGGGCTGCGGGCATCTGGCCCTCTGAAAACCAGAGGGAATGTAAACCTGACTGGAGGAGCATCGGTGTCCTCCTTCCACCTCCACATCCCATCCATTCCTGGTCCCCCCCAAATCCCATTCCTGCCCTCCTCCAGTCATCTGATTTACCTTTGTTGCCATCCTCTTCCAAGTGACACTTAACTCCCTGCCAGTCATCTGACTCTCATTGCCCCTCCCGCCCGTCCATTTCTCATGCCTGCCACCCATTTCGTCACCTTCCAATCATCCCCACCCTGCAAACCATCCCACCTCCGTGGCAACCATCATCACACCATGCCACCCATTCCTCCTCCCATCTTCCTCAAATTTCTCCAATCTCCCTACGTCTGATTCCCATCACCTTATCCCTTTTGCCCTCTTTCTGCCATTGTTCTCTTTGTTTCTCCCCACCGCCCCCACCCCACTACCCTCTCTCCTGCTGTGGGTCCTGCTGAGTGCTCTCTATTTCCCCCTGCAGGTGAAGCCACTCATCTGGATAGAATCTGTCATTGAGAAGTTCTCCCACAGCCGGGTGGAGATCATGATCAAGGTGAGCCGGTGGGACCAGAACCACCGATCCGGCATGTTCTGGCGCGGCAGAACCACAGACCATGTGCTAGCATTTCAGCCCCTCCTAGGAGTCCTGGCCCTCAGAGGAGCTTAAAGCCTAGCACACTGAGCCCAGTGTACCCTAGGGAAGGACGAAAGACTGTAAGTGGGAATGGTACCCAAGACACAGGTTCTAAGTCTTCAATGCAGGCATGTCTGAGGTTTTTGCGGGTCCCCGGGCAACAACTTTACAAGGGTCCCGCCTAGAATGGGGACCAGGATTATGAAAGCATTTACTGCAGGTTAAAACTAGGCAGATCCAGCAACTGGTGCCATCCAGTGGCATCAGCCATGTTGGCTACCTCGTCATTAATAAACAGTGCTGCATGAAGGCGGGGCTGTGGGAATAACGCTGCCTCTGCACTCCTTTCTGAAGGCACTGTTTCAAAGAAATGCGCTGCTTCCAGACTAGGTAGTAAACACAAGGGGTTTGGGTAAGAGGAGAGCTAAACAAAAGAAGAGAAATCAAAGCTCTCCCAGGAAGAAGCAGCTTTGCAAAACCACCATAAAATTTGCAGGAGGAAAAAGCAGTGAAGATACAGTTCGTTTTGTTTTTTTGGGTGTGTTCCAGTGCAGTGTCCCGTTTGTGTCCTGGTTCCTGATTGGCTGGTATTTATTTGCCATTACTGCTGCACAGCCAGTAGGCAGCTGGAAGGCGACCATCTCTCCTCCAAGCAGGGCTAGCGAAGAACTAACTGCAGGCCAGACACGTTCTTAGTCTGTAGAACCACAAAATGGTGTGTTCTTGATAAGCCAAGAAATAGAACTGGGATGTTTTGGATGGGAAGTTCCACAAGAAGGCAGCTTTCTGGACGAAGTTCTCCTGAATCTCAGCACAACTTCGGAGCCTACTTACCACTCTGTAGAATAAATGATCAGCTATGTTCAGGCCCTCTACAATTGGCCGGTAAAGGAAGAATAAATTATGCCGCAGGTTGACTAAATTACGTAGCAATAATATGCAAATCGTGCAGCAAAATGTGGCAGATTCTGTGGCAATATTTCCCTATCTTGTCATTTAACACACAGCAATACTGTCTGGGCAACGGTTTGGCCTCTTTAGTACCAGTTTACCACCTGCCTGCAGCCATCTGCAACTAGCAGGTGACCAGTTAACAGTTGCAAAGGGTCTACCACTCCATGGCCGAACAACATAAATATTTTCAGAAACCTAAAGGCGAACAAAACCGATCAATATAACGATATAGAAGCTACAGTTCGAGGTCCAATCAATTGTTCAATAGTCTGGCATCTACTAAGAGAGTCAGTAAGTTAGGACACATCAAAATGAGTGGTTTGCATGTTGTCCTGTTTGGTTTTTCTTCACAATGGGCAGCTTGTCAGTGTTTTCATACATTTTATTCCTGCTCACCAGATCATCTCTCAACCTGGGGTCGATGCAGATCACTGTCATTCACCCCTTCTCAGCCGAAATCTAATTATCCATGTGACGCTTTGTCCGTTTAAGCTCAAAACTAGTTTTGAAGCCTGCGAATTATGCACAAGATAGTAGATTATGTGGCAAATGCGGTAAAGCCATATTTATGTGTAAAACGTCACTTCTGCAGAATAGCACATTCCAGTTGCCCTCGGTATATTTCTTGTGGCTAATTATTGAGAAGAGATGTTCTAAATGATCATGGACTAGATATGCACTTAGAATATCAATTAACTGGCTATATTCTGTACCAAGACAGGCAGTCACCAGGCATGTTGAGTAGGAATCATCAGCCAGGCGTGTTCAGTGTGGGAAAGATTGTTGGGTACCGTTCCTTCTCAGTTCCACATCTGCAGGCCAGTGTGTGCCATAATTCCTTAAATCATGTCTCCTGACTTCAGCATCCATGGCTGTTTCTCACCTCCTGGCTCTCTTCCATTTTGTAGGCGAAAGGACAATTTAAGAAGCAGTCGGTGGCCAACAATGTGGAGATCTTTGTCCCCGTTCCCAGTGATGCCGACTCGCCTAAGTTTAAGACCAGCGTTGGAAGCGCCAAATACCTACCTGAGAAGAACATGGTGGTGTGGACTGTCAAGTCCTTCCCAGTGAGTGATATTGGGATGCTTTCACCATGCGCCCCCCTTTTGGAGCAATTGGCACTTCAAAAATTATCATTCTCAGTGCTTCATCCTCCTTTGTCCCTTGTCTCAGTCGTGCCCTTACTTTAAGTCTAATGTGTGTGTAACATATATATGTATATATATATATATATATATATATATATATATATATATATACCTCATTCTCTTACTTTAACTTTCACCATTAGACTTTCCCTGCTGTTTTAGTGGCTTTCTCTCTCCTCTCTCTTTCTCTGTCTTTGAGTGTGGGAGTCACGCTTCCTTTACCGTGTCACCGCCCACCGCAGCTAGTGAGCTGCTGGGATTTATTTCCTTCTTGAGCAGCAAGAGAGGAAAGTCAGGGTCCTATAGATGCTGGCAAATGGTCAGTGGATCCACTAGGGGTGAGGAGGCCATGCCCTTTGCCACCCTGGCAGTGGGCCGTCCTCTCCATTTCGAGATCTTGACTTCATTGGGGAATCCCTGTGCTAGCAATGGAGCTTCCATGGCTCCCTTCAGCGGTGACTCCTCCGTAATGGCGGAGGAGCGTCGACCCACTGCAGATTAAAAATAAAACAATAATAAAAATAATTTTATTATCGTTTTATTTTTCACTGGTGCCGAGTCTATGGCGTGGCCGGGCTATCCTTATGGACAGACAGCAGCACTGTAAGTGCAGAATGGCGGTTTGGCCGGCCGTCTTAGGTCAGCCAAACCGACATGCACACTTAGTTTTCCAACTCAGCTGTATTGTACAGCCGGGTGTAAAAAAGGCACAGGCTCTCAGTTCCTTAGTGAGCGCCTAACCAGGCCACTCAGACCAATCCTGGTGCTGTTCTCATGCTGGGTAATAGCATGAGAGCAGTGTCTGGATTGGGTGGGGACTCTGGGAGCCTGTGCTGGTCCATGGACTTCCGGGAAGAGAGGTGCACCGAAGCCGCAGGAGCAGCAGGTAAGTGCTTTTTAAAAAATTATTATTATTGTTTGCCCGCCTCACCACTTTATTTTGGTAGCAGCCACCCCTGGCTCCCTTACTAGCTCTAAAGGCTTGCCAAGTGCTCAGTATATTTAAAGAGCTTGCTCTGCAAACATTTTGTTCAGTGAAAATAGACTTAAAAAGCACAAATTTATTTTCTCTAAACAAAAAATAAATGGCCCTGACAAACAGAGCGTTTTTTTGTTTTTGCAATGCGTTGCAGGTCAGTCACAGACAGAAAAAATGATTGACCATCACCTCGCTCTTAATGGCACAGAGTGACCACCACGATGACAGAGCTGTCCTTTGGTGGATGGACCACTGGGTTAGAGGCTACGATGGGCAGATCCAGCGGAGGCTCAGCAGACATTAACCTAGAGGTTCCTCCACCATTAAATGTGGCGAGGAAACCAAAGGTTTGTCCTTATTCTAAATAAAGTCCAGACTCTTTACAGAAATTAACCTTATAAACATCAGACTATCGAGTGAAAAGTACAATCAAAATACAATGTATTACCAAGCATATATCATTGTTTGAACCAAATATAAGCACAAACAGTGAAAAAGAGTTGATGTTAAAAATCTAAGTTTCTGTGTTTTTGGTGAGACTTACCAGATTAACAATTTTCAAGACATTACAAAGTGCAATATAAAAACAAACATTGGCAATGCCAATAGACCTTGCTTATGACTGAAAATGCAAGCTAGCCCTATTAGCTTGGGCAGTGCCTGCCTCTTTTGTGGGCTGCGACTACTGCCTAACAGTAGAGAGACCTGCCCGGCCTGCTTGGGGTCATTCTTCCCAAGCGTTTTAGGTCTGGCTAGCTAAGTTGTCTGTGAGGAGGTGTGAGAGGGCTTCTGTTAGTGTTTTAAATCTACTCTGATGGCCGTGGCAATGCTGCCCGTAGAGCAAGACTGGTAGTATGTGAGGATCTAACAATGATACTAGTAGCATTTGACTTGTACCCTGAGGCGTGTGCGAGTACTTCTAGAGGTGTCTGACTGTAAAGCTGTGAGAGTGCTGTCAGCATTGAGGATGCTTTGTGTCTCCACCGAACAGGCTTTAACAGTTCCTCTCACGTTTTGATTGAGGCCACAGCTGACAACATGCTGTGTACCTATGCAATGATGCACAATCTTACTTATGGAGTACTGCTGCAGCAATAATTCCTAGGTTGTATGACAGAACAACGCAAGGAAATACTCTGCATGATTTTACCACGCATTTTTCACCACACATTTTTTTAGAACACGTATGCTTTTACAACTTATGCCTTTACCACGCATTGTGTATATATATATATATATATATATATATATATATATATATATATATATATCGCAAAGATCCTCCGCCAGCTCGCGGCGCTGTCAGCCCTCGCTTCAGCCGCAAAGGAATCACGAACCACCGGAATGTAGGCAATTTAAATATTTATTTCAGTATATATACACATACAATGTATTTATGGGGGGAGACCCCCCACACCTCCGACATTACCTTTAATGCGTGGTAAAGGCATATGTTCTAAAAGCATATGCGTTCTAAAACCGTGCGTTGTAAAAAAAAACGTGGTAAAAACCGTGCGTTGTTAAGTCTGTTTCCCTTATGCCTAAGCACATTCATCTTTCTCTGCTTGTGAGTTTTGACCATCTGCTTTACCCTCGGAGGTTGTCCAAAGATTTAGTTGGTGGTGCAAGGACCCAGGCTGCCTATTTGTCTACTTTTCAGGATCATTGCCCAGTGACTGCTCACAGACTGCCCTCACCCACCAACCTCCATTCATAGTTCACTGACCCGCCCCATCATGTGCAAACCCAGCTGTGTTGACTAGCATCAATCACCAAGCGTCAGTTACACCGATGAACAGAGTCCTGAGTGACCTCCCCTGTCTGACCACAGAGCTTGCAGGCCTGTTGTTGTTTTGTTAGCTGCATGTAAGCCAAAGATTTGGGTTCACTTTACTCTGGGCCCAAACGGAGCAGCTAGTATTCCCCTTTAGCACTTGACACCCAGGGTAGGAAGGCAGAGTAGTCCAAGGTTTTCTCAGTTGGGTCGCGTGCACTGGAAACTCAGAATTATGCAAAGCACATAATAACTCTTAATACATTGATGGTAAGCTTATGCTTTTACTATTAAAAGAAAAGTACTTTAATTCACACACACACACACACACACACACACAGCAATATAACTTTACAAACCCACATAATGAAAACTAGATCTCTCTCTAGCCCCCTGAACTAGAGATCTAAGTGGGTAGCTTAGTGTTATGTAATGTAAAGTCCATTCCTATGGTGTTTGTCAAAGAGTTGTAACACCCCTTCCGCCAGTGTTTGTTACGAGGTTATGCCATACAAACCCCCTTCTTACTATATTTCACACGTTGTCTGTGTTAATAATATCTATTAGTTATCAGCAACTGAACTACTTATTAGGAAGTTAATTCTTGGATGACTAACACAACTGCTGCCCAATCAGGATGCTGTAAGGAAGAAGGATCAGCAAAGGGGTGGAGTCAAAGCCCCTCTCTCTACACTGATTCTAAAACTTATTTTGTGATTACCTGAGCTCTGGCAGACTGCCACTCTGTCAAGCCAGACCTAAACATGGAAAATGTTAGAGCGGTTGGTGTCTTTAGTTTTGATAGAAAAACTAAAATGTCTACCAAATCAATTGTTTCTGTGAAAATCTGAATTAAACCCCATATTTAGGGTGTAATAGGGAAACTTGTGGGAGCAAAGTAGAGTTCCAGCGTTCTCTTGGGCATGACTGCACAAGCTTCTGGATATGTGAATTCGGAAAGTTAACATAAGCCATGTATTTAATCATTGCAGTTCACATGCCTCGAGTAGCCATGCTGAGTTCTGTCTCTTTCTCTTCTTGTGGTGAGGCGGTGGGGGGAACAAGAGTGTACTGAAGAAGAAAAACGTTGATGAATCAAACCTTGATAAAATGATCCGAAATAATAATATTTTGGAAATAAAAATATTATTTAACCAAACACTTTAAGTATGCTAGACAGTGGAACCATTTATGGCTTATCTAGGTACACTATGTTCGGGTGCAAAAAAATTAGTAAAATATCTTGGCGTAGGGGTACCTGTAACACTTGTGAACCAGAGCTGCACTGAGGAAATTTTTAGCTTTTATAAATTCATCTTTGGGAGTTTAAAAAAAAAAAACCACTTCTCTCCTACAGCCGCCATGATCGTCTCTCCACCGCCGTGTCTCCTTCTCCGGCGAGTCCCGGAAGCAGGAAGCACACCGGCTACCCTAAGCCAATCACAGGGTACATAGCCATGTGAACACAGTCATGGCAGGTGATTAAAGGTGCAGGGGCTCTGCCACCCTCCCTTTTCCAAAGCATGATGAGTGTCTTTCAGGCTGAGCAAAGGTCATCATGTCAGGGGCAGGCAGCCAGGCGCTTTAAGTGCACCAATGTGCAGCACCTGGCAGCTTGAACCAAGCTTTGCCAGACTGAAGATCACTGTCCTGAGGGTGGGACCTCATCAGCCCAGAAAAGCTCTGTGAGATCCACTCTCTCATGGCGAGGAGGGGCGCCCCTGATAGAATCAGACTTGGGCACTTCAGGTTTAACCCCTGAAGTATCCACGGCTGTCTGTCTATCATTGGTGCCTTGTCACAGAGTGGGGGTCAGCAAGTCTCCCTATCCCCACCCAACACTGTGAAGAGCTAGAGAAGGTCCGTGAAAAGGTCTGCCAATGAGAGCAGGAGGAAGGGCCATCCATGCAGCCGTCCCAGTACAAAACATCCAGCATCTCCGAGGCCATTTTCCTTCCCACCATCACCACCATGGCCTGGTAAGAGTTTGTTGGATGTTGGGTGCATGCATGTGTGTGTATACATGTATGTATAAATGTACATGTATTTGTGCATGCGTGCTGTGAATAGGTGCGTTTGTGCTTGTGAATCAATAGATGTGAGTGCGCATGTAGACTGTTGAGAGTGAGTATGGGTGTGCAACTGCAAGCGTATGGGTGAGCATGCGCTTGTGTGCCCGTTCCACTTCTCATCCACATTACGGGCCACCACTGGTGAAACATATCGTCATTGCTTCCCTTCTTTCCTGCTGTATCCAGGAAGTATTAAAATAAACTCGTATTGTCTGTAGTGGAAGAATCCCAAGGTAGATCCTCAGTACTTGGCCAATTACAGGCTTGTTTCTCAACTGCCATGCTGCACATTGTGTACAACCAAATTTCTCAATTTATTAAGTCTCAAAATATATGCCAATCTGTGCAAGCAGGCTTTTACTCTGGATGCAGTACTGAGACTGGCGACGTGGATGATGCTTTCGTGCCCTGCTGATCAGGAAGTGCCGGCCACTTTAGTCTTATTAAATGTTTCGAAAACAATCGACATACTGGGCCATCGGTTGTTATTAAAGCGCTTCGAAGGATTCGAAATCAAAGGCTGTGCTCTCCTAGTTTCAGAACCTTTTGTTGTTCAGGTTCATCTTGATCCATCTTTGTCTGACAGCAAAACCCTGACTTGTGGGATCTCACAGGTTCACATGCTAGCTTTAAGATAATTTAATCTTTAGATGGTCTCCCTGGCTTTCCTCAACCAATCATTTGGCCTGTCTTTGTTTATGTATGCTGATGAGACCCTAATCATCTTTAAGATTGTGGGCCACCTGATGGGGAGAGCTGTTGCTCTTCACAACTGACTCCAAAGCATGAAATCGTGGATACGCTGGAACAAGTTCAAACTGAAGTGGGGTAATAATAGAAATTCTGACCCTCTTTTAAGCTTCACCAGTTTGAAAGCTTTCATTTTGGCCATCCTGTCTTGTTGAAAAACCACCTGCAATGTGCAAGGAACCTAATGGCTAAAACTGACTCCTGTTTGATCTTGCCAGATCATATTAATGCTCTTGTCTATCCAAACTTCGTACACTAAAGATTTTAGACATTTGTTTTCCCAAAAAATCCACATTTTTAATGCATTTATTGAAACTAAAATGGCCTACTGGATCACCATTTATCATGATCTTCCAAATAAGATACATAAAAAACTTTAGCTTGTACAAAATACAGCAGCTATGCTTGCTTTCGCCTTAAAGAGAGTTGGCTTCATTTCTGCCACTCTATCCTCTATGCTCTGGCTCCTGGTGAAACAGAGTTATATTCAAATTTCTCCGTTTGGTCCATAAAGTTATCTTCAAACAGTGGCAAAATCCCCTTTCTCTTAAATTTACACATTAGATTCTGAGGCATAGGATTAGATCAGAAAAGGCCTTTTAGTTAAAAGTTCCTAAGTTCCACTGAGTTACTTGTGAGATGCAGAGCTGTTTATATGGCTGCTACCAGGCACTGGAACTCTGTCTCTTTTTCTGCACTCCGATGGCTCTCTAATGAAATTCAGAAAAACGATGAAAACCTGGTACTTTCCATTCTGCTAGGTTTTTTTTTTTTTTTTTACAGTGGCTTCAAGAATAATTTTTTTTGGGCCATTCATTCAGATTAGGCCCTTGAGCACCAAGGTAGCTTAGGGTGCATGTCTAAATGTTTAAAAATAAAATCTGCAGCCACTATTTCTAAACTTGGTGCCAGTCTTGGAATCGTATTGGCCATAGTGTAGCAGTGTTTTACTGTTCCAACATATCCACCTTGTTTAGAAGCATTACTTTAGCCACCTTGAATTAATGATATAATGTACATTTTAGCATTCAAAGATCACTGCCTAGTGAAATGTTTACTGAGCGGTCATCTTGGAATGGTATTGTGCATCTTGTATCATTGTTTTTTCACTCCAAGATGTACAATTGTAACTTTGGAACAACAATACACTATGTTCAATACTATAGCAAGACGCCTACCTACTGCTCTTTTTGTATTGAAATCATGTGCCTGCAAAGTTTAGGTGGTGGCATGTTTTCTTTTCTCTACTTTTATTCTTTTAATGTATCTTCCATAGGCTTCTTGAGTTTGTGTTTTATTGTGGAAGGGTAAGTGGGTGAAAGCTAAAATGAGTTAGTGTGTGGATGAATGGCTGTGTGAGTGCAAGGTTGAGTGAAAGAGTGCATGCATGTTGACTTATTGAGTCCTAAACTCATCAGTGACTGAAGAGGCATGTTCAGCTACAAGCCAGACAACCTGCCAATGCCTGTTACAAAAATTGTTTAGAGTTATTTTCTTGAATTTGTAGGGTGGGGAGTTGTAAGCTCATTTAAGGTAAGTTCAGGAGGACTGCCGACTGAAGTTCTTAACTGTAATTTTAGTCGAGACATATACTTTGTAGGTATTCTGTAATCTGTCCATAGTATTTAAGTGTTTGAATTTTATTGACAGATTGTTTTTAGACAGATTGTTTTAAAGCTGTTCAAAGATGCGTTATTGGGCCTAAACTTTCTCTTTGTTTATAATGTTCCTTATTCACTTTGACAATATTATTTGTGTTCCTAACTTCTAACTTTAAAAAAAAAAAATGTTTATTTTTACTGTTGGATGTGAAGTGAACAGGAGGACCTTGTTTTCTTGGGTATTTTTACTTTAAACAGAGTACTTTTTTTTTTTTTTTTTTAAGGGTCGAGCTTGCATGAGCAGCATGCGCTAGCGGATGCGCTCTAGCTTGCCAGACACTATTGTTTACGAAAAGGGCTTGGAGCCCACCCATGGCTAACCATTCATTGGCTTTAGTGTCACTCTTCTTTGCTGCCTCCTAATAAGACGGAGCAGGCCAGGCGCCACTACCTGTTCTTTTCTGGCACATGGACTAAGCAGACAAATTGTTTTTAATTAGTGTCTCTCATCCGCTTGCACTATGATTGAGGTACTTTTTAAAACTTTTTGCCCGTGTTGCTTCTTTCCTGTCCCACCCACCACTTCTCTGTGTTGTTGTCTCTTCCCTTCCCCTCGTCCCCCACCCCTCCCCTCTGCTAGTGCATGCACTCTCGCTTGCGAGACACTCTTGTTTAGAAAAAGGGCATCGAGTCCAGCATTGCTGCTCATGCTGTGATACAGGCACTATTTTTTTTCCACTTTTTTCCCTGTGTTGCTTCTTTCCCCTCCAACCCACCACTCATCCGAGTTGCTGCCACCTATCCCCAACCCTCCCTGTCGCGAGCGCATGTGCTCACACTTGCACAACACTATTATTTAGAAAAAGGGCTTAGAGCCCTCCCATTGCTCATCATTAGTTGCCTTCAGTGTCACTCTTCTTTGCTGCCTCCTAATTGGACAGTGCAGGCCAAGTGTCACTTACAGTTTCTTCTCTGGTGCATGGACCAAGCACAGATTGACTCTTCTTAATTAGTGTCTCTCCACTGTTTGCACTGTGATTGTGGTACTTTGCTTTTACTTTTTGCCTGTGTTGCTTCTTTCCCCTCCCACTCGCCACTTCTCTGAGTTGCTGTCGCACATCCACACACCCCTCACTGCCATCCTTGCTTCCACACACACACCCTCTCTTTCCCCCATATTTTTAGGTTTCGCCTAGACAACGCATATACTGCTCGGCTAGACCGCGCATGAACTGTCTCGAAGAGACGTGTTGTGTTCTATCTGTGGGCTTACAAGCCACCCACCTCCTACCATTGGTAAACTTCAGCATCACTCATTTTCTTTGATGCCCTTCGTCATGGCATGCAGGCGTCATGCCCTCTTCTTGTGTTTGGCCCTTCCATAGCTCATAGATCAAGTATATGTCTCCTTACACTGCTCCTGGTTTGCGGAGCTATTTTTTTCTTTGTTTTCAAGCACTCCATAGGAATACTTGTGTTTTCAGGCCGTCTCCCATGTACACATACACATATACTACTTGAATGCATGCGCGTGTACATAAACAAATACATTTCTTAAACCACGAACAGCACTTGTTTATTTTTTTTATTATTTTTCACAATCCGATGGTACTGGAGCGCTCAAGCCATCCTCCATCTTGCCATAGCACGAACATGAGCTGATGGTATTGGAGTGCTTTAAGTGCTCACAAGTTACATGCCACAATGACACATTCATTTTTGATGCTGATCCTGCTTCAATTAAGGGATTTTTTTACCCCTTCATTGTTGCTTCCTCACGCCCTCTCATCGTTGCTTGCCCATCTCCCTCCTGCTTCTCTGATTGACCCATCCCCTCACTACCTCCCTCGTCGATGCTGCTTTTATCTTTGTTTTGTTTTTGTATGATCCGATGGTATTGGAGCACTCGTTCCGTCCTCTCTCTTTCCATAGTCTCCGTTGTACACATACACACTTACCACTAAAATGCATGCGCGTGTACTTACACAAATACATTTCTTACTTTTTTTTTTTAATTTCTGTTTATTGACATTTCAAGTAAAGTATACAGTTCCCCTGCCGTGCAAGGCAGTATGATTGCACCAGAACGTATAATTGCATTGTGATTGACCTCGTCTCAAATATCGGAATATCATCCCTCTCATCTATATCAGTACTGACAGTTGCGACAACAGATATGCAGGATTATAACTACAACATTATTAATCCGTGTTTAAGTCATTGACAGTCCCTCTTAGCAGATATTGACGTGGAGGTTTCCATATGTCCCTGGGTCTAGACGTTACCGGTAGTTCTTCTGCGTATAGTGCAAGGCTCTCATTACAGTAGACCATGTCTTTCAGCCAGTGTTCGAGTTTTGGAGCCAGGTTACTCTCCCAGTGTAATGCGACTCGTCGCTTGGTTAGTAACAGTGCAATGGGCACGAATTTACCAATTGCTCCTTTTAAGTGAAGTACATGGCTTAGTAAACAAATCTGCGGCGTACATTGTAACGTAGTCTCAGTCATTTCGTGTATGTGTCTCAGTACAGCCACCCAGAATAGCATCACCCTACCACATCCCCAAGCCAGATGTAAAAAGTCTGCGTCGGGGTGACCATAACGCTTACAAGCACTGGTCTCCCTGAGGCCGCATTTATGTAATTTAACGAGAGTGTGATAAGTCTGATGGATATATTTAAAATGAATGATGCGCAGATTGCCGTTGGGCGTAAGGGCTCCAGTTAACTTGCAAATGTGCTCCCAATCCAATTCCGACAGTGGTGGGTTTAAGCTATCGTTCCAACGGGCCAAACTTTTATCCGGGTCAGGGACTCTTTCACCCCGTATCTCTCTATACAATTTTGTTACCAATTTACGCTGTGAAGGCGCAACCAATAGCATCTGTAAGGCTCGCAGCGTAGAGGGCTCCGTTGGGTACGTGCCATAGTGGGCCTTAATCGCTTGTCGTAACCTATGTATAGTAAAGTTGAACAAGAGTGAGGAGTTGGAACATTTCTTAAAAAGTTATTAAAACATGAACAGCACTTGTTTATTTTATTTTTGCATAATCCGATGGTATTGGACCACTTGCTCCGTCTTCTGTCTTGCCATAGCGCGGACATGAGCTGATGGTAGTGGAGTGCTTAAGTGCTCACCAGTTACATTTCATATGGACAAATTTATTTTTGTCGCTGATCTTGCTTCAATTAAGGTATTTTTTTACCCCTTCATTGTTGCTTCCTCACGCCCTCTCTCATCGTTGCTTGCCCATCTCCCTCCTGCTTCTCTGATTGACCCATCCCCCACTACCTCCCTCGTCGATGCTGCTGTTATCTTTTTGTTTTTGTATGATCTGATAGGTATTGGAGCGCTCGTTCCGTCCTCTCTCTTTCCATAGTCTCCATTGTACACATACACACTTACCACTAAAATGCATGCGCGTGTACTTACACAAATACATTTCTTGAAAAGTTATCAAAACATGAACGGCACTTGTTTATTTTTTTTTTGCATAATCCAATGGTATTGGACCACTTGCTCCGTCTTCTGTCTTGCCATAGCGCGAACATGAGCTGATGGTAGTGGAGTGCTTAAGTGCTCACCAGTTACATTTCATAAGGACAAATTTATTTTTGTCTCTGATCTTGCTTCAATTAAGGTATTTTTTTTTCCTCTTCATTGTTGCTTCCTCCCGGCGTCTCCCGTCATTGCTTGCCCATCTCCCTATCGCCTCCTGCCTCCCTGCTTGAGCCATCCCCCCCACTATCTCCCTCGTCACTGCTGCTTTTATTTTTTTTATTTTTTTGCACGAGCCGATGGTATTGGAGTGCTTGTTCCATCCCCCATCACGCCATAGTGCTAACACCAGCCGATGGTATTGTCGTACACAGGGTGAAACGTAAGTGATTTGCCCAGAATCACAAACTGCTCAGCCAACCTTGAGATTCTAACCTGGTTCCCCAGTTGGCAGCTCCGACCGTTATGCCACACCCTCGCTTCACTTCAAAGCTCCTTAACTGTTTCTCACTCACTTCAACATTTGTTCAGCAAGACCCCATCCACACCTAACAAGCACTGGCAAAGCCAATAGATCTTGGCAATGCTCAAGCTACTGGCCTTGTCAATGTGAATGTCTTTTAGCCATGTTGTCTAGTAGCACATCTGCTGTTCAGCATGGCTGAAAGTCACGGAAAAAAAGCAGGGGGGGTTCGAAGAGACTCGCCATCGGTCCAACATCCTGTGCTTCTGGGCTTTCAGTGACTTTCAGCGACTTTCAGCCATGCTGAACAGCAGATGTGCTGCTAGACAACATAGCTAAAAGACATTCACATTGACAAGGCCAATGTTTGGGCATTGCCGAGACCTATTCCTTTGCTAATGCTTGTTATTGTTGCTTCTCCCGTTGTCGTTGCCCCAACTCCCATCATTGTTGCTTGTCTTCTTTTTGAGGTTGCGTGCCTTCAGCTAAGGGCCTAGTGACCGTTCCTCTACTGCTTCTGAACAGTGGTTCTCCTTACTGTATGGCGGCGATGAAATACAGCCTGTGGTGTGCCAGACTCTGAGGAAACTGCCCCAACCCCGGCAGAGTGAGCACGCAGAGATTGATATAACACAAGCCCCCAGTGTGTTTAGCAGGTGGTGCAGGAAGCTTTATGGGGTAGAGGGGCTGTCCTAAGATGTGTGTTTTGTCAACACATTGCACATTTAACTGTGTATTAGTTTCTACTGGGTGCATCAAGCGCATACCTCTGGAATTGATAACTAAATGCATTCTTCATCGAAACCCAAATTACATTGTGATTTGCGTCATGATTAAGACTAGAAAAGGGGTTAGTGCTGTGCTGGCGACTTTAATAGAGTCGCACGTGCAGTAGACAACGTGTGCTAATGTAACAAGTTGTTATGTGTGTGTTTAATCATTGGAGGTTGTAAACATTATGTACCAGTAATGCACATTCTACAGTGATGAGTTTAAAGTAACTGTTACACAAGTCTGTATCAATGTACAAGACTGGCAGGGGCAAAGAACTTGCTGCATTGCTTCAGAGAACTTTAGAGCCAAAACTGCAGAAAGAAACACAGAAAAGCGTATTTTTCTCGTTTGCTTTTTTTTTTGTTCCATCCACTATTAACTATCCTGTTAACTAATAACCGCCTCCCCGTTCTCTACCCCCCCCCCTTGCAGTGACGGCCACTGCACAATGAAAGTGGGGGGTTTGGGGGAGAAGGAGCACAGGACAGGGAATTGAGGGTAAAAATGATATATATTTTTTTTTAAACTTACTTCTCGCTGCCCCGACGCTGATGGTCGCCTTGGTGCTTCACTCCTGGCAGTCTCTTGGAAGGCACAGGCTCCCCACTCAATCCAGACGCTGTTCTCATGCTATTGGAGCAGTGCCAGGATTGGTCTCAGCGGCCTGCTCTGCCGCTCAGACACAGCCTGGGAGCCTGTGGCTTTTCTCCAACCTGGCTGTGAACACAGCTGGGTTGGAAAAATAGAAGTGCACATGTGTGTTTGGCCAGCCTAAGATGGTCGGCCAAACTTGCATGCGTACTTCTAAGTGCCCACCACTCCTGCATGTCGTGGCCCGGCCACGACCCTCACGCATGCACCGTCTCACGCATGCACCGTCAGCCAGAGCCCGTCCCAGAATAAAATGATATTGTTTTAATATCATTTTATTTTTCTGTGACTGACTCTAACGAGTGGGGCGATGCTCCTCCGCCATTACAGAGGAGCCGCCCCAGCTCTGTTGTCCCCTCCTGTTCTCATCCCTATCTGATTTGCAAAACCAATAGCTCGCCCATGGGTGAGATCTGTTAGCTTTACCAATGCTTGTTAGAAAAAGGAACCACGGGGAGAGAGTTTTGGGGCTGCAAAGTGACTCTTTTCTTGGAGGGAATTAGATTGAACTTCCTAATGTGAAAAATATACCTTTTGTCTTCTGGGAAAGGAAGCACCCTCTCTCATCAGTGGTTCAGTGGTGTAACGCAAAATGATGCCCCCACCCCCTTTCAGGGTGTGAAGAGGGGGTCCCCAGTCTCCCATATCCTACAGATATTTATTGGGCTCGAGCTGGTTGGGGGATCCCTGAAGAGTTAGGCCACCCCTGTGCCGCATGGGCCTGTATTGCACCACTACATCAAACATCTCCCGAAGTCTCTGTGGCTGTATCTACATAACTATATTCTAACAGTAATTTCCTCGATTCAGTCTTTTCTTTCTCACCTTCTCTCTAAAACCAACCTTCTGTCTGGCTTTCTTTTTCTGTTTCCCAACTTCTCTCTCTCTTTGTCAGTCCATAGGCTCTCACTTTCCCCTTCTTCCTTTAGCTCTCTTTCCTTGTCTTCTTTCCATTGCTTTCTTTCGCTCTCTGAGTCCCGCTTAGTGCCTACACTCCCATTTCAACACTCTTGTTTCTTCTTCCCTGCCCTATCTGCCCCTGTCTCGCATGTCATCCGCCCTTGTCCATCCCTCCAGTCCAGTCATGCTAAAATAAGTGATTGACGGGCACCAGCCGTCCTGCTTCTATTTGAGATGTGTGATTTGTTTCCACTACAGGGTGGGAAGGAGTATCTAATGAGAGCGCACTTCTGCCTCCCCAGCGTGGAGAAGGAGGAACTAGAAGGGAAACCCCCCATTTCTGTGAAGTTTGAAATTCCTTACTTCACTGTCTCTGGAATTCAGGTGAGTAAGCTGATGTAAAGGGGTTAATATGAAGGACCCAAGAAGTTTTACAAGACATGCCAGCAGTCAAAATGTACTGTTAAAGTAGACTCTAGGTGTGGCAATGGAGTAGAGTGTGGTGTGGTGGCAAAGAGAGTGACCTAGAGAAGGGACTGGCATATGGGCAAAGTGTAGTGTAGGAGAGAAAGGTGTGGTCTAGGAAACGGGGCTTAAGAATGGAGTGTGTTATAGTATGTTATGTCGATGTATATAGCGCTCTAATCACCCGTGAGGGTATCCAGGGGATTGAGCACGTGTGTAGGCGTATGGTCACTGCAGAGTTATTCGAAGAGCCAGGTCGTCTGCTTCTTGCAGAACTCAAGAAGTGAAGAGGAGGCTGTAATATGTTGTGAGAGGTCGATCCATGTTCAGGTTACCATGTAGGAGAACGAGCGACCTCCTGCTCTGCTTTTGTGAATGCAGGGTGTGTGTGCAAGTGAGAGTGAGGCTGAGCGTAGGTGTCTGGCAGGCCGATGAAAGCGTATGTGGCTGTTCAGGTATGCTGCTCCGATGTTGTGCAAGGCTTTACATGTGTGCGTAAGGCGTTTGAATTGGCTACATTTGTAGATGGGGAGCAGTGGAGATTTCTGAGGTGGGGTGAGATGTGCGTGCTGCATGGGAGGTTGAGAATGAGTCTTGCAGTGGCATTCTTGATGGTCTGAAGTCTGTGCAGGAGCTGCTTGGAAATTCTGTGTGAGAGTGTGTTGCCATAGTTGAGTCTGCTTGTGATGAGTGCTAATGTGAAGGGTTTTTCTGATGTTCTGTGGCAGCCGCTTGAAGATCTTTCGTAGCATATGTAGGATGTGGAAGCAGGCAGCCCTCACTTCATTACTTGTGCTGTCATGTTGAGCTTGTTGTCCAGGATGATCCCCAGATTTCTGGCGTGGTTGGTAGTTGTTTGTCCTAGCTTTGTCGGCCACCATGTGGCGTTCCATGAGGAGATATTTTTTCTGAAGACCAGTACTTCCATCTTGTTGGAGTTGAGCTTCAAGCAGTTGGTTCTTAGCCATTCTACTTCCATGGTCTTGCAGATGGTGAAGTTGGTTTTGGTGGTGGTTGTCTTGTCCGTCACAGAGAAGATGAGTTGGGTGTTGTCGGCATAGGAGATGATGGTGATGCGTTGGGATCAGATGTTATTGGTGAGGGGTGTCATGTATACGTTGAACATGGTCGGGCTGAGGAACAATTCTTGGGGGACTCTGCAAATCAGGTTCTTGGTCTCCATTGTGAAGGGTTGGCAGTCTGGCTCCTTGTGTTCTTCCTATGAGGAAGGAGCAGATCCAGTCGAGTGTGGGTCTTTGGATGCTGGTCTCATGGAGTCTTCTGATGAGTGTTGCGGGGGACTGTTGAATGCTGCGGAGAGGTCGAGCAGGATGAGGGCCGCTGTTGCTCCTCGGTCCAGGATGGTCCGGATGTCATCGGTGGCTGTGACGAGTGCTGTTACTGTGCTGTGGTTTTTTTCTGAAAAGCTCTTGAGTGTTGCCCAGTAGGTAGTGTAATGCGAGGTGGCTTGTGAGTTGCTTATTGATGGCCTTCCTGATCACTTTGGCTGGGTAGGGAGCTGGGAGATTGGTCCGAAGTTGCTCAGTTGGCTCGGGTCGGCCAACTGCTTCTTGAGGAGGGCATCGACCACTTCATGCTTCCAGTCTTCTGGGAATGTGGCGGATGTGATGGAGGTGTTGATGATGTGGGTGCGGGCATTGCTAATCAGTGATTCTCCAGGGTTGTAGACATGGGGGGGGAGCAAGAGCAAGGATCTGTTGGGGCCCCTGAGTGGATGGTCTGCATGATCGTCGCGGTATCTTCTCTGGTGGGAGTTTTCTATTTGGTCAGGTGGTCGCCTTGGTTGGTGAAGGGCAGATTGGGGATGAGATAGCTAGGGTCTGGTCTAGCTAATGTGCAAAGTCGCTGTAGATTTTTGGAATTTTGCTGTGGAAGAAGTCTGATAGATCATCGCAGAGTTCTTGGGTGGGGGTGATGCTGTTGACGGAGGCCGAGGGTGTGGTGACTTCCTTGATGTGAGAAGTTGGCCTGGTATATGCTGTTCACTAATTAAAGTGGACACCTTGCACCAGGGCAAATCGACTCTTATGGTAGATAGGTTTAAGACAACCTTTTAAAGAAAGCTATCCTAGTGGTAGCTGTGGAGAGCAGCCTTCAGGCTAAGTCTCGGAGGAATGTAAAGCAGCTTGTTTTACCAAATAATCTCTTGAATCACCAAATGAAAAGACACCACACAGGTATATATATCAAATATATATGTATTTATTTCTAAATAACTCTCTACTAATCTCTTTATGAGATTAGAAGACAAACATATGCACAAATCAACGTTTCACAATAAGTTAAGCACAAAATATGGCTGGGGCCCTAGGGGCGTACCAGACCATATACTAAGTAAGAGACTTAGGGACAACGACTTGCAGGGAGACAAGGCCTAGGGCCTTCAGAAGTGCTGGGACCTCACGAAACCACCCAAGGCAGGTAAGTAAAGGACCCACGGGGGACGCGTGCAGTGTAGATACACAGGCGCGGATCGCCGTTGACTTCAATGGGGCAAGTCGCGGTTGGAAATAAAGAGTTTTAGGATACTTCGGGAGAACCTACAAGCAAGTCACTTACAGGGTAAGTAGTTCTAGGGCCCACACCCACAGGAGCACCGTAGTGCTGGAGTTACCTCACCCAGGGAAGCCGGGTGCACAGGTGTCCTTTGGTGTCGGGTCGCGGCGTCGTTTTCAATGGCGAACAAAGAAGACTTGCTGCTTGCGGGAGCTGAAGAAGTGTCCGGTGGAATCCAAGCCTGGATTCTGAAGAAGGATGACCTGAAAGCAGAGGGGACAGTGTTCAAAGTCACTTGGCAGTGACCCGGGGCAAGGAAGATGGATGCCCACCGTCGTCGGTCGCTTCAGGTCGGTTGCGGGTGCCTTGACTCTTCAGCCACGTGGTCCAGGAGGTGTCGACGATGAACAGGAGCTGGATTCGGTGTGTCCCTCGACGTCTGCAGCTGACTGCGGTGTCGGCAACTCGATCGGAGCCAACAAGCCTTGGCAGCCGCAAGTCTCGGGGAGATGGAGAAAAGTCGATGGCGCAGACCAGCAAGGTCTGTGGAACTCACCCAGCGAGGGTAAGTCAGGGCAGGCCTGGAGCAACCAGGGGAGCCCTTTGGTTTCTTTAAGAAGTCTTCTGGGGACCCACAAGCCAGCGGGCAAGGGATCGCGAAGACACCTTGGGCGGAATCACTCAACAGGGGCCCACGGTCACTCGGGATGGTGTAGGCCTCTGATCTTCGGAGGGATTCCTGCTGGAGGTCGGGACCACACGTGGTCCAAAGCACAAGTTCGTAGAACGTTGTGAAGGGGTTGCACTCGACAATAGTGCACGGTACCCAGGGGTCGCGGTTCCTCGTTACTCGTGGGGTCCACTTGCCTCAGCTTCGCTGGGGACTCACGATGGCCTGGGAGAGGTCAGGAAATCCACTTCTTGGGCTGCAGGGACTTCGGACTCCGGCGGGAGCGGCGTAGTTTGCGACCGTCGTTGTCGTTTTTGGTGCCTGCCAAGCAGGGAGTCACTCCTTGACTCCAAGGGAGATTCTTCTGTCTTCCAAAGGTAGTGGAACGTCGAAGGGCCAGGATTCTTCTGTAGAGCGTCGTCCAGGGGTTATCTGCTTTGCAATGGCAAGGTTCCCCCTCTTATACTAAAAAGAGGGGATGGACTAGCTCTATGACCCCACCTATGGGAGGGTCAAGGGAGGGGGTGGCTACACCCACTTCCCTTTGTCCAGTTTCGCGCCAGAGCAGGGGCAGGTAGCCCCTGAGCTGGTTTGAACTGGCATATGCACAGAGGAGCCTTCTGCTCCCCCAGTGCAGGACTTCAAAGCACTCTAAGAGTGCACCCACCCAGCCCCAATACACTAAACCCTGTCTGGGAGGTGGTTACACCTCCCTGTGACAGGATGCCTATTGTTGGGCTTCCTCCACTGTGAGTTTCGGTCATCAGCAGGAGGGCAGCCCAGTGTCTGTGACTGGTGGCATCCATTTTGTGATGCCAGGGCTCTTTAGGATTCTACCGCGTTTCCACAGCAGGTACATGTCTTATCCCTCTAGAAGGGTGGAATGCTACCCCCGCCACCAAGATTGGCGGGGGGTAGTATTCCAAGATGTTTGACACCAAACACGACATGTTTTGATGCAGCCATTCCAAAGTTAGCATTTACCGCGAGGATATAATGCACTTAAATAGTATATGGTTTAACCGCATCCACAAACAGCACCAGAGAATAGACTCTGAGAGCTGCAGAGGGGCCCTGCTCAGGCAGAGGCACCCCCTCACATAGAAGCCAAGCACCCTGCCCTCAGGATTGATAGGGCCTGCCTTAGGGGTGACTGATAGGTTTATATGTGTGTGCAGGAGAGATATAGGAAACCTATATCTCAGTGAGGGGTGCTAGCACCACCTCACCCAGGCTGCAGTAGCAGGCCTGTGGTGTCAGATTTAGACTGCTTCCCAGGGGTGGCATAATATATGCTGCAGCCCCTGGTAGGCCTGTGAAGTACCTATGCCCTTGGCACCTAAGGTACCATATACTAGGGACTCATAAGGCACCACAGTATCCAATCACTAGTGCACCTAGAGTGCACTCCATGTCGTTTAGAGAGAGCAGATAGACTGGGGCCCTGAATAGCAGGGTCCCAGTCCAACTAAGTCATAAACCAGCAAAACACCATAAAAAAAGTGGGGGCAACCATATAGTCAGATTCCACCTTCCTACATAACCCCCCCAAACGAAAGGAGATAAGGCTAACCTTGGCCAGTTGAGCCTTTATTGACTAAGTGGCCATATAAGGAAGCACCTGCACTAGCATGGTTGCCCCCTGTCTTATGGTCCACTAAGCAATCCCTCACCCTAAGGGTATGAGAGGGTCTCCACCATGGGGAATCACTACCTGTGGTGTGCTTTGGTAAAGTACCAGGCTGGTGAGGTGTCTGAGTAGGGAAGTGTGGCCCTAGGAATGTTGGCCTCAGCTTTCTCAGCTCACTGGTCACCATGTATGCCTGTCTTTCCATGACTGAGTGGTACTCTGCTCTAAGGGTCAACCTTTGACTGCCTACAGCCGGGGGTTGGGTCCCTTTGGGTGGAACACTGGAGGGACATGGCATGTTTGGAACCTTTTGGTCCCAGGTTTGCCCTTGCCTAACAGAGTCCTTCTGGGGGAGGTCCCTACATAAAGGTATGGGGGATCCCTCAGTGGGTTGAGGAATTTCTACCTGGCTAGGGCTACTAGCCTGGGTGCCCCTAATCTGCTGATGGGGGGTTCCTCTGGACAGGGGGCCCTGGGGGTCCACTGACCTCCCTGACCTCTGCAGCCCTGGGCTGACTGAGGCAGGGTAGAGAGGGGCAGGTTACCTGCTCCAGACTGGGTACCACCTTGTAAGGGTCCTCTGCCATCAGGGGGTGGCCAGGCCAGGCCTGACTACCTCTGTGGCAGTTCCTTCACTAGGGGTAGGGTCAGTTCCCTGAGGAGGCTGACCCTTACCTACTGTCTGGAGGGAAGAAGACTTTTCTTCAACCCTTGTGCTCTCTTCTGGGGAGAGTGGGCCATTCTTCCAGGCTCCATCTCTCCAAAATCTTGGGCTGGGGCTGTGGCCATCACAGCCCCACTAACCTTTACAGGGACACCCAACATCTTCAGATGGGTTTGGTGTTCAATTTCAGCCCAGGCTGAAATTTCCAGATCATTGCCCATCAGGCAATCTACAGGTAAGGTTGGGGACACTGCCACTCTCTTTGGGCCTGTGACTCCCTCCCAGCTGAGATTGACTATGGCCATGGGGTGATCTGTTCTGACACCATCAATGTTGGTCACCTGGTATTTAAACTCAGGTAAAAGCTGGTGAGGGGGGACTAGTTTCCCTGCCACCATGGTGACACTAGCCCCTGTGTCCCTAAATGCCACAGCTTTCTGACCATTAATTATTGGCTCCAGTCTGTACCTGCCCAATGCTATGGGACCCATGGTAAAGGTGGCATATCCTACACCACCATCAGAATCTGAGGAGTCTGTTGAGGGGGTCCTGTCTAAACTAGGGCCCACCTCTGTTCCTCTTGCAAACGCACCTAACTTTTTGGGTGCACTACTCCCAACTGGAGGATTACTACTGGTAGTACCAGGAGGGGTGGTAGTAGTTGTTGGAGGAACATTTTCTTTATTGCCATTCCTGGGACAACTGGGATCAGATTTCCAGTGCCCAGGCTTTTTACAGACATGGCAATAGGGTTTCTTTTCAGGAGAGGAAGGAGTTTGGGACCCACCCCCAGAAGAGGAATTTTGGGGCCCTGCAGGGGACTTATCCTTGGATTTATCCCCACCTTTCTCTTGGGACTTGGTAGAATCTTTCTTGTGGTCACCACCCTGATTCTTAGGCCTTACCCTGGTTCTGACCCATTTGTCTGCCTTCTTTCCCAATTCTTGGGGAGAGGTCAGATCAGAGTCCACCAGGTACTGGTGTAAAAGCTGGTTTTGACAATTATTAAGGATCTGTTCTCTCATCATTAGATTATAAAATCCTTTGAAATCAGTAACCCTACTGCCAACCAGCCAACCCTCCAGAGCCTTGGATGCACAATCTACAAAGTCAGTCCAGTCCTGAGTCTGTGCCTTCTGGGTATCTCTGAACTTCAACCTGTACTGCTCAGTGGTTAAGCCAAACCCATCTATCAGTGCACTCTTCAGGACTTCATAATTATCAGCATCCTCTTCTCTAACAGTGAGGAGCTTGTCTCTACCTTTATCTGAAAAGGAGAGCCACAAGATTGCTGCCCACTGCTTTTGGGGGACCTGCTGTACTCTACAGGCCCTCTCCATAGCAGTTATCCACTTGTGGATATCATCCCCACTCTGGTAGGGAGGAACAACCTTGCTCAGGTTCCTATGGTCAGGGACATATTCTCTGCCTCTAGGGACACTGTTGCTGCCACCAGGGGTTCTAAACCCTCTCTTCTGGAAGCTCTCTGGATCTCCAGGGCTTCTCTATCCAGTGCCAACTGCTTGGTTCTGAGGGCCACTTTGGCTTCCTCATACTGGAGCAGTTTGCACCTTCTCTCAGAGGAGGTCTCTCTTAAGTTAAAGTATGAGCTCCTCTCTTGGACAAATTCTCTGCCAGAGTGATAAGAGTGCTCAGATTCCCTGGAAGGGGATCTGTGCCTCTCATCCACTCTGCCAGTCCTCTTAGGGAGAACTCCTCTGTCCTGTTCAGGCTCCTTGAAGCCTGGCCCTTCAACCACAGAGTCTTGGTCATTCGGATTGTCCTCATCTGACCCAGATACTATGATTGACCCACCCACTGATTCAGACCCCTTAGCTCCTAGAGCCAATCTAAGGTCATCTGCTGTCAGCAGATCTATCAGGTGCAGGGTTGAGGGACTCTGTCCTAGCCTCAGGTGTCTGTCAACACACATGGCTCTCAAGTCAGAGAAAGCCATGTCCTTATACTGAGGCTGAGTGGATCCACTGGGTCCACCCTTTAAGGACATTCTAGTGTTGTGCAGTGTTGTACTACCTACACTAGTTTGTGGCCTACTGATCCTAGCTTGAGCTGTGGAAAGGGTGTGCTATCCCTTGGCACACAGCTCTAAGTTCAGTAGAACTTATTGATACTAAGCTTGACTTTATATGTACCTTGAGTACCTATAATGGTTTTCAGTTAGTAATTCAAATAGAGATTTTCTGGTAAAACAATGGCAAGCTGGAATCCCACACGCTGCCCACCAATGTGAGAAGTTGGCCTGGTATATGCTGTTCACTAATTAAAGTGGACACCTTGCACCAGGGCAAATCGACTCTTATGGTAGATAGGTTTAAGACAACCTTTTAAAGAAAGCTATCCTAGTGGTAGCTGTGGAGAGCAGCCTTCAGGCTAGTCTCGGAGGAATGTAAAGCAGCTTGTTTTACCAAATAATCTCTTGAATCACCAAATGAAAAGACACCACACAGGTATATATATCAAATATATATGTATTTATTTCTAAATAACTCTCTACTAATCTCTTTATGAGATTAGAAGACAAACATATGCACAAATCAACGTTTCACAATAAGTTAAGCACAAAATATGGCTGGGGCCCTAGGGGCGTACCAGACCATATACTAAGTAAGAGACTTAGGGACAACGACTTGCAGGGAGACAAGGCCTAGGGCCTTCAGAAGTGCTGGGACCTCACGAAACCACCCAAGGCAGGTAAGTAAAGGACCCACGGGGGACGCGTGCAGTGTGGATACACAGGCGCGGATCGCCGTTGACTTCAATGGGGCAAGTCGCGGTTGGAAATAAAGAGTTTTAGGATACTTCGGGAGAACCTACAAGCAAGTCACTTACAGGGTAAGTAGTTCTAGGGCCCACACCCACAGGAGCACCGTAGTGCTGGAGTTACCTCACCCAGGGAAGCCGGGTGCACAGGTGTCCTTTGGTGTCGGGTCGCGGCGTCGTTTTCAATGGCGAACAAAGAAGACTTGCTGCTTGCGGGAGCTGAAGAAGTGTCCGGTGGAATCCAAGCCTGGATTCTGAAGAAGGATGACCTGAAAGCAGAGGGGACAGTGTTCAAAGTCACTTGGCAGTGACCCGGGGCAAGGAAGATGGATGCCCACCGTCGTCGGTCGCTTCAGGTCGGTTGCGGGTGCCTTGACTCTTCAGCCACGTGGTCCAGGAGGTGTCGACGATGAACAGGAGCTGGATTCGGTGTGTCCCTCGACGTCTGCAGCTGACTGCGGTGTCGGCAACTCGATCGGAGCCAACAAGCCTTGGCAGCCGCAAGTCTCGGGGAGATGGAGAAAAGTCGATGGCGCAGACCAGCAAGGTCTGTGGAACTCACCCAGCGAGGGTAAGTCAGGGCAGGCCTGGAGCAACCAGGGGAGCCCTTTGGTTTCTTTAAGAAGTCTTCTGGGGACCCACAAGCCAGCGGGCAAGGGATCGCGAAGACACCTCGGGCGGAATCACTCAACAGGGGCCCACGGTCACTCGGGATGGTGTAGGCCTCTGATCTTCGGAGGGATTCCTGCTGGAGGTCGGGACCACACGTGGTCCAAAGCACAAGTTCGTAGAACGTTGTGAAGGGGTTGCACTCGACAATAGTGCACGGTACCCAGGGGTCGCGGTTCCTCGTTACTCGTGGGGTCCACTTGCCTCAGCTTCGCTGGGGACTCACGATGGCCTGGGAGAGGTCAGGAAATCCACTTCTTGGGCTGCAGGGACTTCGGACTCCGGCGGGAGCGGCGTAGTTTGCGACCGTCGTTGTCGTTTTTGGTGCCTGCCAAGCAGGGGAGTCACTCCTTGACTCCAAGGAGATTCTTCTGTCTTCCAAAGGTAGTGGAACGTCGAAGGGCCAGGATTCTTCTGTAGAGCGTCGTCCAGGGGTTATCTGCTTTGCAATGGCAAGGTTCCCCCTCTTATACTAAAAAGAGGGGATGGACTAGCTCTATGACCCCACCTATGGGAGGGTCAAGGGAGGGGGTGGCTACACCCACTTCCCTTTGTCCAGTTTCGCGCCAGAGCAGGGGCAGGTAGCCCCTGAGCTGGTTTGAACTGGCATATGCACAGAGGAGCCTTCTGCTCCCCCAGTGCAGGACTTCAAAGCACTCTAAGAGTGCACCCACCCAGCCCCAATACACTAAACCCTGTCTGGGAGGTGGTTACACCTCCCTGTGACAGGATGCCTATTGTTGGGCTTCCTCCACTGTGAGTTTCGGTCATCAGCAGGAGGGCAGCCCAGTGTCTGTGACTGGTGGCATCCATTTTGTGATGCCAGGGCTCTTTAGGATTCTACCGCGTTTCCACAGCAGGTACATGTCTTATCCCTCTAGAAGGGTGGAATGCTACCCCCGCCGCCAAGATTGGCGGGGGGTAGTATTCCAAGATGTTTGACACCAAACACGACATGTTTTGATGCAGCCATTCCAAAGTTAGCATTTACCGCGAGGATATAATGCACTTAAATAGTATATGGTTTAACCGCATCCACAAACCGCACCAGAGAATAGACTCTGAGAGCTGCAGAGGGGCCCTGCTCAGGCAGAGGCACCCCCTCACATAGAAGCCAAGCACCCTGCCCTCAGGATTGATAGGGCCTGCCTTAGGGGTGACTGATAGGTTTATATGTGTGTGCAGGAGAGATATAGGAAACCTATATCTCAGTGAGGGGTGCTAGCACCACCTCACCCAGGCTGCAGTAGCAGGCCTGTGGTGTCAGATTTAGACTGCTTCCCAGGGGTGGCATAATATATGCTGCAGCCCCTGGTAGGCCTGTGAAGTACCTATGCCCTTGGCACCTAAGGTACCATATACTAGGGACTCATAAGGCACCACAGTATCCAATCACTAGTGCACCTAGAGTGCACTCCATGTCGTTTAGAGAGAGCAGATAGACTGGGGCCCTGAATAGCAGGGTCCCAGTCCAACTAAGTCATAAACCAGCAAAACACCATAAAAAAAGTGGGGGCAACCATATAGTCAGATTCCACCTTCCTACACTTGACGATAGAGAAAATCTCCTTGCCGCTGTTGGAACTGCCTTCGATGCGTTCAGCAAGCGCTCTTTTCTTGGTGTCTCTTAGTTGCTGGTGGTAACGTCTGAGTGAAGCCTTGTAGATGGTTCTATCAGCGGTTTCGTGGCTGGCTGTCCATTTTCTCTCTAGCTGTTTGCAGTGTCGTTTGGAGTCTCAGAGGTCCTCCGTGTACCAGTTTGCCTGCTAGTTGGTTCTTCTTTGCTTGTTGGGAGTGAGGGAGTCTGCACGGTTCTTGATCCAGTTGTTGAAGTTGGTGATGTCCTCGTTGAGGTTGTGCGTGAGGGTTAGGTTGATCAGAGCTGAGGGCTTTCAGCAAGTCTGCTTACGAGATTTTGCCCTAGCCCCAGCTGCAGCTGGGTAGGCTGATGCAGCTGGGTGCATTGACTTGCGATGTTGATTTGGAAGTGGATGATGGAGTGGTCGGTCCAAGTGAATGGTGAAGTGGAGTTGTACTTAATGCTGTCAGTGGTGGTAAAGATGGGGTCCAGTGTGTGTCCTGCTCTGTAACAAGATGGGTTAGTCCAATGTTGTTCAGGCTTTCAAGGAGTGCTGTGGAGCAGGGGTCGGTACTGTCTACTAGGTGGAAGATGAGGCCTCAGAGGAGTATGAAGTCTCTGGAATCGATGGTGAGGGGGCGATCAAGTCTGTGATTAGTCTGGTGAAGGTAACTCGTGGTCCGGCTGGTCAGTAGATGAGGGTTCCATTTAGGGTGAAGTTTTCGGAGATTTGCAGCTTGAAGTGCAGATGTTTCATAAAAGGGGTGGCATTCCCAGTTGATAAGCACTTGATGAAGTTTTTGTAGATGACTGCGAGTCCTCCTCCTGGCTTGTGAAAGTGATCCTGTCATGCGATCTTGTAGCCCCCTGGGATTGCTGAGGCTATGTTGGTTGCTGATGTGGAGTTGAGCCAGGTTTCTGTGAGGCAGAGGCGGTCTGATGCGTCGCTGCTCAGAAGCTCCCAGATCTCTGTTGCTAGTTTACTCAGAGATCGTGTGTTGAGTAGCATGCATGCATGTGAGTGAGTGTTTGGGTGCAGGTTTGCTGTAGCATGTAGTGTTGAGTGGGTGTGTTTATGGTGTTGCTGGAGCTTGCATGGGATGTATGGGTAGGCTGCTGCAGGTGAAGCAGAAGTGAGTACAGTTCCTAGTGTGGTGTGGGTAGCAGCAGTGGGAGGAGAGGCGTCCTGGGTCGAGCGAACGAAGGAGCGCTGAAGAGTATTACTGGAAGGGGGGGGGCAATCGGACCATGGTTTGTGGCGCTGGACACAGTCCAGGAGCAGATGGGTTTGCCTTTAGACGGGCTTGCCTAAAAGGAACAGGCCCACTGTTGATACCCTGACTCTGTTCCAGGTGCGGTACATGAAGATCATTGAAAAGAGCGGGTACCAAGCCTTGCCCTGGGTGCGATACATCACGCAGAGTGGAGGTGAGTCTGAGCGACCCATTGAGGAAAAGGGCCAAAGCCCCGGTGACCAGAGAGACCAAGGTGGGGAGGGCCAGGGTGGACTGGATAATGAGGAATGGACCGATTTCCTTGCAGCACTATGTGTTCAAATTTACAGAGCTTTACGTAACAAAGTAAGGGACATAGCTACAAATAGTGCAGGAGGTGCAGTGGCACTGAGGTCCACTGCCCTCAAACTATAGCTGCTTGTACTTTCAAACTGGGGGTACGTGGTCTATTTTTCTACCTTACATTAGGGCCCAGGACACACTTGCTTCGCCTCTGGGCAAAGTCAATACCAAGTAAACAATGTACAAAGGTGAGCGGTCTTAAGGCGGTTCCTACAGTGAGTGGCAGATATTTTGAACTAAACAATTCTATGTCTGAAAAAAACAAGAGGACCTCTTTAGGACTGTGTCAAAGGGCTGACCAGGGGTCAGCCCTTTATCAACAGTCATCCTGGCAGTGGCTCTGGAAGTAGGGGAGCGCAAGGTGCTAGAGAACCCCCATAAACCCTGAAATAGTTTAGATGGAGAATGAACAATAAAGGGCCCCTGCCAGTGTTTTTCTTCTGGCAGCATTTCTTGTGTTTTCAAAAACAGACTGTCTCATATCTATTATGCCGTTAGTAAGGTGACATTATTGGCCAGCATCCCTACTCTAAAAATTGTTCCATATAGTAGCAGACTACAGGAGGTTACCCGTAAACCCGATAGAGACCAGGGTAAATATTGTATAGCATAGGCAATATCTCGAGGGGTATCGTTTGGTAGGAAATAATTAAAATGCACAATAACTTGCACAGAGAGGGCGCGGGGCCGAAGGGGCATAGGGAAAGCAAAAGACCGTAAAGCGAAAAGATTTAAGGAAATGCTTTCCACATATATTTAATTATATTATATGATCAAAACATAAGTAATTAAACAAACAATCAAAAATGCACTGTGTTAAATTAAATGTCATGTAACCTGTGATGTTGTGCACAAGTGCTGTGAGAGGTGAATGGCGCTAGTGACACGTGAAGGAATATATACAGCGGGAAAAGAGGCGCAAACAAGGTTATATATACAGTGAAGTCATCTATGATGCCCGTACAGTTTGTAAAATTTAAGGACAAGTTAATTCTTCTGGGCAATCACAGATAAGGCACCGTGAGTTACGCCGTGGGGGTCGACGGCGTTTCGGCCTATATACAAGGTCAGGCCATCATCCGGACCGGATTACAGATTTGGGATACAGTGTGAGTGAGAATTAATCGTAATTCACGGAGGATGTCCGGACGGGCGGCGCGTTAGCAGGATAGGTGGTGAAGTGCTGCTTCAAGGGTCAATTGTATGCACCGCAGGGAACCGATACGTGCTTGTAATCGGAATAAATTGTGAGGCAAAATCAAGTAGAGTCCATTTGTGAGAATTGACCGCTGGATCGCGGTGTGGTACGTTGTTGGACTCTGAGATGTCTAAGAAACTCCTTAATGGGACGTTTTAATTGAAATATATCTACAATTGACAGTGGCGACTTGCTGTTACCTAGACTGTTTGATCCCTCTCTGCGCCTTCCGATTGTGTGGAGAACCGATTGACATACAACTTTTGCCCTGATGAAGCCTTTGTAAGGAGAAACGTGTTGGCTCTGTGTTTACAGGATGGTTGTAAAAATTCAATTTGTGACCCTCCGCTCTGCTTTGCGACCCTCCGCTCCGCTTTGCGACCCTCCGCTCCGCTTTGCGACCCTCCGCTCCGCTTTGCGACCCTCCGCTCCGCTTTGCGACCCTCCGCTCCGCGACCCTCCGCTCCGCTTTGCGACCCTCCGCTCCGCTTTGCGACCCTCCGATCCGCCCCGCGACCCTTCGATCCGCCCCGCGACCCTTCGATCCGCCCCGCGACCCTTCGATCCGCCCCGCGACCCTTCGATCCGCCCCGCGACCCTTCGATCCGCCCCGCGACCCTTCGATCCGCCCCGCGACCCTTCGATCCGCCCGCGACGCCTGATCCGCCCCGCGACCCTTCGATCCGCCCCGCGACCGCCGATCCGCCCGCGACCCGCCGATCCGCCCGCGACCCTCGATCCGCCCCGCGACCCTCCGATCCGCCCGCGACCCTCGATCCGCCCGCGACCGCTCGATCCGCCCGCGACCCCTGATCCGCCCGCGACCCCTCGATCCGCCCCGCGACCCTCGATCCGCCCCGCGACCCTTCGATCCGCCCCGCGACCCTTCGATCCGCCCCGCGACCCTTCGATCCGCCCAGCGACCCTTCGATCCGCCCCGCGACCCTCGATCCGCCCGCGACCCTTCGATCCGCCCCGCGACCCTTCGATCCGCCCCGCGACCCTTCGATCCGCCCCGCGACCCCTCGATCCGCCCGCGACCCTCGATCCGCCCGCGACCCTCGATCCGCCCGCGACCCTCCGATCCGCCCCGCGACCCTCCGATCCGCCCCGCGACCCTCCGATCCGCCCCGCGACCCTCCGATCCGCCCCGCGACCCTCCGATCCGCCCCGCGACCCTCCGATCCGCCCCGCGACCCTCCGATCCGCCCCGCGACCCTCCAATCCGCCCCGCGACCCTCCAATCCGCCCCGCGACCCTCCAATCCGCCCCGCGACCCTCCAATCCGCCCCGCGACCCTCCAATCCGCCCCGCGACCCTCCAATCCGCCCCGCGACCCTCCAATCCGCCCCGCGACCCTCCAATCCGCCCCGCGACCCTCCAATCCGCCCCGCGACCCTCCAATCCGCCCCGCGACCCTCCAATCCGCCCCGCGACCCTCCAATCCGCCCCGCGACCCTCCAATCCGCCCCGCGACCCTCCAATCCGCCCCGCGACCCTCCAATCCGCCCGCGACCCCTCCAATCCGCCCCGCGAACCTCCAATCCGCTCCGCGACCCTCCCGCTCCGCGAACCTTCAATCCGCTCCGCGACCCTCCGCTCCGCGAACCTTCCAATCCGCTCCGCGACCCTCCTCTCCGCGAACCTTCAATCCGCTCCGCGACCCTCCGCTCCGCGAACCTTCAATCCGCTCCGCGACCCTCCGCTCCGCGAACCTTCCAATCCGCTCCGCGACCCCTCCGCTCCGCGACCCTCCGCTCCGCGACCCTCCGCTCCGCGACCCTCCGCTCCGCGAACCTTCAATCCGGTCCGCGACCCTCCGCTCCGCGAACCTTCAATCCGGTCCGCGACCCTCCGCTCCGCGAACCTTCCAATCCGGTCCGCGACCCTCCGCTCCGCGAACCTTCCAATCCGCTCCGCGACCCTCCGCCCCGCGAACCTTCCAATCCACTCCGCGACCCTCCGCTCCGCGACCATCCGCTCCGCGAACCTTCAATCCGCTCCGCGACCCTCCGCTCCGCGAACCTTCCAATCCGCTCCGCGACCCTCCGCTCCGCGACCATCCGCTCCGCGAACCTTCAATCCGCTCCGCGACCCTCCGCTCCGCGACCCTCCGCTCCGCGACCCTCCGCTCCGCGACCCTCCGCTCCGCGACCATCCGCTCCGCGACCACTCCGCTCCGCGAACCTTCAATCCGCTCTGCGACCCTCCGCTCTGCGACCCTCTGCTCCGCGACCCTCTGCTCCGCGACCCTACAATCCGCCCCGCGACCCTACAATCCGCCCCGCGACCCTTCAATCCGCCCCGCGACCCCCCGCTCCGCGACCCCCCGCTCCGCGACCCCCCGCGACCCTCCGCTCCGCGACCCACCGCTCCGCGACCCTCCGCTCCGCGACCCTCCGCTCCGCGACCCTCCGCTCCGCGACCCTCCGCTCCACTCTGCGACCCTCCGCTCCACTCTGCGACCCTCCGCTCCACTCTGCGACCCTCCGCTCCACTCTGCGACCCTCCGCTCCACTCTGCGACCCTCCGCTCCACTCTGCGACCCTCCGCTCCACTCTGCGACCCTCCGCTCCACTCTGCGACCCTCCACTCTACTCTGCGACCCTCCACTCTGCGACCCTCCACTCTGCGACCCTCCACTCTGCGACCCTCCACTCTGCGACCCTCCACTCTGCGACCCTCCACTCTGCGACCCTCCACTCTGCGACCCTCCACTCTGCGACCCTCCACTCTGCGACCCTCCACTCTGCGACCCTCCAATCCGCTCTGCGACCCTCCACTCTGCGACCCTCCGCTCCGCGACCCTCCGCTCCGCGAACCTTCAATCCGCTCCGCGACCCTCCGCTCCGCGAACCTTCCAATCCGCTCCGCGACCCTCCGCTCCGCGAACCTTCCAATCCGCTCCGCGACCCTCCGCTCCGCGAACCTTCCAATCCGCTCCGCGACCCTCCGCTCCGCGAACCTTCCATCCGCTCCGCGACCCTCCGCTCCGCGAACCTTCCAATCCGCTCCGCGACCCTCCGCTCCGCGAACCTTCCAATCCGCTCCGCGACCCTCCGCTCCGCGACCATCCGCTCTGCGAACCTTCCAATCCGCTCCGCGACCCTCCGCTCCGCGACCATCCGCTCTGCGAACCTTCAATCCGCTCTGCGAAAATCCGCTCCGCGACCCTCCGCTCCGCGACCATCTGCTCCGCGACCATCTGCTCTGCGACCCTCTGCTCTGCGACCCTCTGCTCTGCGACCCTCTGCTCCGCGACCCTCTGCTCCGCGACCCTCTGCTCCGCGACCCTCTGCTCCGCGACCCTTCAATCCGCCCCGCGACCCTCCGCTCCGCGACCCTCCGCTCCGCGACCCCCGCTCCGCGACCCCCGCTCCGCGACCCCCGCTCCGCGACCCCCGCTCCGCGACCCCCGCTCCGCGACCCTCCGCTCCGCGACCCTCCGCTCCGCGACCCTCCGCTCCGCGACCCTCCGCTCCACTCTGCGACCCTCCGCTCCACTCTGCGACCCTCCGCTCCACTCTGCGACCCTCCGCTCCACTCTGCGACCCTCCGCTCCACTCTGCGACCCTCCACTCCACTCTGCGACCCTCCACTCTGCGACCCTCCACTCCACTCTGCGACCCTCCACTCTGCGACCCTCCACTCTGCGACCCTCCACTCCACTCTGCGACCCTCCACTCCACTCTGCGACCCTCCACTCCACTCTGCGACCCTCCACTCCACTCTGCGACCCTCCACTCCACTCTGCGACCCTCCACTCCACTCTGCGACCCTCCACTCTGCGACCCTCCACTCTGCGACCCTCCAATCCACTCTGCGACCCTCCGCTCTGCGACCCTCCAATCCACTCTGCGACCCTCCGCTCTGCGACCCTCCAATCCACTCTGCGACCCTCCGCTCTGCGACCCTCCAATCCACTCTGCGACCCTCCGCTCTGCGACCCTCCAATCCACTCTGCGACCCTCCGCTCTGCGACCCTCCAATCCACTCTGCGACCCTCCGCTCTGCGACCCTCCAATCCACTCTGCGACCCTCCGCTCTGCGACCCTCCAATCCACTCTGCGACCCTCCGCTCTGCGACCCTCGGCTCTGCGACCTTCCACTCTGCGACCCTCGGCTCTGCGACCTTCCACTCTGCCACCTTCCACTCTGCCACCTTCCACTCTGCCACCTTCCACTCTGCCACCTTCCACTCTGCGACCCTCCCCTCCACTCTGCCACCCTCCCCTGTGCCACCCTCCCCTGTGCCACCCTCCCCTGTGCCACCCTCCAATCCACTCTACTCCACTCTGCGACCCTCCAATCCACTCTACTCCACTCTGCGACCCTCCAATCCACTCTACTCCACTCTGCGACCCTTTACTCCACTCTGCGACCCTTTACTCCACTCTGCCACCCTTTACTCCACTCTGCCACCCTTTACTCCACTCTGCCACCCTTTACTCCACTCTGCCACCCTTTACTCCACTCTGCCACCCTTTCCTCCACTCTGCCACCCTCCAATCCACTCCACTCTGCCACCCTCCAATCCACTCCACTCCAACCCTCCAATCCACTCCACTCCAACCCTCCAATCCACTCTGCCAACCTCCAATCCACTCTGCCACCCTCGACTGTGCCACCCTCCACTGTGCCACCCTCCACTGTGCCACCCTCCACTCTGCCACCCTCCACTCTGCCACCCTCCACTCTGCCACCCTCCACTCCACTCTGCCACCCTCCACTCTGCCACCCTCCACTCCACTCTGCCACCCTCCACTCCACTCTGCCACCCCGCGACCCTCCACCCCACCCCGCGACCCTCCACCCCACCCCGCGACCCTCCACCCCACCCCGCGACCCTCCACCCCACTCTGCGACCCTCCACCCCACTCTGCGACCCTCCACCCCACTCTGCGACCCTCCACCCCACTCTGCGACCCTCCACCCCACTCTGCGACCCTCCACTCTGCGACCTTCCACTCTGCCACCCTCCAATCCACTCTACTCTGCCACCCTTTACTCCACTCTGCCACCCTTTACTCCACTCTGCCACCCTTTACTCCACTCTGCCACCCTTTACTCCACTCTGCCACCCTTTACTCCACTCTGCCACCCTTTACTCCACTCTGCCACCCTCCACTCTGCCACCCTCCACTCTGCCACCCTCCACTCTGCCACCCTCCACCCTCCACCCTCCACTCTGCCACCCTCCACCCTCCACCCTCCATACCCTCCACTCTGCCACCCTCCACTCTGCCACCCTCCACTCTGCCACCCTCCACTCTGCCACCCTCCACTCTGCCACCCTCCACTCTGCCACCCTCCACCCTGCCACCCTGCCACCCTCCACCCTCCACTCTGCCACCCTCCACTCTGCCACCCTCCACTCTGCCACCCTCCACTCTGCCACCCTCCACTCTGCCACCCTCCACTCTGCCACCCTCCACTCTGCCACCCTCCACTCTGCCACCCTCCACTCCATGACCTTCCACTCTGCGACCTTCCACTCTGCGACCTTCCACTCTGCTACCCTCCCCTCCACTCTGCCACCCTCCACTCCACTCTGCGACCCTCCACTCCACTCTGCGACCCTCCACTCTGCGACCCTCCACTCCACTCTGCGACCCTCCACTCCACTCTGCGACCCTCCACTCTGCGACCCTCCACTCTGCGACCCTCCACTCTGCGACCCTCCACTCTGCGACCCTCCACTCTGCGACCCTCCACTCTGCGACCCTCCACTCTGCGACCCTCCACTCTGCGACCCTCCACTCTGCGACCCTCCACTCTGCGACCCTCCACTCTGCGACCCTCCACTCTGCGACCCTCCACTCTGCGACCCTCCACCCTGCGACCCTCCACCCTGCGACCCTCCACCCTGCGACCCTCCACCCTGCGACCCTCCACCCTGCGACCCTCCACCCTGCGACCCTCCACCCTGCGACCCTCCACCCTGCGACCCTCCACCCCGCGACCCTCCACCCCGCGACCCTCCACCCCGCGACCCTCCACCCCGCGACCCTCCACCCCGCGACCCTCCACCCCACCCCGCGACCCTCCACCTCCACCCCGCGACCCTCCACCCCACCCCGCGACCCTCCACCCCACCCCACCCCGCGACCCTCCACCCCACCCCGCGACCCTCCACCCCACGACCCTCCACCCCACCCCCGACCCTCCACCCCACGACCCTCCACCCCACCCCGCGACCCTCCACCCCACTCTGCGACCCTCCACCCCACTCTGCGACCCTCCACTCTGCGACCTTCCACTCTGCCACCCTCCAATCCACTCTACTCTGCCACCCTTTACTCCACTCTGCCACCCTTTACTCCACTCTGCCACCCTTTACTCACTCTGCCACCCTTTACTCCACTCTGCCACCCTTTACTCCACTCTGCCACCCTCCACTCTGCCACCCTCCACTCTGCCACCCTCCACTCTGCCACCCTCCACACCCTCCACTCTGCCACCCTCCACACCCTCCACTCTGCCACCCTCCACTCTGCCACCCTCCACTCTGCCACCCTCCACTCTGCCACCCTCCACTCTGCCACCCTCCACTCCACTCTGCGACCTTCCACTCTGCGACCTTCCACTCTGCGACCTTCCACTCTGCGACCTTCCACTCTGCTACCCTCCCCTCCACTCTGCCACCCTCCACTCCACTCTGCGACCCTCCACTCCACTCTGCGACCCTCCACTCCACTCTGCCACCCTCCACTCTGCGACCCTCCACTCTGCGACCCTCCACTCTGCGACCCTCCACTCTGCGACCCTCCACTCTGCGACCCTCCACCCCGCGACCCTCCACTCTGCCACCCTCCACTCTGCCACCCTCCACTCTGCCACCCTCCAATCCACTCCACTGTGCCACCCTCCAATCCACTCCACTCTGCGACCTTCCACTCTGCGACCTTCCACTCTGCGACCTTCCACTCTGCGACCCTCCCCTCCACTCTGCCACCCTCCCCTGTGCCACCCTCCAATCCACTCTGCCACCCTCTGCGACCCTCCAATCCACTCTACTCCACTCTGCGACCCTCCAATCCACTCTACTCCACTCTGCGACCCTCCAATCCACTCTACTCCACTCTGCGACCCTCCAATCCACTCTACTCCACTCTGCGACCCTCCAATCCACTCTGCGACCCTCCACTCCACTCTGCGACCCACCACTCCACTCTGCGACCCACCACTCCACTCTGCGACCCACCACTCCACTCTGCGACCCACCACTCCACTCTGCGACCCACCACTCCACTCTGCGACCCACCACTCCACTCTGCGACCCACCACTCCACTCTGCGACCCACCACTCCACTCTGCGACCCACCACTCCACTCTGCGACCCACCACTCCACTCTGCGACCCACCACTCCACTCTGCGACCCACCACTCCACTCTGCGACCCACCACTCCACTCTGCGACCCACCACTCCACTCTGCGACCCACCACTCCACTCTGCGACCCTCCACTCCACTCTGCGACCCTCCACTCTGCGACCCACCACTCCACTCTGCGACCCACCACTCCACTCTGCGACCCTCCACTCTGCGACCCTCCACTCTGCGACCCTCCACTCTGCGACCCTCCACTCTGCGACCCTCCACTCTGCGACCCTCCACTCTGCGACCTTCCACTCTGCGACCCTCCACTCCACTCTGCCACACTCCAATCCACTCTGCGACCGTCCAATCCACTCTACTCCACTCTGCGACCCTCCAATCCACTCTACTCCACTCTGCGACCCTCCACTCCACTCCGCGACCCTCTACTCCACGACCCTCTACTCCACTCCGCGACCCTCTACTCCACTCCGCGACTGACCTCTACTCCGCTCCGCGACTGACCCTCTACTCCGCTCCGCGACTGACCCTCTACTCCGCTCCGCGACTGACCCTCTACTCCGCTCCGCGACTGACCCTCTACCCCGCTCCGCGACTGACCCTCTACCCGCTCCCGCGACTGACCCTCTACTCCGCCCCGCGACCGACCCTCTACTCCGCTCCGCGACCGACCCTCTACTCCGCTCCGCGATTGACCCTCTACTCCGCTCCGCGACTGACCCTCTACTCCGCCCCGCGACTGACCCTCTACTCCGCCCCGCGACTGACCCCCTACTCCGCTCCGCGACTGACCCCTACTCCGCCCCGCGACTGACCCTCTACTCCGCCCCGCGACTGACCCTCTACTCCGCTCCGCGACTGACCCTCTACTCCGCTCCGCGACTGACCCTCCACTCCGCTCCGCGACTGACCCTCTACCCCGCTCCGCGACTGACCCTCTACTCCGCCCCGCGACTGACCCTCTACTCCGCCCGCGACTGACCCTCTACTCCGCCCCGCGACCTGACCCTCTACTCCGCCCGCGACCCTCCGCCCCGCGACCCTCCGCCCCGCGACCCTCCGCCCCGCGACCCTCCGCCCCGCGACCCTCCGCCCCGCGACCCTCCGCTCCGCGACCCTCCAATCCACTCCACTCTGTGACCTTCCACTCTGTGACCTTCCACTCTGTGACCTTCCACTCTGTGACCTTCCACTCTGCGACCTTCCACTCTGCGACCTTCCACTCTGCGACCTTCCACTCTGCGACCCTCCCCTCCACTCTGCCACCCTCCCCTGTGCCACCCTCCAATCCACTCTGCCACCCTCCCCTGTGCCACCCTCCAATCCACTCTGCCACCCTCCCCTGTGCCACCCTCCAATCCACTCTGCCACCCTCCCCTGTGCCACCCTCCAATCCACTCTGCCACCCTCCCCTGTGCCACCCTCCAATCCACTCTGCCACCCTCCCCTGTGCCACCCTCCAATCCACTCTACTCCACTCTGCGACCCTCCAATCCACTCTACTCCACTCTGCCACCCTTTACTCCACTCTACTCCACTC
Source organism: Calotriton arnoldi (assembly GCA_963921515.1). Lineage (NCBI taxonomy): Eukaryota > Metazoa > Chordata > Amphibia > Caudata > Salamandridae > Calotriton > Calotriton arnoldi. The sequence goes on from CAWUFW010006296.1 coordinate 1,118,305, forward strand.
TGCCACCCTTTACTCCACTCTGCCACCCTTTACTCCACTCTGCCACCCTCCAATCCACTCCACTCTGCCAACCTCCAATCCACTCCACTCTGCCAACCTCCAATCCACTCCACTCTGCCAACCTCCAATCCACTCTGCCAACCTCCAATCCACTCTGCCAACCTCCAATCCACTCTGCCAACCTCCAATCCACTCTGCCACCCTCCACTCTGCCACCCTCCACTCTGCCACCCTCCACTCTGCCACCCTCCACTCTGCCACCCTCCACTCTGCGACCCTCCACTCTGCGACCCTCCACTCTGCGACCTTCCACTCTGCCACCCTCCAATCCACTCTACTCCACTCTGCGACCCTCCAATCCACTCTACTCCACTCTGCGACCCTCCAATCCACTCTACTCCACTCTGCGACCCTCCAATCCACTCCACTCTGCGACCCTTTACTCCACTCTGCCACCCTTTACTCCACTCTGCCACCCTCCACTCTGCCACCCTCCACTCTGCCACCCTCCACTCTGCCACCCTCCAATCCACTCCACTCTGTGACCTTCCACTCTGTGACCTTCCACTCTGCGACCTTCCACTCTGCGACCTTCCACTCTGCGACCCTCCCCTCCCACTCTGCCACCCTCCCCTGTGCCACCCTCCAATCCACTCTGCCACCCTCTGCGACCCACCACTCCACTCTGCAACCCACCACTCCACTCTGCGACCCTCCTCTCTGCGACCCTCCACTCCACTCTGCGACCCTCCACTCCACTCTGCGACCCTCCACTCCACTCTGCGACCCTCCACTCTGCGACCCTCCACTCCACTCTGCGACCCTCCACTCTGCGACCCTCCACTCTGCGACCCTCCACTCCACTCTGCGACCCTCCACTCCACTCTGCGACCCTCCACTCCACTCTGCGACCCTCCACTCCACTCTGCGACCCTCCACTCTGCGACCCTCCACTCTGCGACCCTCCACTCTGCGACCCTCCACTCTGCGACCCTCCACTCTGCGACCCTCCAATCCACTCTGCGACCCTCCACTCTGCGACCCTCCAATCCACTCTGCGACCCTCCACTCTGCGACCCTCCAATCCACTCTGCGACCCTCCAATCCACTCTGCGACCCTCCAATCCACTCTGCGACCCTCCAATCCACTCTGCGACCCTCCAATCCACTCTGCGACCCTCCACTCTGCGACCCTCCAATCCACTCTGCGACCCTCCAATCCACTCTGCGACCCTCCATCCACTCTGCGACCCTCCACTCTGCGACCCCTCCACTCTGCGACCCTCCACTCTGCGACCCTCCACTCTGCGACCCTCCACTCTGCGACCCTCCACTCTGCGACCCTCCACTCTGCGACCCTCCACTCTGCGACCCTCCACTCTGCGACCCTCCACTCTGCGACCCTCCACTCTGCGACCCTCCACTCTGCGACCCTCCACTCTGCGACCCTCCAATCCACTCTGCGACCCTCCACTCTGCGACCCTCCACTCTGCGACCCTCCACTCTGCGACCCTCCAATCCACTCTGCGACCCTCCAATCCACTCTGCGACCCTCCAATCCACTCTGCGACCCTCCAATCCACTCTGTGACCCTCCACTCTGTGACCCTCCAATCCACTCTGTGACCCTCCAATCCACTCTGCGACCCTCCAATCCACTCTGCGACCCTCCAATCCACTCTGCGACCCTCCAATCCACTCTGCGACCCTCCAATCCACTCTGCGACCCTCCAATCCACTCTGCGACCCTCCAATCCACTCTGCGACCCTCCAATCCACTCTGCGACCCTCCAATCCACTCTGCGACCCTCCAATCCACTCTGCGACCCTCCAATCCACTCCGCGACCCTCGGCTCTGCGACCTTCCACTCTGCCACCTTCCACTCTGCCACCTTCCACTCTGCCACCTTCCACTCTGCGACCCTCCCCTCCACTCTGCCACCCTCCCCTGTGCCACCCTCCAATCCACTCCGCCACCCTCCAATCCGCCACCCTCCCCTGTGCCACCCTCCCCTGTGCCACCCTCCAATCCACTCTACTCCACTCTGCGACCCTCCAATCCACTCTACTCCACTCTGCGACCCTCCAATCCACTCTACTCCACTCTGCGACCCTCCAATCCACTCTACTCCACTCTGCGACCCTCCAATCCACTCTACTCCACTCTGCGACCCTCCAATCCACCCTACTCCACTCTGCGACCCTTCACTCCACTCTGCCACCCTTTACTCCACTCTGCCACCCTTTACTCCACTCTGCCACCCTTTACTCCACTCTGCCACCCTTCACTCCACTCTGCCACCCTTTACTCCACTCTGCCACCCTTTACTCCACTCTGCCACCCTTTACTCCACTCTGCCACCCTTTACTCCACTCTGCCACCCTTTACTCCACTCTGCCACCCTTACTCCACTCTGCCACCCTCCAATCCACTCCACTCTGCCACCCTCCAATCCACTCCACTCCAACCCTCCAATCCACTCCACTCCAACCCTCCAATCCACTCTGCCAACCTCCAATCCACTCTGCCAACCTCCAATCCGCCAACCTCCACTCTGCCACCCTCCACTCTGCCACCCTCCACTCTGCCACCCTCCACTCTGCCACCCTCCACTCCACTCTGCCACCCTCCACTCCACTCTGCCACCCTCCACTCCGCCACCCTCCACCCCGCGACCCTCCACCCCGCGACCCTCCACCCCGCGACCCTCCACCCCGCGACCCTCCACCCCGCGACCCTCCACCCCGCGACCCTCCACCCCGCGACCCTCCACTCCGCGACCCTCCACCCCGCGACCCTCCACCCCACTCTGCGACCCTCCACTCTGCGACCTTCCACTCTGCCACCCTCCAATCCACTCTACTCTGCCACCCTTTACTCCACTCTGCCACCCTCCACTCTGCCACCCTCCACTCTGCCACCCTTTACTCCACTCTGCCACCCTTTACTCCCACTCTGCCACCCTCCACTCTGCCACCCTCCACTCTGCCACCCTCCACTCTGCCACCCTCCACTCTGCCACCCTCCACCCTCCACTCTGCCACCCTCCACCCTCCACTCTGCCACCCTCCACCCTCCACCCTCCACTCTGCCACCCTCCACCCTCCACTCTGCCACCCTCCACCCTCCACTCTGCCATCCTCCACTCTGCCACCCTCCACTCTGCCACCCTCCACTCTGCCACCCTCCACTCTGCCACCCTCCACTCTGCCACCCTCCACTCTGCCACCCTCCACCCTCCACTCTGCCACCCTCCACTCTGCCACCCTCCACCCTCCACTCTGCCACCCTCCACCCTCCACTCTGCCACCCTCCACTCTGCCACCCTCCACTCTGCCACCCTCCACTCTGCCACCCTCCACTCTGCCACCCTCCACTCTGCCACCCTCCACTCCACTCTGTGACCTTCCACTCTGCGACCTTCCACTCTGCGACCTTCCACTCTGCGACCTTCCACTCTGCGACCTTCCACTCTGCTACCCTCCCCTCCACTCTGCCACCCTCCCCTGTGCCACCCTCCAATCCACTCTGCCACCCTCTGCGACCCTCCAATCCACTCTACTCCACTCTGCGACCCTCCAATCCACTCTACTCCACTCTGCGACCCTCCAATCCACTCTACTCCACTCTGCGACCTTCCAATCCACTCTACTCTGCGACCCTCCAATCCACTCTACTCCACTCTGCGACCCACCACTCCACTCTGCGACCCACCACTCCACTCTGCGACCCACCACTCCACTCTGCGACCCACCACTCCACTCTGCGACCCACCACTCCACTCTGCGACCCACCACTCCACTCTGCGACCCACCACTCCACTCTGCGACCCACCACTCCACTCTGCGACCCACCACTCCACTCTGCGACCCACCACTCCACTCTGCGACCCACCACTCCACTCTCTGCGACCCACCACTCCACTCTGCGACCCACCACTCCACTCTGCGACCCTCCACTCTGCGACCCTCCACTCTGCGACCCTCCACTCTGCGACCCTCCACTCTGCGACCCTCCTCTCTGCGACCCTCCACTCTGCGACCCTCCACTCTGCGACCCTCCACTCTGCGACCCTCCTCTCTGCGACCCTCCTCTCTGCGACCCTCCTCTCTGCGACCCTCCTCTCTGCGACCCTCCTCTCTGCGACCCTCCTCTCTGCGACCCTCCTCTCTGCGACCCTCCTCTCTGCGACCCTCCTCTCTGCGACCCTCCTCTCTGCGACCCTCCACTCTGCGACCCTCCACTCTGCGACCCTCCACTCTGCGACCCTCCACTCCACTCTGCCACACTCCAATCCACTCTGCGACCGTCCAATCCACTCTACTCCACTCTGCGACCCTCCAATCCACTCTACTCCACTCTGCGACCCTCCACTCCACTCCGCGACCCTCTACTCCACTCCGCGACCCTCTACTCCGCTCCGCGACTGACCCTCTACTCCGCTCCGCGACTGACCCTCCACCCCGCTCCGCGACTGACCCTCTACTCCGCTCCGCGACTGACCCTCTACTCCGCTCCGCGACCGACCCTCTACTCCGCTCCGCGACTGACCCTCTACTCCGCTCCGCGACTGACCCTCTACTCCGCCCCGCGACTGACCCTCTACTCCGCTCCGCGACTGACCCTCTACTTCACTCCGCGACTGACCCTCTACTTCACTCCGCGACCGACCCTCTACTCCACTCCGCGACCGACCCTCAACTCCACTCCGCGACCGACCCTCTACTCCGCTCCGCGCCCGACCCTCTACTCCGCTCCGCGCCCGACCCTCTACTCCGCTCCGCGACTGACCCTCTACTCCGCCCCGCGACTGACCCTCTACTCTGCCCCGCGACTGACCCTCTACTCCGCCCGCGACTGACCCTCTACTCCGCCCGCGACTGACCCTCTACTCCGCTCCGCGACTGACCCTCTACTCCGCCTCGCGACTGACCCTCTACTCCGCCCCGCGACTGACCCTCTACTCCGCCCCGCGACTGACCCTCTACTCCGCCCCGCGACTGACCCTCTACTCCGCCCCGCGACTGACCCTCTACTCCGCCCCGCGACTGACCCTCTACTCCGCCCCGCGACTGACCCTCTACTCCGCCCCGCGACTGACCCTCTACTCCGCTCCGCGACTGACCCTCTACTCCGCCCCGCGACTGACCCTCTACTCCGCTCCGCGACTGACCCCCTACTCCGCTCCGCGACTGACCGCCTACTCCGCTCCGCGACTGACCCTCTACTCCGCTCTGCGACTGACCCCCTACTCCGCTCCGCGACTGACCCTCTACTCCGCCCGCGACTGACCCTCTACTCCGCCCCGCGACTGACCCTCTACTCCGCTCCGCGACTGACCCTCTACTCCGCCCGCGACTGACCCTCTACGCCGCTCCGCGACTGACCCTCTACGCCGCTCCGCGACTGACCTCTACTCCGCTCCGCGACTGACCCTCTACTCCGCTCCGCGACTGACCCTCTCACTCCGCCCCGCGACTGACCTCTACTCCGCCTCGCGACTGACCCTCTACTCCGCCCCGCGACTGACCCTCTACTCCGCCCGCGACTGACCCTCTACTCCGCCCGCGACTGACCCTCTACTCCGCCCCGCGACTGACCCTCTACTCCGCCCCGCGACTGACCCTCTACTCCGCTCCGCGACTGACCCTCTACTCCCGCTCCGCGACTGACCCTCTACTCCGCTCCGCGACTGACCCTCTACCCCGCTCCGCGACTGACCCTCTACCCCGCTCCGCGACTGACCCTCTACCCCGCTCCGCGACTGACCCTCTACCCCGCTCCGCGACTGACCCTCTACCCCGCTCCGCGACTGACCCTCTACCCGCTCCGCGACTGACCCTTCTACCCCGCTCCGCGACTGACCCTCTACCCGCTCCGCGACTGACCCTCTACTCCGCCCCGCGACTGACCCTCTACTCCGCCCCGCGACTGACCCTCTACTCCGCCCCGCGACTGACCCTCTACTCCGCCCCGCGACCCTCTGCCCCGCGACCCTCTGCCCCGCGACCCTCTGCCCCGCGACCCTCTGCCCCGCGACCCTCTGCTCCGCGACCCTCTGCTCCGCGACCCTCTGCTCCGCGACCCTCTGCTCCGCGACCCTCTGCTCCGCGACCCTCTGCTCCGCGACCCTCTGCTCCGCGACCCTCTGCTCCGCGACCCTCTGCTCCGCGACCCTCTGCTCCGCGACCCTCTGCTCCGCGACCCTCTGCTCCGCGACCCTCCGCTCCGCGACCCTCCGATCCACTCCACTCTGTGACCTTCCACTCTGTGACCTTCCACTCTGTGACCTTCCACTCTGTGACCTTCCACTCTGCGACCTTCCACTCTGCGACCTTCCACTCTGCGACCCTCCCCTCCACTCTGCCACCCTCCCTGTGCCACCCTCCAATCCACTCTGCCACCCTCCCCTGTGCCACCCTCCAATCCACTCTGCCACCCTCCCCTGTGCCACCCTCCAATCCACTCTGCCACCCTCCCCTGTGCCACCCTCCAATCCACTCTGCCACCCTCCCCTGTGCCACCCTCCAATCCACTCTGCCACCCTCCCCTGTGCCACCCTCCAATCCACTCTACTCCACTCTGCCACCCTTTACTCCACTCTGCCACCCTTTACTCCACTCTGCCACCCTTTACTCCACTCTGCCACCCTTTACTCCACTCTGCCACCCTTTACTCCACTCTGCCACCCTCCAATCCACTCCACTCTGCCACCCTCCAATCCACTCTGCCAACCTCCAATCCACTCTGCCAACCTCCAATCCACTCTGCCAACCTCCAATCCACTCTGCCAACCTCCAATCCACTCTGCCACCCTCCAATCCACTCTGCCACCTCCACTCTGCCACCCTCCACTCTGCCACCCTCCACTCTGCCACCCTCCACTCTGCCACCCTCCACTCTGCCACCCTCCACTCTGCCACCCTCCACTCTGCGACCCTCCACTCTGCGACCTTCCACTCTGCGACCTTCCACTCTGCGACCTTCCACTCTGCGACCCTCCAATCCACTCTACTCCACTCTGCGACCCTCCAATCCACTCTACTCCACTCTGCGACCCTCCAATCCACTCTACTCCACTCTGCGACCCTCCAATCCACTCTACTCCACTCTGCGACCCTCCAATCCACTCCACTCTGCGACCCTTTACTCCACTCTGCCACCCTTTACTCCACTCTGCCACCCTTTACTCCACTCTGCCACCCTTTACTCCACTCTGCCACCCTTTACTCCACTCTGCCACCCTTTACTCCACTCTGCCACCCTTTACTCCACTCTGCCACCCTTTACTCCACTCTGCCACCCTTTACTCCACTCTGCCACCCTCCACTCTGCCACCCTCCACTCTCCACTCTGCCACTCTCCACTCTGCCACCCTCCACTCTGCCACCCTCCACTCTGCCACCCTCCAATCCACTCCACTCTGTGACCTTCCACTCTGCGACCTTCCACTCTGCGACCTTCCACTCTGCGACCCTCCCCTCCACTCTGCCACCCTCCCCTGTGCCACCCTCCAATCCACTCTGCCACCCTCTGCGACCCACCACTCCACTCTGCAACCCACCACTCCACTCTGCGACCCTCCACTCTGCGACCCTCCTCTCTGCGACCCTCCACTCCACTCTGCGACCCTCCACTCCACTCTGCGACCCTCCACTTCCACTCTGCGACCCTCCACTCCACTCTGCGACCCTCCACTCTTGCGACCCTCCACTCTGCGACCCTCCACTCCACTCTGCGACCCTCCACTCCACTCTGCGACCCTCCACTCCACTCTGCGACCCTCCAGAGTGGATTGGAGGGTCGCAGAGTGGAGTAGAGTGGATTGGAGGGTGGCAGAGTGGAGTAGAGTGGATTGGAGGGTGGCAGAGTGGAGTAGAGTGGATTGGAGGGTGGCAGAGTGGAGTAGAGTGGATTGGAGGGTCGCAGAGGGTGGCAGAGTGGATTGGAGGGTCGCAGAGGGTGGCAGAGTGGAGTGGAGGGTCGCAGAGGGTGGCAGAGTGGATTGGAGGGTGGCACAGGGGAGGGTGGCAGAGTGGAGTGGAAGGTCGCAGAGTGGAAGGTCGCAGAGTGGAAGGTCGCAGAGTGGAGTGGATTGGAGGGTGGCAGAGTGGAGTGGATTGGAGGGTGGCAGAGTGGAGTGGATTGGAGGGTGGCAGAGTGGAGTGGATTGGAGGGTGGCAGAGTGGAGTGGATTGGAGGGTGGCAGAGTGGAGTGGAGTGGAGGGTGGCAGAGTGGAGGGTGGCAGAGTGGAGGGTGGCAGAGTGGCAGGAGTGGCAGAGTGGAGGAGTGGCAGAGTGGAGGGTGGCAGAGTGGAGGGTGGCAGAGTGGAGGGTGGCAGAGTGGAGGGTGGCAGAGTGGAGGGTGGCAGAGTGGAGGGTGGCAGAGTGGAGGGTGGCAGAGTGGAGGAAAGGGTGGCAGAGTGGAGTAAAGGGTGGCAGAGTGGAGTAAAGGGTGGCAGAGTGGAGTAAAGGGTGGCAGAGTGGAGTAAAGGGTCGCAGAGTGGAGTGGATTGGAGGGTCGCAGAGTGGAGTAGAGTGGATTGGAGTGTGGCAGAGTGGAAGGTCGCAGAGTGGAGGGTCGCAGAGTGGAGGGTCGCAGAGTGGAGGGTCGCAGAGTGGAGGGTCGCAGAGTGGAGGGTCGCAGAGTGGAGGAGGGTCGCAGAGTGGAGTGGAGGGTCGCAGAGTGGAGGGTCGCAGAGTGGAGGGTCGCAGAGTGAGAGTCGCAGGAGTGGAGGGTCGCAGAGTGGAGGGTGGTCGCAGAGTGGAGGGTCGCAGAGTGGAGGGTCGCAGAGTGGAGGGTCGCAGAGTGGAGGGTCGCAGAGTGGAGGGTCGCAGAGTGGAGGAGGTCGCAGAGTGGAGTGGATGGGTCGCGGAGTGGAGGGTCGCAGAGTGGAGGGTCGCAGAGTGGAGGGTCGCAGAGTGGAGGGTCGCAGAGTGGAGGGTCGCAGAGTGGAGGTCGAGAGTGGAGGGTCGCGGAGTGGAGGGTCGTGGAGTGGAGTGGTGGGTCGCGGAGTGGTGGGTCGTGGAGTGGTGGGTCGTGGAGTGGTGGGTCGCGGAGTGGTGGGTCGCGGAGTGGTGGGTCGCAGAGTGGTGGGTCGCAGAGTGGTGGGTCGCAGAGTGGAGTGGAGGGTCGCAGAGTGGAGTGGAGGGTCGCAGAGTGGAGGGTGGTCGCAGAGTGGAGTGGAAGGTCGCAGAGTGGAGTGGAGGGTCGCAGAGTGGAGTGGAGGGTCGCAGAGTGGAGGGTCGCAGAGTGGAGTGGAGGGTCGCAGAGTGGAGTGGAGGGTCGCAGAGTGGAGTGGAGGGTCGCAGAGTGGAGTGGAGGGTCGCAGAGTGGAGGGTCGCAGAGTGGAGGGTCGCAGAGTGGAGTGGAGGGTCGCAGAGTGGAGTGGAGGGTCGCAGAGTGGAGTGGAGGGTCGCAGAGTGGAGTGGAGGGTCGCAGAGTGGAGTGGAGGGTCGCGGTGGGTGGCAGGGTGGAGGGTCGCGGGGTGGCAGGGTGGAGGGTCGCGGGGTGGCAGGGTGGAGGGTCGCAGGGTGGAGGGTCGCGAGGGTGGCAGGGTGGAGGGTCGCGGGGTGGCAGGGTGGAGGGTCGCGGGGTGGCAGGGTGGAGGGTCGCGGGGTGGCAGGGTGGAGGGTCGCGGGGTGGCAGGGTGGAGGGTCGCGGGGTGGCAGGGTGGAGGGTCGCGGGGTGGCAGGGTGGAGGGTCGCAGGGTGGAGGGTGGCAGGGTGGAGGGTCGCAGGGTGGAGGGTGGCGGGGTGGAGGGTGGCGGGGTGGAGGGTGGCGGGGTGGAGGGTGGCGGGGTGGAGGGTGGCGGGGTGGAGGGTGGCAGAGTGGAGGGTGGCAGAGTGGAGGGTGGCAGAGTGGAGGGTGGCAGAGTGGATTGGAGGGTCGCGGAGCAGAGGGTCGCGGAGCAGAGGGTCTAGCGGAGTAGAGGGTCGAGTCGCGGAGCGAGAGTAGAGGGTCAGTCGCGGAGCGGAGTAGAGGGTCAGTCGCGGAGCGGAGTAGAGGGTCAGTCGCGGAGCGGAGTAGAGGGTCAGTCGCGGAGTAGAGGGTCGCGGACTGGAGTGGATTGGAGGGTCGCGGAGTGGAGTGGATTGGAGGGTCGCAGAGTGGAGTAGAGTGGATTGGAGGGTCGCAGAGTGGAGTAGAGTGGATTGGAGGGTCGCAGAGTGGAGTAGAGTGGATTGGAGGGTCGCAGAGTGGAGTAGAGTGGATTGGAGGGTCGCAGAGTGGAGTAGAGTGGATTGGAGGGTCGCAGAGTGGATTGGAGGGTCGCAGAGTGGATTGGAGGGTCGCAGAGTGGATTGGAGGGTCGCAGAGTGGAGTGGAGTGGAGGGTCGCAGAGTGGAGGGTCGCAGAGTGGAGGGTCGCAGAGTGGAGGGTCGCAGAGTGGAGGGTCGCAGAGTGGAGGGTCGCAGAGTGGAGGGTCGCAGAGTGGAGGGTCGCAGAGTGGAGGGTCGCAGAGTGGAGGGTCGCAGAGTGGAGTGGAGGGTCGCAGAGTGGAGGGTCGCAGAGTGGAGGGTCGCGGAGTGGAGGGTCGCGGAGTGGAGGGTCGCAGAGTGGAGGGTCGCAGAGTGGAGGGTCGCAGAGTGGAGGGTCGCAGAGTGGAGGGTCGCAGAGTGGAGGGTCGCAGAGTGGAGGGTCGCAGAGTGGAGTGGAGGGTCGCGGAGTGGAGGGTCGCAGAGTGGAGTGGAGGGTCGCGGAGTGGAGGGTCGCGGAGTGGAGGGTCGCGGAGTGGAGGGTCGCAGAGTGGAGGGTCGCAGAGTGGAGTGGAGGGTCGCAGAGTGGAGTGGAGGGTCGCAGAGTGGAGGGTCGCAGAGTGGAGTGGAGGGTCGCAGAGTGGAGTGGAGGGTCGCAGAGTGGAGTGGAGGGTCGCAGAGTGGAGGGTCGCAGAGTGGAGTGGAGGGTCGCAGAGTGATGGGTCGCAGAGTGGAGTGGAGGGTCGCAGAGTGGAGTGGAGGGTCGCAGAGTGGAGTGGAGGGTCGCAGAGTGGAGTGGAGGGTCGTGGAGTGGAGGGTCGCAGAGTGGAGTAGAGTGGATTGGAGGGTCGCAGAGTGGAGTAGAGTGGAGTAGAGTGGAGTGGATTGGAGGGTCGCAGAGTGGAGTAGAGTGGATTGGAGGGTCGCAGAGTGGAGTAGAGTGGATTGGAGGGTCGCAGAGTGGAGTAGAGTGGATTGGAGGGTCGCAGAGAGGTGGCAGAGTGGATTGGAGGGTGGCACAGGGAGGGTGGCAGAGTGGAGGGGAGGGTCGCAGAGTGGAAGGTCGCAGAGTGGAAGGTCGCAGAGTGGAAGGTCGCAGAGTGGAGTGGATTGGAGGGTGGCAGAGTGGAGTGGATTGGAGGGTGGCAGAGTGGAGGGTGGCAGAGTGGAGGGTGGCAGAGTGGAGGGTGGCAGAGTGGAGGGTGGCAGAGTGGAGAGTGGAGGGTGGCAGAGTGGAGTAAAGGGTGGCAGAGTGGAGTAAAGGGTGGTAGAGTGGAGTGGATTGGAAGGTCGCAGAGTGGAGTGGATTGGAGGGTCGCAGAGTGGAGTAGAGTGGATTGGAGGGTCGCAGAGTGGAGTAGAGTGGATTGGAGGGTCGCAGAGTGGAGTAGAGTGGATTGGAGGGTGGCAGAGTGGAAGGTCGCAGAGTGGAGGGTCGCAGAGTGGAGGGTCGCAGAGTGGAGGGTCGCAGAGTGGAGGGTCGCAGAGTGGAGGGTCGCAGAGTGGAGGGTCGCAGAGTGGAGGGTCGCAGAGTGGAGGGTCGCAGAGTGGAGGGTCGCAGAGTGGAGTGGTGGATCGCAGAGTGGAGTGGTGGGTCGCAGAGTGGAGTGGTGGGTCGCAGAGTGGAGGGTCGCAGAGTGGAGTAGAGTGGATTGGAGGGTCGCAGAGTGGAGGGTCGCAGAGTGGAGGGTCGCAGAGAGGAGGGTCGCAGAGTGGAGTGGTGGGTCGCAGAGTGGAGTGGTGGGTCGCAGAGTGGAGTGGTGGGTCGCAGAGTGGAGTGGTGGGTCGCAGAGTGGAGTGGTGGGTCGCAGAGTGGAGTGGTGGGTCGTGGAGTGGTGGGTCGCAGAGTGGAGTGGAGGGTCGCAGAGTGGAGTGGAGGGTCGCAGAGTGGAGTAGAGTGGATTGGAGGGTCGCAGAGTGGAGTGGATTGGAGGGTCGCAGAGTGGAGTAGAGTGGATTGGAGGGTGGCAGAGTGGAGTAGAGTGGATTGGAGGGTGGCAGAGTGGAGTAGAGTGGATTGGAGGGTGGCAGAGTGGAGTAGAGTGGATTGGAGGGTGGCAGAGTGGAGTAGAGTGGATTGGAGGGTCGCAGAGGGTGGCAGAGTGGATTGGAGGGTCGCAGAGGGTGGCAGAGTGGATTGGAGGGTGGCACAGGGGAGGGTGGCAGAGTGGAGGGGAGGGTCGCAGAGTGGAAGGTCGCAGAGTGGAAGGTCGCGGAGTGGAGTGGATTGGAGGGTGGCAGAGTGGAGTGGATTGGAGGGTGGCAGAGTGGAGTGGATTGGAGGGTGGCAGAGTGGAGTGGATTGGAGGGTGGCAGAGTGGTGGATTGGAGGGTGGCAGAGTGGAGTGGATTGGAGGGTGGCAGAGTGGAGTGGATTGGAGGGTGGCAGAGTGGAGTGGATTGGAGGGTGGCAGAGTGGAGTGGATTGGAGGGTGGCAGAGTGGAGTGGATTGGAGGGTGGCAGAGTGGAGGGTGGCAGAGTGGAGTGGAGGGTGGCAGAGTGGAGGGTGGCAGAGTGGAGTGGAGGGTGGCAGAGTGGAGGGTGGCAGAGTGGAGTGGAGGAGGGTAGGCAGAGTGGAGTGGAGGAGGGTGGCAGAGTGGAGAGGTGGAGGGTGGCAGAGTGGAGGGTGGCAGAGTGGAGGGTGGCAGAGTGGAGGGTGGCAGAGTGGAGGGTGGCAGAGTGGAGGGTGGCAGAGTGGAGGGTGGCAGAGTGGAGGGTGGCAGAGTGGAGGGTGGCAGAGGAGTGGAGAGGTGGCAGAGTGGAGTGAAGAGGGTGGCAGAGTGGAGTAAAGGGTGGCAGAGTGGAGTAGTGGCAAGGGTGGCAGAGTGGAGTGGATTGGAGGGTCGCAGAGTGGAGTTGAGTGGATTGGAGGGTCGCAGAGTGGAGGGTCGCAGAGTGGAGGGTCGCAGAGTGGAGGGTCGCAGAGTGGAGGGTCGCGGAGTGGAGGGTCGCGGAGTGGAGGGTCGCAGAGTGGAGGGTCGCAGAGTGGAGTGGAGGGTCGCAGAGTGGAGTGGAGGGTCGCAGAGTGGAGTGGAGGGTCGCAGAGTGGGTGGAGGGTCGCAGAGTGGAGGGTCGCAGAGTGGGTGGAGGTGCAGAGTGGAGTGAGGATCGCAGAGTGGAGTGGAGGGTCGCAGGCGTGGAGTGGTCGCACTCCACTCTGCGACCCTCCACTCCACTCTGCGACCCTCCACTCCACTCTGCGACCCTCCACTCTGCGACCCTCCACTCCACTCTGCGACCCTCCACTCCACTCTGCGACCCTCCACTCCACTCTGCGACCCTCCACTCCACTCTGCGACCCTCCACTCTGCGACCCTCCACTCTGCCACCCTCCACTCTGCCACCCTCCACTCTGCCACCCTCCACTCTGCCACCCTCCACTCTGCCACCCTCCACTCTGCCACCCTCCACTCTGCCACCCTCCAATCCACTCTACTCCACTCTGCGACCCTCTAATCCACTCCACTCTGCGACCCTTCACTCCACTCTGCCACCCTTCTACTCCACTCTGCCACCCTTTCCTCCACTCTGCCACCCTTTCCTCCACTCTGCCACCCTTTCCTCCACTCTGCCACCCTTTCCTCCACTCTGCCACCCTTTCCTCCACTCTGCCACCCTTTCCTCCACTCTGCCACCCTTTCCTCCACTCTGCCACCCTCCACTCTGCCACCCTTTCCTCCACTCTGCCACCCTTTCCTCCACTCTGCCACCCTCCACTCTGCCACCCTCCACTCTGCCACCCTCCACTCTGCCACCCTCCACTCTGCCACCCTCCACTCTGCCACCCTCCACTCTGCCACCCTCCACTCTGCCACCCTCCACTCTGCCACCCTCCAATCCACTCCGCGACCCTCCACTCCACTCTGCGACCTTCCACTCCGCGACCCTCCACTCCACTCTGTGACCCTCCACTCCACTCTGCGACCCTCCACTCTGCGACCCTCCACTCCACTCTGCGACCCTCCACTCTGCGACACTCCACTCTGCGACCCTCCACTCCACTCTGCGACCCTCCACTCTGCGACCCTCCACTCTGCGACCCTCCACTCCACTCTGCGACCCTCCACTCTGCGACCACTCCACTCTGCGACCCTCCACTCTGCGACCCTCCACTCCACTCTGCGACCCTCCACTCCACTCTGCGACCCTCCACTCCACTCTGCGACCCTCCACTCCACTCTGCGACCCTCCACTCTGTGACCCTCCACTCCACTCTGCGACCCTCCACTCCACTCTGCGACCCTCCACTCCGCGACCCTCCACTCCACTCTGCGACCCTCCACTCTGCGACCCTCCACTCCACTCTGCGACCCTCCACTCCGCGACCCTCCACTCCACTCCGCGACCCTCCACTCCACTCCGCGACCCTCCACTCCACTCTGCGACCCTCCACTCCACTCTGCGACCCTCCACTCCACTCTGCGACCCTCCACTCTGCGACCCTCCACTCCACTCTGCGACCCTCCACTCCACTCTGCGACCCTCCACTCCACTCTGCGACCCTCCACTCCACTCCCCGACCCTCCACTCCACTCTGCGACCCTCCACTCCACTCTGCGACCCTCCACTCCGCGACCCTCCACTCCACTCTGCGACCCTCTACTCTGCGACCCTCCACTCCACTCTGCGACCCTCCACTCCACTCTGCGACCCTCCACTCCACTCTGCCCTCCACTCCACTCTGCAACCCTCCACTCCACTCTGCAACCCTCCACTCCACTCTGCGACCCTCCACTCTGCGACTCCCTCCACTCCACTCTGCGACCCTCCACTCTGCGACCCTCCACTCCACTCTGCGACCCTCCACTCTGCGACCCTCCACTCCACTCTGCGACCCTCCACTCTGCGAACCTCCACTCCACTCTTTGACCCTCCACTCTGCGACCCTCCACTCTGCGACCCTCCACTCTGCGACCCTCCACTCCACTCTGCGACCCTCCACTCTGCGAACCTCCACTCCACTCTGCGAACCTCCACTCCACTCTGCGACCCTCCACTCCACTCTGCGACCCTCCACTCCACTCTGCGACCCTCCACTCCACTCTGCGACCCTCCACTCTGCGACCCTCCACTCTGCGACCCTCCACTCCACTCTGCGACCCTCCACTCCACTCTGCGACCCTCCACTCCACTCTGCGACCCTCCACTCCACTCTGCGACCCTCCACTCCACTCTGCGACCCTCCACTCCACTCTGCGACCCTCCACTCCACTCTGCGACCCTCCACTCCACTCTGCGACCCTCCACTCTGCGACCCTCCACTCTGCGACCCTCCACTCTGCGACCCTCCACTCTGCGACCCTCCACTCTGCGACCCTCCACTCTGCGACCCTCCACTCTGCGACCCTCCACTCTGCGACCCTCCACTCCGCGACCCTCCACTCCGCGACCCTCCACTCCACTCCGCGACCCTCCACTCCACTCTGCGACCCTCCACTCCGCGACCCTCCACTCCACTCTGCGACCCTCCACTCTGCGACCCTCCACTCCGCGACCCTCCACTCCACTCTGCGACCCTCCACTCCACTCTGCGACCCTCCACTCCACTCTGCGACCCTCCACTCCACTCTGCGACCCTCCACTCCACTCTGCGACCCTCCACTCCACTCTGCGACCCTCCACTCCACTCTGCGACCCTCCACTCTGCGACCCTCCACTCCACTCTGCGACCCTCCACTCTCGACCTCCACTCTGCGACCCTCCACTCCACTCTGCGACCCTCCACTCCACTCTGCGACCCTCCACTGCACTCTGCGACCCTCCACTCCACTCTGCGACCCTCCACTCCACTCTGCGAACCTCCACTCCACTCTGCGACCCTCCACTCTGCGACCCTCCACTCCACTCTGCGACCCTCCACTCCACTCTGCGACCCTCCACTCCACTCTGCGACCCTCCACTCCACTCTGCGACACTCCACTCTGCGACCCTCCACTCTGCGACCCTCCACTCTGCGACCCTCCACTCTGCGACCCTCCACTCTGCGACCCTCCACTCTGCGACCCTCCACTCTGCGACCCTCCACTCTGCGACCCTCCACTCTGCGACCCTCCACTCCACTCTGCGACCCTCCACTCCACTCTGCGACCCTCCACTCCACTCTGCGACCCTCCACTCTGCGACCCTCCACTCTGCGACCCTCCACTCTGCGACCCTCCACTCTGCGACCCTCCACTCTGCGACCCTCCACTCTGCGACCCTCCACTCTGCGACCCTCCACTCTGCGACACTCCACTCTGCGACCCTCCACTCTGCGACCCTCCACTCCACTCTGCGACCCTCCACTCCACTCTGCGACCCTCCCTCCACTCTGCGACCCTCCACTCTGCGACCCTCCACTCTGCGACCCTCCACTCCACTCTGCGACCCTCCACTCCACTCTGCGACCCTCCACTCTGCGACCCTCCACTCCACTCTGCGACCCTCCACTCCACTCTGCGACCCTCCACTCTGCGACCCTCCACTCCACTCTGCGACCCTCCACTCCACTCTGCGACCCTCCACTCCACTCTGCGACCCTCCACTCCACTCTGCGACCCTCCACTCCACTCTGCGACCCTCCACTCCACTCTGCGACCCTCCACTCCACTCTGCGACCCTCCACTCCACTCTGCGACCCTCCACTCCACGACCCTCCACTCCACGACCCTCCACTCCACGACCCTCCACTCCGCGACCCTCCACTCCGCGACCCTCCACTCCACTCCGCGACCCTCCACTCCACTCCGCGACCCTCCACTCCACTCTGCGACACTCCACTCTGCGACACTCCACTCTGCGACACTCCACTCTGCCACCCTCCACTCTGCCACCCTCCACTCTGCCACCCTCCACTCTGCCACACTCCAATCCACTCTGCCACACTCCAATCCACTCTGCCACACTCCAATCTGCCACACTCCAATCCACTCTACTCCACTCTGCGACCCTCCAATCCACTCTACTCCACTCTGCGACCCTCCAATCCACTCTACTCCACTCTGCGACCCTCCAATGCACTCTACTCCACTCTGCGACCCTCCAATCCACTCTGCGACCCTCCAATCCACTCTACTCCACTCTGCGACCCTCCAATCCACTCTACTCCACTCTGCGACCCTCCAATCCACTCCAGTCCGCGACCCTCTACTTCACTCCGCGACTGACCCTCTACTTCACTGTGAGAAGTTGGCCTGGTATATGCTGTTCACTAATTAAAGTGGACACCTTGCACCAGGGCAAATCGACTCTTATGGTAGATAGGTTTAAGACAACTGTAGGAAGGTGGAATCTGACTATATGGTTGCCCCCCCTTTTTTCCTGGTGTTTTGCTGGTTTATAACTTAGTTGGACTGGGACCCTGCTATTCAGGGCCCCAGTCTATCTGCTCTCTCTAAACGACATGGAGTGCACTCTAGGTGCACTAGTGATTGGATACTGTGGTGCCTTATGAGTCCCTAGTATATGGTACCTTAGGTGCCAAGGGCATAGGTACTTCACAGGCCTACCAGGGGCTGCAGCATGTATTATGCCACCCCTGGGAAGCAGACTAAATCTGACACCACAGGCCTGCTACTGCAGCCTGGGTGAGGTGGTGCTAGCACCCCTCACTGAGATATAGGTTTCCTATATCTCTCCTGCACACACATATAAACCTATCAGTCACCCCTAAGGCAGGCCCTATCAATGCTGAGGGCAGGGTGCTTGGCTTCTATGTGAGGGGGTGCCTCTGCCTGAGCAGGGCCCCTCTGCAGCTCTCAGAGTCTATTCTCTGGTGCTGTTTGTGGATGCGGTTAAACCATATACTATTAAGTGCATTATATCCTCGCGGTAAAATGCTAACTTTGGAATGGCTGCATCAAAACATGTCGTGTTTAGTGTCAAACATCTTGGAATACTACCCCCCGCCAATCTTGGCGGCGGGGGTAGCATTCCACCCTTCTAGAGGGATAAGACATGTACCTGCTGTGGAAACGCGGTAGAATCCTAAAGAGCCCTGGCATCACAAAATGGATGCCATCAGTCACAGACACTGGGCTGCCCTCCTGCTGATGACCGAAACTCACAGTGGAGGAAGCCCAACAATAGGCATCCTGTCACAGGGAGGTGTAACCACCTCCCAGACAGGGTTTAGTGTATTGGGGCTGGGTGGGTGCACTCTTAGAGTGCTTTGAAGTCCTGCACTGGGGGAGCAGAAGGCTCCTCTGTGCATATGCCAGTTCAAACCGGCTCAGGGGCTACCTGCCCCTGCTCTGGCGCGAAACTGGACAAAGGGAAGTGGGTGTAGCCACCCCCTCCCTTGACCCTCCCATAGGTGGGGTGTGAGAAGTTGGCCTGGTATATGCTGTTCACTAATTAAAGTGGACACCTTGCACCAGGGCAAATCGACTCTTATGGTAGATAGGTTTAAGACAACCTTTTAAAGAAAGCTATCCTAGTGGTAGCTGTGGAGAGCAGCCTTCAGGCTAAGTCTCGGAGGAATGTAAAGCAGCTTGTTTTACCATATAATCTCTTGAATCACCAAATGAAAAGACACCACACAGGTATATATATCAAATATATATGTATTTATTTCTAAATAACTCTCTACTAATCTCTTTATGAGATTAGAAGACAAACATATGCACAAATCAACGTTTCACAATAAGTTAAGCACAAAATATGGCTGGGGCCCTAGGGGCGTACCAGACCATATACTAAGTAAGAGACTTAGAAACAACGACTTGCAAGGAGACAAGGCCTAGGGCCTTCAGAAGTGCTGGGGCCTCACAAAACCACCCAAGGCAGGTAAGTAAAGGACCCACGGGGGACGCGTGCAGTGTGGATACACAGGCGCGAATCGCCGTTAACTTCAATGGGGCAAGTCGCGGTTGGAAATAAAGAGTTTTAGGATACTTCGGGAGAACCTACAAGCAAGTCACTTACAGGGTAAGTAGTTCTAGGGCCCACACCCACAGGAGCACCGTAGTGCTGGAGTTACCTCACCCAGGGAAGCCGGGTGCACAGGTGTCCTTTGGTGTCGGGTCGCGGCGTCGTTTTCAATGGCGAACAAAGAAGACTTGCTGCTTGCGGGAGCTGAAGAAGTGTCCGGTGGAATCCAAGCCTGGATTCTGAAGAAGGATGACCTGAAAGCAGAGGGGACAGTGTTCAAAGTCACTTGGCAGTGACCCGGGGCAAGGAAGATGGATGCCCACCGTCGTCGGTCGCTTCAGGTCGGTTGCAGGTGCCTTGACTCTTCAGCCACGTGGTCCAGGAGGCGTCGACGACGACCAGGAGCTGGATTCGGTGTGTCCCTCGACGTCTGCAGCTGACTGCGGTGTCGGCAACTCGATCGGAGCCAACAAGCCTTGGCAGCCGCAAGTCTCGGGGAGATGAAGAAAAGTCGATGGCGCAGACCAGCAAGGTCTGTGGAACTCACCCAGCGAGGGTAAGTCAGGGCAGGCCTGGAGCAACCAGGGGAGCCCTTTGGTTTCTTTAAGAAGTCTTCTGGGGACCCACAAGCCAGCGGGCAAGGGATCGCGAAGACACCTCGGGCGGAATCACTCAACAGGGGCCCACGGTCACTCGGGACGGTGTAGGCCTCTGATCTTCGGAGGGATTCCTGCTGGAGGTCGGGACCACACGTGGTCCAAAGCACAAGTTCGTGGAACGTTGTGAAGGGGTTGCACTCGACAATAGTGCACGGTACCCAGGGGTCGCGGTTCCTCGTTACTCGTGGGGTCCACTTGCCTCAGCTTCGCTGGGGACTCACGATGGCCTGGGAGAGGTCAGGAAATCCACTTCTTGGGCTGCAGGGACTTCGGACTCCGGCGGGAGCGGCGTAGTTTGCGACCGTCGTTGTCGTTTTTGGTGCCTGCCAAGCAGGGGAGTCACTCCTTGACTCCAAGGAGATTCTTCTGTCTTCCAAAGGTAGTGGAACGTCGAAGGGCCAGGATTCTTCTGTAGAGCGTCGTCCAGGGGTTATCTGCTTTGCAATGGCAAGGTTCCCCCTCTTATACTAAAAAGAGGGGAAGGACTAGCTCTATGACCCCACCTATGGGAGGGTCAAGGGAGGGGGTGGCTACACCCACTTCCCTTTGTCCAGTTTCGCGCCAGAGCAGGGGCAGGTAGCCCCTGAGCTGGTTTGAACTGGCATATGCACAGAGGAGCCTTCTGCTCCCCCAGTGCAGGACTTCAAAGCACTCTAAGAGTGCACCCACCCAGCCCCAATACACTAAACCCTGTCTGGGAGGTGGTTACACCTCCCTGTGACAGGATGCCTATTGTTGGGCTTCCTCCACTGTGAGTTTCGGTCATCAGCAGGAGGGCAGCCCAGTGTCTGTGACTGGTGGCATCCATTTTGTGATGCCAGGGCTCTTTAGGATTCTACCGCGTTTCCACAGCAGGTACATGTCTTATCCCTCTAGAAGGGTGGAATGCTACCCCCGCCGCCAAGATTGGCGGGGGGTAGTATTCCAAGATGTTTGACACCAAACACGACATGTTTTGATGCAGCCATTCCAAAGTTAGCATTTACCGCGAGGATATAATGCACTTAAGAGTATATGGTTTAACCGCATCCACAAACAGCACCAGAGAATGGACTCTGAGAACTGCAGAGGGGCCCTGCTCATGCAGAGGCACCCCCTCACATAGAAGCCAAGCACCCTGCCCTCAGGATTGATAGGGCCTGCCTTAGGGGTGACTGATAGGTTTATATGTGTGTGCAAGAGAGATATAGGAAACCTATATCTCAGTGAGGGGTGCTAGCACCACCTCACCCAGGCTGCAGTAGCAGGCCTGTGGTGTCAGATTTAGACTGCTTCCCAGGGGTGGCATAACACATGCTGCAGCCCCTGGTAGGCCTGTGAAGTACCTATGCCCTTGGCACCTAAGGTACCATATACTAGGGACTCATAAGGCACCACAGTATCCAATCACTAGTGCACCTAGAGTGCACTCCATGTCGTTTAGAGAGAGCAGATAGACTGGGGCCCTGAATAGCAGGGTCCCAGTCCAACTAAGTCATAAACCAGCAAAACACCAGGAAAAAAGTGGGGGCAACCATATAGTCAGATTCCACCTTCCTACATAACCCCCCCAAACGAAAGGAGATAAGGCTAACCTTGGCCAGTTGAGCCTTTATTGACTAAGTGGCCATATAAGGAAGCACCTGCACTAGCATGGTTGCCCCCTGTCTTATGGTCCACTAAGCAATCCCTCACCCTAAGGGTATGAGAGGGTCTCCACCATGGGGAATCACTACCTGTGGTGTGCTTTGGTAAAGTACCAGGCTGGTGAGGTGTCTGAGTAGGGAAGTGAGGCCCTAGGAATGTTGGCCTCAGCTTTCTCAGCTCACTGGTCACCATGTATGCCTGTCTTTCCATGACTGAGTGGTACTTTGCTCTAAGGGTCAACCTTTGACTGCCTACAGCCGTGGGTTGGGTCCCTTTGGGTGGAACACTGGAGGGACATGGCATGTTTGGAACCTTTTGGTCCCAGGTTTGCCCTTGCCTAACAGAGTCCTTCTGGGGGAGGTCCCTACATAAAGGTATGGGGGATCCCTCAGTGGGTTGAGGAATTTCCACCTGGCTAGGGCTACTAGCCTGGGTGCCCCTAATCTGCTGATGGGGGGTTCCTCTGGACAGGGGGCCCTGGGGGGTCCACTGACCTCCCTGACCTCTGCAGCCCTGGGCTGACTGAGGCAGGGTAGAGAGGGGCAGGTTACCTGCTCCAGACTGGGTACCACCTTGTAAGGGTCCTCTGCCATCAGGGGGTGGCCAGGCCAGGCCTGACTACCTCTGTGGCAGTTCCTTCACTAGGGGTAGGGTCAGTTCCCTGAGGAGGCTGACCCTTACCTACTGTCTGGAGGGAAGAAGACTTTTCTTCAACCCTTGTGCTCTCTTCTGGGGGAGAGTGGGCCATTCTTCCAGGCTCCATCTCTCCAAAATCTTGGGCTGGGGCTGTGGCCATCACAGCCCCACTAACCTTTACAGGGACACCCAACATCTTCAGATGGGTTTGGTGTTCAATTTCAGCCCAGGCTGAAATTTCCAGATCATTGCCCATCAGGCAATCTACAGGTAAGGTTGGGGACACTGCCACTCTCTTTGGGCCTGTGACCCCCTCCCAGCTGAGATTGACTATGGCCATGGGGTGATCTGTTCTGACACCATCAATGTTGGTCACCTGGTATTTAAACTCAGGTAAAAGCTGGTGAGGGGGGACTAGTTTCCCTGCCACCATGGTGACACTAGCCCCTGTGTCCCTAAATGCCACAGCTTTCTGACCATTAATTATTGGCTCCAGTCTGTACCTGCCCAATGCTATGGGACCCATGGTAAAGGTGGCATATCCTACACCACCATCAGAATCTGAGGAGTCTGTTGAGGGGGTCCTGTCTAAACTAGGGCCCACCTCTGTTCCTCTTGCAAACGCACCTAACTTTTTGGGTGCACTACTCCCAACTGGAGGATTACTACTGGTAGTACCAGGAGGGGTGGTAGTAGTTGTTGGAGGAACATTTTCTTTATTGCCATTCCTGGGACAACTGGGATCAGATTTCCAGTGCCCAGGCTTTTTACAGACATGGCAATAGGGTTTCTTTTCAGGAGAGGAAGGAGTTTGGGACCCACCCCCAGAAGAGGAATTTTGGGGCCCTGTAGTGGACTTATCCTTGGATTTATCCCCACCTTTCTCTTGGGACTTGGTAGAATCTTTCTTGTGGTCACCACCCTGATTCTTAGGCCTTACTCTGGTTCTGACCCATTTGTCTGCCTTCTTTCCCAATTCTTGGGGAGAGGTCAGATCAGAGTCCACCAGGTACTGGTGTAAAAGCTGGTTTTGACAATTATTAAGGATCTGTTCTCTCATCATTAGATTATAAAATCCTTTGAAATCAGTAACCCTACTGCCAACCAGCCAACCCTCCAGAGCCTTGGATGCACAATCTACAAAGTCAGTCCAGTCCTGAGTCTGTGCCTTCTGGGTATCTCTGAACTTCAACCTGTACTGCTCAGTGGTTAAGCCAAACCCATCTATCAGTGCACTCTTCAGGACTTCATAATCATCAGCATCCTCTTCTCTAACAGTGAGGAGCTTGTCTCTTCCTTTATCTGAAAAGGAGAGCCACAAGATTGCTGCCCACTGCTTTTGGGGGACCTGCTGTACTCTACAGGCCCTCTCCATAGCAGTTATCCACTTGTGGATATCATCCCCACTCTGGTAGGGAGGAACAACCTTGCTCAGGTTCCTATGGTCAGGAATATATTCTCTGCCTCTAGGGACACTGTTGCTGCCACCAGGGGGTTCTAAACCCTCCCTTCTGGAAGCTCTCTGGATCTCCAGGGCTTCTCTATCCAGTGCCAACTGCTTGGTTCTGAGGGCCACTTTGGCTTCCTCATACTGGAGCAGTTTGCACCTTCTCTCAGAGGAGGTCTCTCTTAAGTTAAAGTATGAGCTCCTCTCTTGGACAAATTCTCTGCCAGAGTGATAAGAGTGCTCAGATTCCCTGGAAGGGGATCTGTGCCTCTCATCCACTCTGCCAGTTCTCTTAGGGAGAACTCCTCTGTCCTGTTCAGGCTCCTTGAAGCCTGGCCCTTCAACCACAGAGTCTTGGTCATTCGGATTGTCCTCATCTGACCCAGATACTATGATTGACCCACCCACTGATTCAGACCCCTTAGCTCCTAGAGCCAATCTAAGGTCATCTGCTGTCAGCAGATCTATCAGGTGTAGTGTTGAGGGACTCTGTCCTAGTCTCAGGTGTCTGTCAACACACATGGCTCTCAAGTCAGAGAAAGCCATGTCCTTATACTGAGGCTGAGTGGATCCACTGGGCCCACCCTTTAAGGACATTCTAGTGTTGTGCAGTGTTGTACTACCTACACTAGTTTGTGGCCTACTGATCCTAGCTTGAGCTGTGGAAAGGGTGTGCTATCCCTTGGAACACAGCTCTAAGTTCAGTAGAACTTATTGATACTAAGCTTGACTTTATATGTACCTTGAGTACCTATAATGGTTTTCAGTTAGTAATTCAAATAGAGATTTTCTGGTAAAACAATGGCAAGCTGGAATCCCACACGCTGCCCACCAATGTGAGAAGTTGGCCTGGTATATGCTGTTCACTAATTAAAGTGGACACCTTGCACCAGGGCAAATCGACTCTTATGGTAGATAGGTTTAAGACAACCTTTTAAAGAAAGCTATCCTAGTGGTAGCTGTGGAGAGCAGCCTTCAGGCTAAGTCTCGGAGGAATGTAAAGCAGCTTGTTTTACCATATAATCTCTTGAATCACCAAATGAAAAGACACCACACAGGTATATATATCAAATATATATGTATTTATTTCTAAATAACTCTCTACTAATCTCTTTATGAGATTAGAAGACAAACATATGCACAAATCAACGTTTCTCAATAAGTTAAGCACAAAATATGGCTGGGGCCCTAGGGGCGTACCAGACCATATACTAAGTAAGAGACTTAGAAACAACGACTTGCAAGGAGACAAGGCCTAGGGCCTTCAGAAGTGCTGGGGCCTCACAAAACCACCCAAGGCAGGTAAGTAAAGGACCCACGGGGGACGCGTGCAGTGTGGATACACAGGCGCGAATCGCCGTTAACTTCAATGGGGCAAGTCGCGGTTGGAAATAAAGAGTTTTAGGATACTTCGGGAGAACCTACAAGCAAGTCACTTACAGGGTAAGTAGTTCTAGGGCCCACACCCACAGGAGCACCGTAGTGCTGGAGTTACCTCACCCAGGGAAGCCGGGTGCACAGGTGTCCTTTGGTGTCGGGTCGCGGCGTCGTTTTCAATGGCGAACAAAGAAGACTTGCTGCTTGCGGGAGCTGAAGAAGTGTCCGGTGGAATCCAAGCCTGGATTCTGAAGAAGGATGACCTGAAAGCAGAGGGGACAGTGTTCAAAGTCACTTGGCAGTGACCCGGGGCAAGGAAGATGGATGCCCACCGTCGTCGGTCGCTTCAGGTCGGTTGCAGGTGCCTTGACTCTTCAGCCACGTGGTCCAGGAGGCGTCGACGACGACCAGGAGCTGGATTCGGTGTGTCCCTCGACGTCTGCAGCTGACTGCGGTGTCGGCAACTCGATCGGAGCCAACAAGCCTTGGCAGCCGCAAGTCTCGGGGAGATGAAGAAAAGTCGATGGCGCAGACCAGCAAGGTCTGTGGAACTCACCCAGCGAGGGTAAGTCAGGGCAGGCCTGGAGCAACCAGGGGAGCCCTTTGGTTTCTTTAAGAAGTCTTCTGGGGACCCACAAGCCAGCGGGCAAGGGATCGCGAAGACACCTCGGGCGGAATCACTCAACAGGGGCCCACGGTCACTCGGGACGGTGTAGGCCTCTGATCTTCGGAGGGATTCCTGCTGGAGGTCGGGACCACACGTGGTCCAAAGCACAAGTTCGTGGAACGTTGTGAAGGGGTTGCACTCGACAATAGTGCACGGTACCCAGGGGTCGCGGTTCCTCGTTACTCGTGGGGTCCACTTGCCTCAGCTTCGCTGGGGACTCACGATGGCCTGGGAGAGGTCAGGAAATCCACTTCCTGGGCTGCAGGGACTTCGGACTCCGGCGGGAGCGGCGTAGTTTGCGACCGTCGTTGTCGTTTTTGGTGCCTGCCAAGCAGGGGAGTCACTCCTTGACTCCAAGGGAGATTCTTCTGTCTTCCAAAGGTAGTGGAACGTCGAAGGGCCAGGATTCTTCTGTAGAGCGTCGTCCAGGGGTTATCTGCTTTGCAATGGCAAGGTTCCCCCTCTTATACTAAAAAGAGGGGAAGGACTAGCTCTATGACCCCACCTATGGGAGGGTCAAGGGAGGGGTGGCTACACCCACTTCCCTTTGTCCAGTTTCGCGCCAGAGCAGGGGCAGGTAGCCCCTGAGCTGGTTTGAACTGGCATATGCACAGAGGAGCCTTCTGCTCCCCCAGTGCAGGACTTCAAAGCACTCTAAGAGTGCACCCACCCAGCCCCAATACACTAAACCCTGTCTGGGAGGTGGTTACACCTCCCTGTGACAGGATGCCTATTGTTGGGCTTCCTCCACTGTGAGTTTCGGTCATCAGCAGGAGGGCAGCCCAGTGTCTGTGACTGGTGGCATCCATTTTGTGATGCCAGGGCTCTTTAGGATTCTACCGCGTTTCCACAGCAGGTACATGTCTTATCCCTCTAGAAGGGTGGAATGCTACCCCCGCCGCCAAGATTGGCGGGGGGTAGTATTCCAAGATGTTTGACACCAAACACGACATGTTTTGATGCAGCCATTCCAAAGTTAGCATTTACCGCGAGGATATAATGCACTTAAGAGTATATGGTTTAACCGCATCCACAAACAGCACCAGAGAATGGACTCTGAGAACTGCAGAGGGGCCCTGCTCATGCAGAGGCACCCCCTCACATAGAAGCCAAGCACCCTGCCCTCAGGATTGATAGGGCCTGCCTTAGGGGTGACTGATAGGTTTATATGTGTGTGCAAGAGAGATATAGGAAACCTATATCTCAGTGAGGGGTGCTAGCACCACCTCACCCAGGCTGCAGTAGCAGGCCTGTGGTGTCAGATTTAGACTGCTTCCCAGGGGTGGCATAACACATGCTGCAGCCCCTGGTAGGCCTGTGAAGTACCTATGCCCTTGGCACCTAAGGTACCATATACTAGGGACTCATAAGGCACCACAGTATCCAATCACTAGTGCACCTAGAGTGCACTCCATGTCGTTTAGAGAGAGCAGATAGACTGGGGCCCTGAATAGCAGGGTCCCAGTCCAACTAAGTCATAAACCAGCAAAACACCAGGAAAAAAGTGGGGGCAACCATATAGTCAGATTCCACCTTCCTACACTATAGTTCAACAGGAATATTTCCGGTCTCTCCAAGACAGACTGTTTCTGCAAATGGACAGAGCAGCTCAACCTTCTGTGAACACTGGTAACATCAAGGAACTGTGGGAATGGTGGGTTATTAAAGTTCTGCAAAACAAGGAGAAGAAGCTTAGAATTTAAGAAACTTTTTTTTTTTTTTTTTTTGAACAGCCAGTTGCCAATGTCATGGGTTGCAGTCTTTATGTAGGCAAAGTCTGGAGTCGGACTCTGAAACTGCTTACAGAGCCTCCAACTAGATGCCTGCTTCCTCCCAAAGCCTTGCAACATTTGTTGCGCACGAGACAGTAGGCAATGGAGAGCAATGGAGTGAGGAGCCCCGGACACACCCTGCTGCTCCATCGGAACAGCCTTAGGCTGCACGCACTGTAATGATACAAGGGTCCACCTCCCCCCCACAGGCCACTCTGTAAGTTACCCCTGCAAGTTCGAAGGGAGGGGATACATGGGTCTGGGAAGGCCCAGGGCTGTTAGCACAAGAGGGCTGGTAATGGAAAAAATAATGCTGGGAGGCCTATGAGCATTGGAAACACCCAGATTGCTGTGGCACTGACCCGGGGATTGTTCCTTCAACGTAGGGCATTGGAGGACAATCCAGATAGTAGAGAGGTACCATACCCCCCGAGACTGGGGCAACCCCACCACATCGGGGCAGTTCTCGTGACCTGGGCCCCAAACTTGCCCACCCTGGAAGAAAGCCCCTGCTTATTGGAGTTTGGCCCCTTCTGAGTGAGGAACACTCAAGGTGGAAACTTCTCAGATGCACCCTGCCCCTCAGCCGTTCTTACACCAAGGACTCTATAATTGAAGAAAGCTAGACAACATACTGATGACTTGAATGCCACCCACATCACATAAACTTTGAGGGCCCAATTTGCTCTCACTTTGGACCCGGCAAAGCCAAGAATCGCCCAGCACGCGCCCGCCAGCGAGTGCTGCTACGACAGGCGTCAAGGCTTCCAGGAACAGTGACAATGTCCTCATGAACAATGACCAGAAATCCTGACTGCAAGACCTGAGGAACGATTGGAAGTTGGACTAGAAGGCAGAACTGCAGACATTGAACAAGGACCTTCATGATGCTATAGCATCACTACGAAAGGACACGGAACAGATTGGGGCAGAGTCCTGGAGATGGAGGAAGACCTCCGGTTCCTGTCACAGGAACAGTTGTAGCAAACCAACTAAGTTCATGTCTTGGAAATCATGTCGACTCCATGCAACTTAAATGCGAAGACTTTGAAAATAGAGCCCAAAAGGACAATATATGGGTTTGGAATATTTTGGAAGATGCTAAGGACCTCAAAGCATAGATTCATGTCCTGTTTGCCCAGATTTTGCAACTGAAAAAAGATAAACTGTCCACATCGAACAGTGCACAGAGTAGGCCCTAGACTTAATATGACTAATGTCCAGCCATGAGACATAGTGGCCAGACTATAATCCTGCCCACAAAAAATAGACCATCGAGAATCATGCAAAACACCCAAAATCTACTTTGGTGGAAAAACACTGATCCTGCTCCAAGACCCATCACAAACCACCTTGGAAAAACGACATGAACTGTGACCATAAACAGATGCCCTGAACAAGGACAAGATCAGATTACGATGGACATTTCTTTGTTGGGTGGCCTTTATAATGAATGGGAAACAGTGCCATACCGTAACGGTGGAAGAAGGACTCAACCTACTATGTACAGATCCTAACCACTAACCCAGAAACTCGGATGGGGAGCAAGACATCACCTGCAGAGACAGAGGGTGCTCTCTGAGACCATGCCGACGGTACGCAAAGGACAAACCAGGAAAGGACAATTGGAACACCTGAACATTCTGCACCCTATGCAGTCCCGCACAATGAAACAGACGGGGGTGCCGGACAGAACCGGCTCATCCCGATCTTACACAGTGCCCGGGGCAAGAACTGCAATGCCTCCATAGTGTAGTCACCATTGGTTTCCAGGAGGAACTTCGCTGGTACACACGGTGTCAGTGGTAATGAACCCACAACGGGTTGTTGAATCTTTTTTGAAGTTTTTTTTACCTGTCTGTTAGACCTGGCATCTTTGGCGTGGTTTCCCCAGACTTTTTGCCTTCTGACCTTCTGTTTTGCTGAATTCATTTTTGCTAGCTTTAGGATTCTGGACACTTTACCACTGCTTATCAGTTCTAAAGTGCATGTGCTCTGTACTCTAAACATGGTGACATTGGCTTATCTACAATTGGCATGTTTAATTTACCTATGAGTCCCTAGTAAAGCACGGCCCAGGTGCCCAGGGCTTGTAAATTAAATGCTTCGAGTGGGTCTACAGTGCTGATTGTGCCACTCACTTAAGTAGCACTTTAAACATGGCTCAGGCCTGCCACTGCAGAGCCTGTGTGTGCAGTTTAAGCTGCCATGTTGACCTGTCAAGTTAACCTACTTGCCAGGCCCAAATCTTCCTTTTTATTACATATAAGTTATCCCTAAGGTAGGCCCTGGGCAGCCCTAAGGGCAGGGTCCAGTGTATTTAAAATGTAGGAATTGTACTTTTAAGTTTTACTTGTCCTGGTAGTAAAATACTCTTAAATGCGATTTTCACTACTGCAAGACCCATCTCTACGATAGGTTAACATGGGGACTGTTTTATAACATTTTATAAGTGTAGTTTCCCTTTGGGACAAGATAGCAAACTCAAATTTGGCGTCTCTGGACTCACAATTTAAAAACACCACTTAGGGTGAAGTTGGTTTTAAATTGCAGTTCTGGAAATGTCACTTTTAGAAAGTTGGCATTTTCTTACTTAAACCATTTGGTGCCTTCTGACTGTCCCTGGAATACACATCTGGTGTTGGTGACAGCTGGCTTCCTGCATTCCCTATAGACAGCCATACACAAAGGTAGAGTAGGTGTGACTGAGCAGCCATATGCATGTTGATGGGTCATCCTGAAGCAGGATGAGAGGGAGGAGCTGACTCTTTCACCTGAATAGGGCTGTGCTTGTCCCCACACAAATGATTGCATTCCCACCTGTAGTGAGTCTGGGGTCAGGAAAGGCAGGGCCATGTGCACTTCAAAGCATCTCTTTAAATCTCCCTACTTTGATGGCCAAATTGAGTACAAGTACTGTACCTCTGACACCATGATTTCAGAACACTTCTGGATCTAAGGACATTCTGCCAGGAAGAAGAGCTGCTGTGCTGCAGGTGGAACTGCCACTTTGCTAACTGCTTTGCTGTGTTGGGCTGCCAACGGCTGTGCTGTAGGAGAGATTGCCACTTTGCTACCTGCTTTTCTGTGTTGGCCTACTGCTTCTTGTCTGGAGTGAGAAGGACTGGATCCGCTCTCTAAATCCTTGAACCCAAGTTTCTCCAAGGGTTTGGTGGCTTGCCTACTGTTTTGAAGTCTAAGGGCCATCAAATACTTCCTTCAACCCTGCTTCAGCTGCTGGACTCTGCCAACTGTGAGTCCTGCCCTGCCAAGAGGAGCCAATCCAGTGCTGGTCCTTGAAAGTGGGTTCTGCAGCTGTTTTTCCACAAACCAATGACAGTGACGACTTTGCGCCGATCAGAACCGACTCCGACGCAGCGCTGATTCGAGGACATCCCTGCGTGGCTCAACAACAACGGGGAACCTGACTGCGAGGCTCAACAACGACGCAGCACCTGCATCGTAAGCGGTTCTACACTGATGCGGGTCCATACTACGAGGTTCCACGGAGATACATTGCCTGCATCGTAAGGGGTTTGACAACGATGTGGGACTCGACACCGATGCATTGAGTCTTCTACGCAAACGCTTGGTCCATCCAAGGAACTTTTTCAGTGGGCACTGTGTGGGTCCTGTAGCTGGCCTGCCTTCCATCGGGTTTGGCCTAAACTTTGGATTTACCCCAGTCCAGTGCGACCTCAAGTAACCCCTAAGTGCTATTGGCTTTTATGCTCTATATTGCAGTGTATTCTTTAAAAACTCATATCTTAAGTTCTACTTATTGGACTGTTGTTTTTGATCTTGTTCTACTCAGATAAATATACTCTTTCGTTCTAAACTAATGTGGAGTTTTTTGTGGGGTTTCACTGCGTTACTGAAATTTGAGTGTTGCACAAATACTTTACACATTGCCTCTTAAGTTAAGCCTGACTGCTCTGTACCAAGCTACCAGAAGGTGAGCACAGGTTAATTTAGGTTGTGTATCTGACTTACCCGGACTAGGATTGTGGTCCCTACTAGGACAGGGTGCAAACCTCTGCCAACTAGAGAGCCAATTTCTAACACTGACTTATTAGGTTTGTTCTGGAGGAAATGGGGGATGCTGAAGAAAGGGAGATATGGTTTCACTCCCAGACATGTCACATATATTACAATCCAGGTGCACACTCAGGACATGGGTTCATCACTTTCTCCGACATTTAAGGTCCTATCATTAAATGTGAAGGGACTCATCTCCCCTTCAAAACGGAAAAAACCCACTGCTTCTTAACCTTATACAAAGCAGAGATAGTCACACTGCAGGAACCACAATTTAAAAAAAAAAAAAGGGGCTACTCTTATCCAACTCGCCTCTAAGCATTACCCCCAGCAATCCCACTCAAGTGCACAGAATACAACTTATGACACAGCCAACCTTTTGGCAAAAACTTCAACCCGATTGTAATTGAGGTCCTTAGCGACCAAAATGGACATTATGTCATGCTTACAGGGACACTACAGGGTGCTAAGATAATAACTCTGTGTCCCAAACCAGGCTAAGGAAAGATTCTTGATGAAAGTCCTTAAGAAACTCGAGGACTTCAAAGAACAACAACACTCTTAACTGGAGACTTTAACATGGCCATGCAGGCAGCAACAGATCGATCTGGGACAACTTGGACAGCAAACAGGGAAATGGCAGGAAAAATGCAAGACATCCTTCAAAACTTGAGATTGGTGGACGTGTGGAGGGCACTACACCCACATGATAAGGACTACAAATTCTACTCGAATGTGCACAAATCCTATTCAAGAATTGGCATATATGTGTTACGGCAGACTATGCCCCTAGTCACAGACACAGAGATTAGGACTATAATGGTCTCCAACCACGTGCATACCTGGTTGGAGCTCAGGCGGGCTCCCCAGGTTGCCCTGGCAGATGATGGAGAGTAGGGAAATACCTTTTACAAGATATAGCCAATAGAGCACAAATAGCCTCTGCAATTGATGACTTTATGGCCAACTAAATGACTGACCGATCCCCTGGCACATACCGGGGCGTCCTTAAAGCCGTGTTATGAGGATATTTCACTGCTCTAGCAGCCTGTGCCAAAAGGGAAAGGGCACTGGTCACCGCCAACCTAGAGAAAGAGCTGAAGCAGGCTAAAGACAAACAAACAGGGTCCAAAACGGACCTTAAAGCAGTAATGACTCGCAGGGGCCAACTTTTAACGCTACAACTCAACAACGAAGAACGACCCCTGCCCCCTGAAGAGTAAGGTCTATGATACATTTATCTGTATGGTCATGCCAGCCCATCAGGCACCCACAGCTGAAATTCTGGTGAAGAAATCCTTCTCTGATATGGTCTACTTACAGAGAGGCACCCGACAGAGCTGCCCTGATCTCCCCTCCGGTAAGAGTTAACCATAGAACTCTTGGCTTTGAAGACCCATCAAACCCCAGTAGTTAAGGGCATCCCTTTTGGAGGAGTGGAACATAAGATCTCATCGTTTGCAGACAACATGCTTCTTATTATGGAGTCAACCCAAAACTCTTTACCCCAACTGATGCCGCTTGTTACCGAATATGGGGACCTCTCGGGGTGCAAAATTAACCACTTTAAGTCGGAACTTCTCCCTTGGAGACTCACGCCAATGGAGATCCAATTTTAAAAAGACCCCACACCATTCAAAGTTACCTCCAGGGCTATTCGCTACCTGGGGGTTAACCTTCACAGTTCCTTATCGGAGTGAATCCCTGTCAACATACCTCAGTTACTGAAGGACATGAAACTCGATATGCAGAGGTAGAGTAACCAATATGCATCTCGGCGAGGCTGGATAGCGGTAATCAAATTGTCTCACGACTACTTTACTTCTTCCAGGCGCTACCCTTACACATACCACGTTCAACACTGGAAGGCTTCACCTGCTCCTTTATCAACTTTGTATCACAGGGCAAGACACCCAGAGATTCCCAAAAACTTTCACGTCTCTGCAGGTTAAAGGGGTTGGACTTCCCACACATCCTTCACTACTATCGAGCCGCTCAATTATGAATAATAAAAGAATGGTTCAAAATGGAATCCTGCGAACACTGGCTTCATATGGACAGAGCTGTAATGGGGCAAGCACTATAAGATATAATTTGGATGCCCTGTAAACACAGACCCCAAAACACATACTGTAGCCAAATCACCAGTACGCCGCTGAATACATCCGATACTGTGGTGGCCTGACATGCCATGACAACCTTTCCCTCCATCCTGATCCCCATATCAAACAACCTAGATTTCAAACCGGCATTAGGGTTGAGGATTGCAGAACGATATCAGACATGATTTTGAAGGGGGAAATTAGATCCTACTTAGACTGTAGAAAAACATATCACCTACTGGAGGCAGAACACTTCCGGTATCTGCAAATACGACAATGGGTCCTTCACACACAATTAAAGGCGGCAGAAATTTGACCATTGCCAGAGGGAGAGAAACTCCTCACATTGTATCGGGGGAAGAGGGGATGGGTCTATGCCATATATAAATACCTAAATACCACATCGAAGCCTGGGTCCTGGTCCTATAAGCACAGATGGACAGCGGAACTTCAATTCACCATTAGCACACAGCAATGGGAAAAACTGTGGAGGAATATTTACAAGTAAAATCTATTGGTCCGCCACAGCTCTTAAGATACGGGCAGGCTGATACCTTACAACAGACAAACTTCACAGAATGTTTCCACATCCTATGACTAATCTTTGTTGGAGGGTGCGGAGTGGTGAGAGATCCGCTTCATGTGTGGTGGAGCTGCCCTAGCACAGTTCTGGAAAGACGTCTTATCCACAATTAAAGACATTACAGGAGTCATAGTGCCGGCTGAGCACAAAGTGACGGTATTGAGTATGCCTGGATGGTCCTCAAGGGGGTGTCTTGAAGAACTGGATTTATCAGCTACTGTTGATAGCAAGGATGATCATCGCCAAATACTGGAAACAAACAACGACTCATGGATGGCACACATGGTGCTGCCATGTCTGGGGCATGATAACTAAAAACATGATAGGATGCATAGATAAAGACAGGAGCAACCTTATGTCGAATCGGCAGCTGGTGCTGTCATACATAGAAGATGAATGCAGTGAGCTGACATGTCCTCCAAGATAACACGCACTGAACTTATTTAGCTAAGCTTCAGGGAAGAACCCCACATCATACACTGATTAAGTTGTGGACCACTGGACTACCATAAAACGCAATCTCACCAGAGTCCCTGGAAACTGGATAATGTATACTGGGGGATTGGGGGAGCATTAAGGGAGATATGTTTTTCTTATTTTGCTGGTTCTTCTGTTTGGTTTTATTCAGGCACTGATAATGTCTATGTATTGTATGAGAAACTGAAATTCACTTTCAGTAAAAACAAATACTAGCCTTGTCTTGAATTCCAGCAGTGCTGTTCATACAGCCCAAACAATAATGTCATCCTCGCAGTAACCAAAGCAGTGCAAGGCGTACGTTTTACATGGTGGAGGCTTCATCAAGTATGAGGGCTAAAAGTCAAAACGCTTGTGCTTATTGCCTTGCTACAGCCTGGGACATCTTGAAGATTTTGGGGGCCCTGGGCCAAACGTATTATGGGGGCCCTTGTTCAGAACAGCTTTGAATTTATGATCCAGTTTCTGCTCTTTCATGCCCTCTTTGGCCAGGTCACTGACCAAATTTTAAATGTGTTCACATCTAAATATTCAGGGATAGTGATGCGTGTTTTCAATATTGTAACAGCAACAGCTCACCAATATTACTGCAAATAATCTCTGTGACACCCTCCCATTTCTCATATGTGAGGTCCTGTTTTGATCTATAAGAAACTTTTTATGGATGTTGCATGAAACAAACACAACGTTTCTCTACAAAATGTCTGCAATAGACTCTTACACATCACCCATATTAAAAATAAATTAAAGGAAAACTGTATTTAAAACGATCTGTTTAAGAATTATTCAAGGTCATCAGGGCAAGACTCGCAGCAGAACAGAGCTGGCTCTGTTAGGGGGCCCCCTGACAGGCTGGGGCCCTGGGCCAGAGCCCACTTCTGCCCATGCCTTAAAACGTCTGTAACAGCTAATATATCGCTCTGTAAATAGTCACATCTTTTCTTGCTGAGACGGAGAAAAGCCATGACTCTGTAAGCAGTGGTATTACATTAACTGCAGCTTGGCAAGTAGGGCAAAAGTCGATATTCTGGTTACAGAAGGCTCCGTGCTCAATGTCCCACATTAGCTTATACATTAATCCAATTTTCTTTCTGTTTATTAACAATTTGATGTCATGCCTAAAAAACCCATACAACAGTTCATATACACACAAATCAAAACATATTTAAAAAGTAAACTTTTACAACTGAGAGAACTTTGTTGGTACGAATATACAAATAGACTTTTATCCGCTCACCTAGAAGCATTTAAAATCAACAAGTACTCGTTTTAACCCTGACCCTTTCATGTCTAAAAACCTTGAAAGCTCTCATTTTTCATATTAAAATGACAGACCTTAACCCCTTAGCACAGGAACATTTCTTCCATATTGTTTCCATACTGGGGTAATCCAATTGTGGTGAGGCGAAGAACATATTTCTTTAAAGAGAAAAAAGCAGTCCAAACATAAAAATAAAACAAGCATTGCCAAAGCCAATAGGTTTCGCTTACGCAAAACCTTTTGGCTTTGACAATGTTTTTACATGTTGTACAGCAAGTGAAAAAAAACACTATGATGCGGCCAGCATTGACTGCGTCATAGTGCTTTTTTTTTTTTTTACCTTAAGCCATGTTGCACAGCAGCCTGTACTTCTTTGCAACATGTAAAAAACAGCGCAGGGATGGTGGGGGACACTCCAAGAAACAGGAGGGTGGGAAACATATCAGTGAGCTGTGAGCGAAAGGAGATAGAAGGGAGAAGCAGTGGCGTAACACAAGCCCACACAGCACATGCAGTGCGGGGTGGCCCCAGAGCTCCAGGGGTCCCACTCAGCAAAAAGTGGTAGGTGGTGGCTAAGAATGGGGGGCTCCTCCATGTACTTTGCAGGGAGGCCTCCTTAAGTTTTGTTACACCACTGGGGGTGAGGGGGGAATAGTTGAAAACCAGCAAGCAGGAGGATGGTGGAAAGTAGCGTTTGAAAACAACAGCGAGAGGGTCGGGTGGGTAAAAACAATGGCAAAGTGAGAAGGCAGCAAGACATGAAGATAGCAAACGCTCATTCAGCTCCGTTCCTTTAAATTGCATTCTGGTACACAGTCTGCTATTTAAACAAGCATTGGCATAGCCAATAGGTCTCGCCTTTGGGACCGCTTAAGTGTTTAGCCGTGCAGCACATTATGGACAGAGCTAGCATTCTTCTTGCTAAATGAGGTAATCACTCTTTTGATGCTCCTCAAGGGCAAAACTCACTGCCTGCCTTAAACTTTGGAACCTGCACGG